>ML784110.1:225173-259849 GCA_009831015.1 Picea engelmannii | reverse complement strand
ATTTTTGTTTCCATTGAAAGATTGGTTTGGGTTTTTGTTTATTGCTTGTTCATTAGTTATTGGTTTTCCTTACTTTCACCACCATGGTGTAGATCCTTTTTGAAAAGTAAAAAACATTTTTCTTTTAAAAGCATTTTCGTTTTTGAAAATATTGAAAATCAATTGTTGAAATTGTTGAAAAAGAACAAATAGAGAATTGTTATTATTGCGTGATTCGTTGAGATTACATTTTAAAGAAAATTGTGTATCGTAGTTCAAGATTGTTCTGGAACACTTCTTTTTCCCTCCCATACATAGGATTCATCGAATGATAATTGATATATTTCATTCCTATCTATGCATTGTTGGGTCAGAGTCTTACACGACATTAGTTTCATCTCCATTTCCTTTGAGTAACAACAACGCTTAATAACATTGCGCAATTTTAAAATGTAACTAGTAACTCTTTTCTAGGGCTCTATTACACCAACAATTAGCTAGGCTAGTGCTTTGGAATAGGTAGAGAGATACACTCTCCAAAGAACAAAACACACAATAGCATCTTGTGTTAAGGAGTGTCAAATTCCATTTACAACATTTTGTCCTAGGAAGCCCTTCTCACACAAGGGTCAATCCCGAGGTCGCGTTGATATTGATAGAGTTACTCACCCTGCTTTGTTGATATCGGTGTAGAGATTGCACGTATTACGGGGATCACTTGGAGGTATACCCACAATGATGAGTGGAAGCCTCTCGAGTTGATTTTGGGCTAGATACCCTGTCCTTGCGTGTGGATCAAACTGTCGACTGTTCCCCCAGGATTTCTTGTTGTCGGTGGTAACCTTAGTGGCCTATCTTCTTAGGGTCTTACACAAGGTGACTGTGAAGGGGCAAGTCTTCACGGTGCCTGGAATCGACGTTGGCAAAAATCACTCGGGCTCCTTGGAGGGTATACCCATGATTATGTGTGGGATATTGCACCAGGGTGTAAGTCTATTAAGCAGGTCGTCAGCATAACTTTTCCACCCTAGCCTAGCCCCTTCTTGTCTCGTTGTTGTGATGTTGGATTTCATCACCAACTAGTGACTTCGGAATTAGAAGGTTTTGTTTCCTAGATTTTGTTTACTAGTGCGTGTTGTTTGTTTACCCAAGTTGACCATAGGTTTTTTCTTTGTAAGTTTGTAACTCGTTCACAATAGACCCTCCACGTCGTTCACGTTGAATGCAGGGATTACCTCCAGAAAACCTGGAAGGTTCCCAACCCCTTCCTACAAGCTCACCTGAGGGCTCTCCTCAACAGAGTCAAGTCTAATACATTACCACTCCACAAGTGGAAAGAAGCAACTCTCCAGAACGTTTCCAAATTACCAATACTCGAGAGGACTTTCGACTTCACCCCAATTCTAAGAGACGTATTATGCGAGTGAATTCCTCCAGAGACTTAGTTGTGTTGTCTTTTGGATAATAGACTGGACCCTTTCCAGGACCTGAGGGCCAAGATCCTTTTTGGTCTGCTGGCATTTTTAGACGGGATCTCTTTGGTGTAGGATCAGGCGTTGAAATCACCGTCTCACCTGCATTCCCTGAAACCTCTGACCCAGACGCAATTGCTTTTACTACTGCTTATTATTTTCCTGGTACAAAAGCTCTGCGATCTGACCACATCTTGACCATCCCTATGGAAATGGTCCATTACATAGACACTACGAGTATTCACGTCGGGATTACAACGGCTAGTCAAGCCCTAGTCAAGCCCTCGTCGACACACCGCTCTCGCCCAGTGTCACCCTGAAACTTCCACCTGGATACCGTGTGTTGAATGCTTCTATTCCCACTCCTATGCAAACCCCATCCGGAACTCCTGGTGGTCCCTCTTCTTCTAGGCACTCTCCTCCCAGCTTCATTCCAACACTTCCTCAACCCCCTTTAGGAGGACCTTTCTCGTCCTCTATCGGAAACACTAATCCTAGTGGCACTATTCCGTCATTCACACCAAATTACCAGATTCATGTTGGTGGACAATTCCACCAAGGAGGTTTGACTCAACCCCCCCTTGTAGGGAAAATTCCTATTGTAACGCAAATCCCAATTGGAACACAACCCCCAATTGGAACACAACCCCCGATTGGAGGACAACCCCCACCGACCCCACCCTACGGACAAAACATACCTCCATCCTTGGCCCGGTATTGGAACCATCTACTACAACATAATCCTCAATCAACTGGGGGGCAACAGCTTCCATATACATCCGTTATACCCCCTAGTATAGGACAACCATATCCAGGTACATCCAATCTTATTTGGGGCTTGAATGCTCAAACTCACTTTCCTATTCAAGGATACAATCCCATGAGTTACTTTCCTCCACAACAACCACCAAATCTGCCTGGGTCTTCACATTATATGAAGACTGCTTATGGTCCCACTGATTTGTCGATGGGGCTCCCCCCCCAAAGCAACCAGTACCTGCATGTGAGTAGACAGTTACCCTTCTTGGCCACTTTGGATCTCCCAGATCTGTCAAGGATTTTAAATGATCCAATTCGTCACTCTCCCCAATGGCCTGCTATACCAACCAAGCTACCATCGGACATCCCTAAATTTGATGGCAAAGCGGGAGAGGACCCGAACAATCACGTCATGAATTTTCACCTCTGGTGCTCATCCAACTCCTTAATGGATGACTCCATTCATTTACGTCTTTTTCAAAGAACTCTCATAGGTTCTGCTGCAAAGTGGTATATAGAATTACCATAAGGTTTCTTTGCTGAATTCAACACCCTAGCTATGGCCTTCCTCACCCACTACCAGTTACCGATCCGTTATGAGACGGGGACCGAGATTTTGAGTTCTTTCAAACAAACCAAAGCCACTCATATATTCGATCACATTCATGAGTGGCGACGGAGACAACGTCTCATCAAACTCGAACTTCCCGATCAGTTGTTGGCAGAGTGGTTCACAAAATCATTTGTGAACGACATCGCTCATGACATCACCATGGGCAGAGTTGTCACAGAAGAACAAGCCATAAGTCATGCTCAATATCTTGACCTCGTCTACTCACAAACGTGTACTCTTTACGACTTACTCCTTCATGCACCTCGTCCTTCCACTTCCGCCACTTCAACTACTCCAGCTGCCTCTCATGCAGCTGACGGTGTGATTGGCACTTTCCATGCCCAACCACATCCTGCCTCAAGCACCAACCCCAAATCTATTTCTTCTAATGTTCAAAATGCTCTGTCTCCTACCCCTCCCATCGGCAAGACTTCTGAGGTAAATGCAGTTCAATATACCCTAGTCGGTAAAAACAAATCCAGAAAAAGAAAGGGTAAGAATAAGGAGGACAAAAATACTTTACAAGCAGAGAAAACCAAAACTCCGCCTGTTGACGATAGAGATAAGTGCAAACCTCGATACCCTTGTCTTATTTGTGGTGATGATCACTACACGAAGGATTGTCCACGATGCACCGAGGTCACTAAGTTCCTTCAAGGAGCCCCGAAACCACCTTCTCCGGCAGTTCTGTCCCAACCCTTCCCCTCTCAATAACATGCCCAATTGGTCATTCAGGACCAACCTTTCCCTTCTACTATGTCCTATGTATTGATGTGTACTGGAGATTCAAAGAAGAATGACACTGCACTCACCACTCAAGCCAAAGATTATTCTCGCCCTAAAGAGAAGGTAGATGACCTACCTCCTTCATTGGTACAACCATCTCCTGTGACTCCACCTACCAACGGTCCTCTTCATCTTGAAGGACCAAGCCTTGAAACAGTTCTTTAACCCCCTCCAAAGGGCGTCGTTCGGAAATCGACTTTCAACCCTCATGCTCGTGCTACCCAGAACTACAACATTGTTGAAGATCTGGCCTAAGCACCTTCTATGATGTCAGCCCTTGAAGTCCTTCAAAGTTGTCCTACACAATGGAAGGCGCTATTGAAAGCTATTGGTGGAATCGACCCGACAGACACAAATTTAATAATTCTTGACTTGGAAGATCACATTCCACGGTTACCCCCTCAACTCGCATTCCAAATCCAAGTGATTGTCTCCGACAAAAACATTTGTAGAACCGTCATCGACGAGGGTGCCTCGACGTGTGTCATGTCTTTTACCTGCTGGAAAGCCATCGGCCCTCCCTCTTTGAATGAATCCCAGAACACTCTCAAAGACTTCAATGACTCTGGTTTTAAGCCTTATGATGTCCTTCCTTCATTGCCAATCACGCTAGAAGGAAAAACGGTCCAAGTCGAAGTGGAAGTCTTTGACACTCCTCTCGATTACAATCTTTTGCTTGGCCATAGCTGGATCGATTCCATGCACGGAGTCATGTCGACTCTTTTTCGTGTTATACGTTTCCCACATCAAGGAAAGGTATTCACCGTCGACCAATTAGCCTTCTTTAACTTGGATACGCGTACTGGCAACATACCATTCATCGCTAAAACCCCACCGGGTTACGATAACGTTGGTGTAGGCCTTCTCAAAGACTCTTTGTTAATGGGTACTTTCCCCATTCCACCGCCTGATGTTCCATGCTAGTCCGTTGCTTCAATCAACATGATCTCCACCTCGATTCATGGAACCCATGCGTCTCACGACCCATGGATGGTACTTGACCCTGGCGATCATCTTTGGTATGGCGAAAAAATGTCATTAAGTCCGGTTGAATCTTCCTACCAGGCCATTCAATCGGCAACCCCTTATACCCCCTCTCTTGGTGAGTTATCTCTAGATCCTTTTTGTGTCATTTTTCCCACAGACAAGATGATCATGTTAGTCATGGAAGACACCCCTTGGGACAATGGACATCACCATTCCATCCTCTTCCTGGAGCAACATGCCATCGAGAACTACCAATGGATCTCGACCCCGTCGACCGTTGTCATCATTTCAACCGTTCCTGAGTCCACACACGATGTGTTTTTCGAAGGGAACTTAAGCAATATCTCACCCACTATTCCCCTCGACATATCCATCAAACCTGGAATTGTAAAAAATGTGCATATTGGAGCTTTGTGCTCCCCTGATGAAATCGTCACCTACACGTCACTTTTCAAAGAGTTTCGTGACGTCTTCACCTGGAGCTACGAAGAAATGTCGGGTATTGACCCCGACATTTTGATACATTAGATCAAGACATACCCAGACGCTAAACCCGTCCGGCAACGCCTTCGTCTAGTTCACCCATGTAAAGTAACTACTATCAAGCTTGAAGTCAAGAAACTTCTAAAAGCGGGCTTTATTTACCCAGTGGCCCTCACTAACTGGGTTTCCAATATTTTCTCGATCGACAAGAAACAAGGCACAATCCACGTATGCATTGATTATAGGGATATTAACAAAGCTTGTCCTAAGGACAACTTTCCTACCCCCTTTGTCAATCAGATTGTCGACGATTGCGCAGAAAGCGAAATATTCTCTCTGATGGATGGTTTCTCCAGATATAATCAAATCAATATTGTTCCCAAGGATCAACATAAGACGACTTTTATTTGTCCTTGGGGCACTTTTGCCTATCGAAAAATCCCTTTCGGTCTCAAGAACGCTGGTGCAACTTTTCAACGCGCTATGTCTTATGCCTTCCATGATATCAAGCACATCGTGCAACCATATCTTGATGACTTACCCGCTCATTCCATGTGCCGAGTCGATCATCCAATCCACCTCCGAGCCATTTTCGTCTGCTGTCAGTTTTACCATATACGCTTGAATCCTCACAAGTGTGTTTTCTGCGTGGAATCCGGCCGACTTCTAGGCTTTATTGTTTCGCGTCAAAGGATCAGGGTAGATCCTTTAAAAATCGAGGTGATCCTTAATCTCCCTCCTCCTTCTACACTTCGCTAGTTACAAAGTTTGCAAGGGAAAGCAAACTTTCTTCATTGTTTCATCCCGAACTACGCCGAGATAACTCGTGGATTTACGTTACTACTCAGAAAGGGGTCTGAGTTCATATGGGATACCATTGAAAACAAATCCTTTGAAGCTTTGAAACTATCCCTGACACGTGCTCCGCTTCTCTTCCCCCCTGATTACAGTCGCGATTATTTCCTACACCTCGCAGCCTCAGATTACACCATTGGTATGGTTCTTGTCAAAGAAGATGATTCTCATGACGAACATGTTATCTATTACTTGAGTCAAAGTCTAATGCCTACCGAAACCAAGTATTTACATGTCGAAAAACTGGCCTTGGCAGCCGTCCAAGCAGTTCAACGCTTCCGACACTATATCCTCTCTCGCAAGACTACAGTGATTTCTAACTGCAACCCTATGCAACACATTCTCACACGTCAATTGCTAGGGGGAAAATACTCCAAATGGATCGTGATACTCTAGGAGTTTGACTTGGAATTCGAATGAGCCAAGTCCAAGAAGTCCTTAGTGTTTGTCGAGTTGATATGTGACTTTCCCTACTCTGAAACGGAAAATGTAGTAGCCGATTCATTACCTGATGAATCCCTTTTCCTCATTAGTTCCGACGATCTTTGGTATGGCGATATGATCATATATATCCAAACCCAGAATTTTCGGCCCAATTTGTCTAGTACTGACTGGCGTCGAATACTCTACCAATCCCATCAATATATTATCCTCGGGGATACTCTTTATCGCCGTGGGATTGACTCCGTTTTTCGACGCTGCCTCACGTTCGACGAAGCTGAGAAAGCCTTAAATGACTGCCATTCTGGAGCCTGTGGTGGTCATATGTCTGGGTATGCTACTACCCAGAATATCTTACGAGCAGGGTATTTTTTTCCTTCTTTATTTAACAATTGCATAATCGTCGTCCAAAAATGCCATGCTTGCCAGACCTATAATCATAAGATATGGTCACATCCCGCTCCTCTTCACCCCATGGTCTTTGTTGGTCCCTTTGCGAAATGGGGCATCAATTTCATGGCATGTCACCCCCACTCGGTCGGGGGGCATGGATACATTATTGTAGCCGTAGATTATTTTACGAAATGGGTCAAGACGATGCTGACATTTGACAATACTAGAAAGACTGCAGCATTATTCATTTTTAATCACATCATAGCTCGTTTTGGTGTTCCTTAGGCTATCATCACTGATCACAGTAGCCACTTTAGAAACTTCATGATGTCCAAACTCACTGAAAAGTTGGGTCTTCGCCCTGAAAACTCAATGCCCTATTACCCACAAGCCAACGGCCAAGTTGAAGCAATTAACAAAGTTCTCATAACCATGCTTTGATGAATGATAGGGATTCACAAAACAAGTTGGCAGACAATGTTGTTTTCAACACTGTGGGCCTACAGGACATCCGTTAAGTCCGCTACTGGGTTTACACCTTTCCGGTTAGTATATGGTTTGGAAGCCATCCTCCCGATCGAATGAGAGGTACCCTCTTTAAAAATAGTTGTTGAACTCCTACCAAACACTTCTGCTGAGGAAGAACATCTATTGTATCTTATGCAATTAGATGAAACTCGATGCGATGCTACCCTATTCATAGAAGCCCAGAAGAAACGTGTCAAGGCCCAATATGACAAACATGTCAAGCCTTGCGTTTTCTCCGAAGGAGATTTGGTTCTCCTCTATGAACAAGATTGAGATATGCTAGGAGTTGGAAAATTCGAAGCCATGTGGCGAGGTCCTTATATCGTTAGACGAGTTTTGGAAAAAAGAGCTTACAAGTTAGTAGATTATGATGGTATCCCTTTGAGTCAACCCAGAAATGGGTTGTAGTTGAAGAAGTACTATGCATAAGATCACCTGTGCACGAGTACCTGCATTTTTATTGTATCATACTTCTTGTGTGTTACTGTAGTTTGTTTTTGTCGTTATCTGGTCTCTACCTTTATGTGACGTTGTGTTTGATTTCCATATGTCGGAGTCTTCGCTACCCTAATTTGGCTTCACTGATGGCACTAGCCGTAGTACTCAGAACCTTACTTCCGCTGCATGGGCAATTTACGTCCCTACAAATGAACTTTTCTCTTTACAAGGTGTGTGCCTCGGCCGTGCGACCAACAATATTGCAGAGTATAGCGCCGTTATCGAATTGTTGATTGATGCTATCTTGCTCGGTATCCGTCACTTGGTTGTGTGACTCGATTCACAGCTCGTAGTACTACAGTTAAGTAATTTCTATGCTATTCAAAGTCCTACTTTGTTATGGGTGTATTTGCGAATTCGCCTCTTGGAACGTTAGTTTGATTATATTGAATATCAACATATTCCTAGATGTCTAAATGCATTAACTGATGCATTAGCTAACTATGTATTAGACAGACATTTGGGTCATTTATAAATCAATCACATCAACTTTCACACAACACAAGATCAACCGATAGAAGCCGTATTTATATATAATGATCAAAAAGTTTTTTACAAAAAAGTTCTGTCCGAGGACCAAAATTTCAAAATCTGAAGCTCATAGCTTCTACAAAGAAACGTCGTGGATGGTGTTCATGGTAACACACGACTGCACGGGAAACCCTATGAAGCAGTTGGCCATTGGAATCTGACACTCCCACCATATGACACTGATAACGTCGTGGAAACTCTCCAAGAGGCATGTCTGGAATTTCTGTTGTCAAACCCTCTAAATTTTGTTCCACTGCTTCATAATCTTCAGTGTCCCATTGTGGCACTGGAGCCACCTCTCGTCGTCACTGAATAGGAGAAGTACCAGGTGGTCGATAAGGCCCCACGTCTATGTCATTAAAATTTTTTTTTGTAGTTAGACCTTGGATGAACATAAAAACATTTGCATATGATAAAATTCACACACAAAAAAAAACATTGAAAAGGTAAAAAATGTGTACTTCTTACCAAGATCCCCCCACTGAGCACCCTCGGGCAGGGCCAAGTCTGGATCTCCTCGGAATTCCAACCTGGCATAGGCATAATCATTGACCATCAACATCCGTGGTCACAACCAGTCGAAGAAGGCATCATTGTATTTGATGATTGGTCCAGCTACGTGCTAGGCCATGAGGTGACACCACCTCAGCATTCTTGGATCCTCTGGAGCCGGTAAACCCCACTCAACCTACAACCTCAGCAAGGGAACCCTCTCAAGAAATAAGGACACCAACAATGACCTGTACCTGAATTGCTTCAGGTCGCCTCTCCTGCATTTGGTCAATTGCCTCTTCACGCTACGAAGCACTGTGTCTGCCCAGTTAAAGACTCGAGGCTCAGTACACTCTATGGCATACTGAAAGTAGCTCTGGAGAGCCATGTGAGGAGCAGTGATCCCAGCCATATGAGCAATGGTGAATAAAATAGTGGGAAGGGTCAAATCCTGCACCCCCCAAATGACCACTTTTCCTTTTCTCTTTTCTGCCTCTGGAACACAGTACAAACGACAGTATTCACTCATAGGCAACCCACCACCTCTGCTACTAGTCAAGCTAGTGTGGTACCCACGCCATGACAATCCTGTCAAGAAGTAAGCATCCTCGATATCCAAGGACAATGTGTGGACCCCTACGTGGAAAAATTGTTGGTCCACATCCCACATATGCACAATGTACTCCAATAGTCTGACTTGGGCCCTCATACCCGGGATACGAAAGAATTTCAGGAGACCACAGTCTCGCAAAGTGGCAACGGTGCCCGAGTTATTCCCATCAATAGAATCATCTTCTTCATGCTCTCTTTCATGTCATTCTAGAACCATGGTGATAGCCAAATGCCTGCATAAGACACATAAGAAGAAGGTCAACAACTCTCTTCAACACTTGGTAACTTTTTCATTGAGAAAAATTCAAAGATTTTTCTCACTTTGCGGTTCTCGCAAGTGCCCTTTAGGCACAGTGCGAGGTTCTCGCAGGTGCCTCTAGGGACACCTACGAGAATGATGCATTCTCGCAGGTCCCGTGTGGTTGGCCTACGAGAATGGATGAGCGCAATTTTAACCCCTAAAACAAACTCAAAAACATGAATTTTACCAATGAAAATGAAAAATTGAACCATGAAAAGATAGAAGACAAGGAGCTTACCTCACTGCAAGAGACGGTTCATCGAATGGATGCTCGTATCTCCCACAATCGAGCACCGAAATTCAAGGGCAAAAGAGGGGTTTTGGACTAAAATATTGGCAAAGTTACAATGACTATGGTAAAAAGAACTTTTAGCCCCTTATATTCACTTTTACCATTTTTTATTGGTTTTTATAATTGTTTTATTTATTAAACCTAATTCCTAATACCCTTATGAGTGCGAATTTTGCAGACGTAATGACCTCGACGTTCATACACAGGGATACATATATTTTTCTCTTTTTCATCGCATGTTTTGATTATTTTTTATGGTTTTTGCACAAAACCTCGAGCTTGGTCTTTGTCCGTTCTCACACTCGAAAATACATGAGAACACGATCGAGCACACTTTTATCACTTTTTCGGGCTCAACAAGGTTATAAAAAAAAGGAACCCCCCAGGAGTCCTCTTTAAGCTCTTTTTAGACTCTCTAAACATGAAAAGATTGCCGAGCGACCTTGCTATTTTCACGCTCGTTAAAGTATTTGAAGAAATCGTCTGTTGGGTGATAATTTATCTCTTTTTCGGTCTCATCAGACTATTTTACGAAAAAGGAACTGAGAGAGTCCTTTTTTAAGTGTTTTTCCAGACTCTATAATCATGAAAAACCTTCGAGTTTTCTATCTTTGGACTCATTAAACAAACATTGACAGACCCGTAATGGGACCGAACCACTCCTTCCTAGGGTTCGTTAAACATACTCCAAAGGAATCATCCGAAGGATGAGATTACATCAACAAGCATATGTTATCCTCCTCAAGCTTGCGTAAAATTAAAGAGGTACTCCCCAGAAATGGTGGGGGGAAATTTGGGAAAGGGATGTGTTTTCATATTCATATTATTGGTAGTAAGTGTCGCTCTTGAACATGACACCCCCTTATTCATTATCTTAAGCCGGTTTGGGAAATCCGTTTGTCTCTCATTCGATTTTCTATAAGGTCACATCCTGAGTTGTCTCTGAGTCAATGCTGCCAAACCATTGGTCATGTCATTCATATGTTCAAGAGAAGTTCATCCGAAACCTCTATTGAGTCGGCCATCTGTAGTTGTCCATTCTCTCTGTGTCGACCTTCCCTATGTCCAGTTCAACTTACATCATACTCTGTTCCGCCTTCAAAATCTATTACTCATTTCGTGTCATTGATAGGGGATACATCAAGGCCCTCCTGTGATGAGTTTTGTTCTGTCGACTCCAACTCATTATCTGGAAACAAGACTTAGAAATTCTTTGGTACCTTGGAACTTACATGCCTCAATGGTAGGTTTCCTCGCTTTCGACAGTGGGTTTTCATCATTGACCCCTGATTGAAAGATTCCATCGGATGTTCAACCTTAACTCATTTATTCACATTCAAGGTATTGTACTAGTGTACCTTGGGAGTCTTGACATTAATGGTGATTTCCCTCGCACTTGTTAACGGTTTCATCAATGACCGGTAATCAACTAGTTTCTACCATGTTCGACTTCAACATATGTAATCACATGGTTAGATTCGTACTTTTGGGGTAATGGGATTGAAGGCCCTGGATTTTATCTCTTCGGTCTAGGTTGTGATGGAATATGTATAATTTTCCGACACATAGATCCACTTTGTATGTCTCGTGGCTATGTCTTCTCAATTTGAATTTTCTTGCATGGATCCACAGTGTATTCTTGGTGGCTATGCTATATTTTGACAGCATGGATCCACGGTGTATGATTGGTGGCCATGACCTATGTTTATGATGTCATCCGTCTGTGATCTGAGTATGGGAATGCCTACCTCAGAGCTAGTATGATATTCTACAGATGCTTGGTTGTTCACAGTTTTCCAATTAGGTGCGCTCCTGGTTTCCGATACACACACGCAGTTTACAAAGTATTTCGGCTGTCACTGATTCCGACCTCATACTTTAGGGGGCATTCTGTTACCCATGATTTTGGTCATCTTGATGGTGTATTGACGATGGTGTACTCAGGCTCCCAACAAGAACTTTCTCCTGAGAAAAGTGGCATTCATCTCCTTCCAGAAAACATATTTTTAAAGAGAGTTCATAGGCTGCTTATAGCCTAGGGTGCGAGAAGGACCATTCTCGTAGGCCACCTTCAGCTAGGGTGCGAACTTCTCGCACGGTGCTCTATACCTAGGGTGCGAAATTGTTCTCAATCTTGGAAAAAGGAAGAAGTCTTGAGGGTTCTAGAAGGGAATCTTCTAGAGAATGGGTTGGCATTCGAATGGTTATCATTTTACTGGTTTCCCTGATTTGGTGGCATCATTCTGATCCATGTAACCATCTCATCCTCTCCTATATATTGATAGGATTCTCATGGAAAAGGTTAAACAAGATTAATTGGAGAATTGGTGAAGGAATTGTGTGAAGAACTCAGCTTGAATAGGAGCTTGGATACTCTAGCAAGTCTATCAAGAAGAATTGGATCTTCTTCATGCAAGGATTGAGCAAGTGTGTGTGTTGTAACCAAGAGTCACCGAAAGGAATCTTGCGACATCAAGGTGATCAGGTTGTATTTTCTACTTTCGATTAATATGATACAACGACATGCCCTTTTCCCATAAAGTCATTCTTACTTTATTGTGTAATTCCTTGATCATACACATAAGTTGACAATTGAACACATTTTTCTATCTTCACTTTGGTTGGTTTGTGTTGTCTTGGTCTTGACCTCACGAGAGCACCGGAGCGAAGAAAGAGAAAAAACGGCCCTAGGAAGAAATACAAAGGTATGTCACTTGTTCCTCCTTACTAGCTATTTCAATGGTCGTAACTTAGGGAAAGAGTCATGTCCTGTCCTGTTTTGTTCTAGATCCAAATGGATCTAGGGAGATCTGTTAGTGTCTGCACCTACCGATTAGTCTGATAACAGCTGCTACGTGCAAGCTTGGTACTTAACATTCTAATGGCACCACTACTTCTTGGCCATAAACCAGTTTGAATGGTGTGTTCCCTGTCAAATGTTTTCACGTAGTCCTGTATGCCCATAATACTGCTGGTACTTGGAGGTCCCAGTCATCCCTGTTGTCATTACAGATCTTTGTTAGCGCATTCTTTAGGATTTTGTTGAATTCTTCCATTGTGTCATTTGTCTGTTGATGATATGGTGTACTCTTCTGATGATGGAATTCAAATTATTCAGTCATAGCACTGATGGTACTATTTATAAAGTGTGTGCCTTGGTCACTCATCAAAATTCTTGGGCACCCAAATCTAGTGATCACTTGTTCAAATAAGAAGTGTGTTGTTGTTTCTATGCTACAATCTTTCACTGGTGTGGCTTCCGCCCATCTTGTTAGGTAGTCCATCGTGCTGATAATGTACATAGCTCCTGTTCTTTTTGTTGGTGGGTTGATTGGTCCTACAAAGTCTATTTCCCACTTGTCGAATCCCTTCAATGTTACTTGTGGTCGTAATGGCATCTTGTCCCTTCTACTGGGTTTGCCTACTCTTTGACGGACATTACATCTTTGACATTACTCCTTGGAGTCTCTGTGAATCATTGGCGACCATAGTCTTGCGCACAATACCTTCTGCGCGGTAGCTTTGCCTGCATAATTCCTTCATACTATTCCCTCATGGGATTCTTTTAAGACTCTTGGTATTTTGTGCTCTAACACTTACCTTTGCAAGATGCTATCTGTGCCCATTTTGTATAGGGGTCCTGCAATCAGTTGATAGTCGACAACGTAGACTACCAATGTTTTCTTCTGCACAGTGTTATATGCTCACGGGGCATTACCTGTGCTCAAGTACTGAATGATATATGTGAATTATTCATCAACGATCTGGACTGAGACTAATTGTGCATCCAAAAACTTTTCTTTTAAATTCATAGGTTCTTTTCCATTTGTGACCCTTGATAGGTGGCCAGGTCTTGCATTCAATTTTCCTGGCTTAACTATTACTTCAAAATCAAATTCTTGAAATAGTAGTAACCATTGACAGATTCTCCCCCCCAACACTATCTTGTTGACTAAGCATTTTAGGGCTCAGTGATCTGTGAACATCTTAAATTGTTTCCCCAGTAAGTAATGTCTGAATTTTTGTAGTGCATAGACCATAGCTAGGCCTTCCCTTTCTGTAGTGTTATAGTTCTTCTCTGATTCTGACAACTTTCTGCTCACAAATTCTATCGGGTGATCCAAGTCTTCCACTCCTGGATGCACAAAGATAACTCCAAGCGCTATGGATGATGCATCTACATGAACATGAAATGTCTTCTCCCAGTCTGGAAATACTAATATTGTTGCACTGACCATCTTTTCCTTTAGGGTATCCAAACCGTGTTTGCATTCGTCGTTCGATTGAAAGTTTGTATCCTTTCTTAATAACTTTTCCATTGGTGCAATAATCTGCGCATATCCTTTGATAAATTTCCTGTAGTATCCTGTGTGTCCCAACTTTTCTCTGAGCTGACAGACTGTTTTTGGTGGTGTTGAGTTAACAATTACTACAATCTTTGTAGGATCTACGAGTAAACCTTGTTTTCATACTATATGGCCCAATAGTATCCCAAACAGTGTTCCGAATATGCATTTATGTATGTTCAGTGATATATGACATTGTCTACATCTTTCCAACATTAGTCGTAAGACTTCTACATGTTCTTTCAACAAACTGTAGACTGTCCAATCAACCAATTATACTTCGAGAAACTGGTGGATGAATTCCTTAAACAAAACAATGACTACTCTAGAAAAGATTGATGGTGCATTCTTTAGTCCAAATGACATGACTGTGTACTGATAAGATCCCCATTCTATCACAAACGTGGTCTTGTATCTGTCTTCTTGTGCTATCTTGATCTGATGGTAGCCTGAGAATCCATCAGTGGATGAATAAGCTTTGTGTCCACCTACATTTTCTAACACTTCATCTATGAACAATGTAGGGAATGGGTCATGTAGGCATGCATCGTTCAACTTTCTCAAGTTGAAGCATATCCTTATCCCTCGTTTCTTGTCCTGTACTACCGTCGGGCTTATCCACTTGGATTCTTCGACCGTTTCTATGATTCCAACTTCGAGCATCCTGTCAATCTTAGCCTTGACTTTTTTCTTGTATATTGGGTTCAGTCTATATGGTCGTTGTCTGATCGATCTTGCTTCAGGTCTGAGTGGTATCTTCATCTCTCCTAACTCTCCGGCTATACCCTTCATCTCTGTAAATTTTGTGGGAAACAAGTCGTTGTACTCACGCAATAACTCTGTGGACACTTTGTGTAGCCTTTGTTTCCAATTCTCTAAACCAGTGTCTGAGTCTTTTGCACATGAATTAATGCTCGTCCAACTGAGTATGCCACTTGTAGTTGGGTTTACATAATCCTCATCGTGCGTAGTTGTTCTATACAATTGGCTAATTTCATCTAATTCCAAACAAGTAGGTTCTACAAAACTCCCCCCCTCTGATGGGTCTAATGGGGCAATGAACCTGTATTCTCCTGACTCAAATGTCATATTTTTGGTCTTCAAGTTGATTATGGCCTAGTTTTCAAACACCCAATCCAAACCAAGCAACGTTGGATAAGGTGTTGTGCCATCCACTATTTCAATGACTTCAAAATTTGCTTTAGTGCACACTGCATCTAGTTCAATTGTCACTCCTTTCAGTCTACCAATTGGTATAACTTTGTGTTGTTTTTCCAGTTTTAGTTGAACAGGTGAATAACCTAATGTGGGCTCTCCCATGCATTTCCATGTTTTCTTTGGTAATACATTAAATTCAAATCCTAGATCTAGTATGATATTGCCCATATTGAAATCTCCAATGTTGGCATTCAGTCTAAACTCCCTAGGTTCTTCTTCTTGTGTGTAGGTGATTGACTGGTTTTGGTTCTAGTTTTCCTTCCATCTCGATGCTACATTTTTCTAGCATGATTTGCAATATTTTCACAGATGATGTTTCATTTAATACTTTCACACATGATTGCAAAAATCCTTTGATTGTACTTACTTTTACCATGGAATGTATTTCGTTGGTATGATCCAATAAAAAAGGCATTTCATATTCTGGTGCTTCCTTGTTTTGTTGCACAGTTGAAGTCGTCATGATATCTCCCTTCTGGAATTCTTGCCGAGCTTGCTTAAATATCTCCTTTTCCTTCTACGCGTCGAACTTCTTCCTTGGTTCAAAATTCTTTTTCACCCATTGATTTTGTGTTGGTTCTTGTCGAACAATGTCGTCTCCTGTTTTAGATCCTCCGTGAGTAACTATATTGATGTTCCGTCATTCATCCCTTGTTTCGGCTGAAATCCATTGAAAATTATGGTTGTTCTAGTTCCTCTTTTCCTGGATCTTTACTAGTAGTGTCGGACATTCCTCTGTATCGTGGTATGATGTGGGACAATACATACAAGTTGCTGGTGGAAGAAAAAATTCTCTTGCATAATGTCCTGGTTGTTGACAATTGTGACACAACACTAGTCCACTACCTCGTCTGAAACCTCCTCTTAATCGTCATGCACCTATGTAGCCTGCTCGATCTCCTCTCATTGTGTTATAATAAGGTGCCTGATTATATTGCACGGCATTGTACTGAGGCTGTAATGTGTTGTACTTTGGTTGCGCGTTATTGTATGGTTGCTGCGAAGTATTATATTGCTGATGCGCAATGTTGTATGGAGTTGGAACTAGATTAAACTATGGTGCAGCTTGCCCAATCATCATTTCTACTTGCACTCTATATGTGTCTGATTTCCTTTCTTGCATCAACTCCATAATTATAAAATATTTGTCTTTGTGGCCCACTAACTTGCAAAAGGTGGAATATGAACTCTTTGGGACTATCTGGCATTTCTGCATCATCAGGCAGTGATATGGGCCGTGACCCGATTTCTTGCATATTTCACACTACAATCCTCCTGTTAGTAACGGATTTGGAATTCCTACTGCCATATACTACATGGATGTTGGGCATTTGTTCTTGTGGTGTCCTTCCGTCCTGCATGTAGTGCACTAAATGACTTCCCGTTTATCCTTATTCTTATTCTGGTTTAGCTAAAACATTAAGTTCTTCAAGTCCTCCTTCATCTCTTCAATAGTTGGGTCTGTCTACTGGTACTGGTTTTCTTCCAGTTGCAAGGCTGCGTACAGAGCCTCTGCCTGCGAATGAAACTTATCTTGTCTCAATGGATATTTTAAGTGTGGGAGTAGTGAATTAACAAACAAGTGTCAATGTTGCATATCGGTCATGGGGTATTTTAAATTCCCCTTCAATCGCTTGAATTGATGATCAATCTCCTATACAGACTCTCCTGGTTTCTGTCGGATTTCTATCATATCATTCACGTATTGATCCTCTAAGCTCATCTTCTGGAACTCATTTATCAGTAACTTCTTAATGTCAGTCAGTGTCCTTGTCATCCTGGGAGAAATGTTTGCATCTAAACTTATGTACCAGTCTAATGCGCGGTCTCTTTGTGTAATCGCTAAATGCCCAAGTTTGGTATCTTCATCAGTGGACTTTTTTTCTTCCCAGATCTTTTCGCAAATGAACAAGTGTTTTGCAGGGTCTTCTGCTGATTCTCCTCAAAATTCTGGTAACCTGATGGTGGGATCATTTCCTTCCATTCTGAATGTCGAACTACTACCTTCGTGCAGTGTAGATACTTGACTAGTGCTGCTTGAACTGGCTCCTCCAGTTGTTTCTCCTTGTGTACATGTACTTCCTGCTATCGGACTTCTTCCGAACTTCGGTTGTCTAAACGGTGGTAATATCTTTGGTGTATTAGTTACACATGGGTTTATGGGTTCCAAACTGCCATTAATATGGATATGATTGTTTCTTTCTCTTCCCTCTCTTGGACCCCTCCTCTTCCTTTCATATGTTGCATGTAGGATTTCCTCAATCTGATCCACAGCTCAAAGATCCTCTACCTCTTCCTCATCACTCACTAAGCCTTCCCTCATGGCTACGACTCTCTTCTTGGTATTCACTTTGTATTGGTAGGGTACTCTGTTATGCGTCTTTCCAGTTGTCTCCAAGATCCACCGGATTTGGTCATCATCCATCATGATCGGGTCCAAGGGTTCCTCCTTCTTGCCCTTATCCTTTCCTCCTTCCATTTCTCCTCTTTCTGTTAGTTCTTCCCCCGTTTCCCCATGCACACAGGGAAGTTTAGCTGTCTGATTCCATAGTCATTACGCCTTTTTTATATAGCATTATCTTTATAGAATATTACAATGATCAAATGTACCTTCCTCTAGGTCCACACAAAAACTCTTGCTCCACTGCGCTATACGACTTCGTTGTGTCGACTGCAAACTCTGTGATAAAACCTGCCACAATACTGTCAATCCAAAACTCTAACGTGTGGGTGAACTTGTTTTTCACCTATTGTAACTTCTCAATGTATACTGGGTTCCACTATAACTCTCGAATCTAGTTCGTTGTGTGGTTATCCTTCAACCTTAGTATCCACTCCTGCAACAACTATGGGAAATCACATAAAAAGACTTCGTGTAAATCAATAAACACGCATTTCTCAAGATATTTCCGGGGTGTTATTCTACAGTTTCTGTTATCCCTTTGTGAAAACTCCATCTCTTTGGTTCTTATGCAAGTTTCGAGCTCTACTTTTGTGGGATTCCACGGTCTCAACATTTCCTTCTAATGGCTCATTGTTTTCTATCCTAATATTTTGTTGATCTGCCTCCGACAGGTCTTCAACTTATCTCATCTACTCAACCCTCTTTTGTTCCTACCAACGGAAACATAACCATTTGTTGGTTACTCTTTCTTAATCTTCTATTATGTCTGAGTTTATTGACCCAGGGTTAATGTATATTCGGGTTTCCAACAAAGCCTCTAAAACTATCGACCCTCCTGGTAAACTAGCAGGAAACGCAACACACAGAATGTGTTGCGCAGTCTCACCCGAGATAGATTTAATGGGTGGATGTAAGACTCATGTGTTTATAGTCTAGGATTGAGTGTGAGATATGAGGACTAAGTATTAAACCATTATTATAACTGTAAATGTAATATACTGTCATTGACGAATAAACAGGAAAGGTAACGACTCATTCATTAAGCATAATGATAGCTACTGGAGACAATAAAGATATGCATGCATTCATCACATGACATAGATGTTACCGTGGTTCACCCCCTCCTAGGCTATGTCCACAAAGATTTGGCTCTCATCTCTTTTATTATAGTATTTTTGCATCTACAATGTCATTCGCTTTACAATACTCCACATTTGGGAAAGATCTATATGAGGCGGACTAGATCGCACTAGGCTCCTCATCCTGCGATCTAACCCTCAAGATCTACCCTCCTTTGTCCTATATAGCTCAAAAACTTATACAAAATAGATCATACATCAAAATATTACATATCACATCAACTCATGCTTAACTAAAATAGAAACAACAATAATCAACCTCCCTATGATACTTAAGTATCTCTATTTATATGCTTCTATATCTTCAGCCATTACAATACATTACCAAAGCCCTAACCCTAACGTCGTTAGGTCTTCCCTGCATGCACGCATAATTTTCTTCCTTCCAAATGTCGCTTTCCTCTTGCATGCTTTCTTTCCCAAAAGCTCCTTGCTTTTTCACTTTGGCCTGCCTCCAACACTCAACAAGGTGTGATTTGAGCGAGAGGTTTCTAGGAGGGCACAAGAACCCTTTGAAGGGAGAAGAAGGGACAATACCCTTAGGAGACTGAGTAAATAAAAAATATCAAAAGAGATAGCGCAAGGAACGTGTAAGAGACAGACTTATTCAAAGTCCCATAGATAAAGAGAAAAGCGAAGTCAAGATCCTTTCAACCAGTTTCAGAGGAGAAGGTTCAAAGACCAAAACCTTTGAACACTTACAAAATTTCCCAAGTCTGGGAGAAAAAATAAGCTTAGGAGTAGGAGCAACAAAAACCATCACATCGGTTGCAGGAGGAGACTTGGACAGTCAGATCAGGGTCCAGGATGAGAAGGAACGTGCGAGGAGAAGAAATAGATCCCAGCCGTACGGTCTGAGCGCAAAGGTTCGACAACTATCCGATCCAAGTAAAGTGGATAGGCCTTAACCTTTTGTGTGCATAGGAGAGTGGACTTACTAAAGTCCCAAAGTCCCTAAGTGAATAGGGACCATCGATCGTGAAGGGTGACAGGTGGCATAAGATCCATAAATCCATAGCGAGAGCACTTTAGAAGTTTGTGGTCAAGGAGAAAGAGAGATCACCGAAGAGCTGAAGGCTGAAATAGATCTAGGTCATTGGTCACGAGGATACACATGTCAATAGATCTGAGTATTTGGGTGAAATCACTCTGGGAGGAACATCACAAGAGTTGAAACTCCCGAATCCCGAAGAGCCGAAGAAGATATAGGCCATCAGATCAAGGAGGAGACACACATCAAGAGATCATGTATTTTAGGTGAAAGAACTCCAGGAGGAATGAGTGTATCGAAGTTTGAAAATCCCAAACCCTGAAGAGTAGAAGTAAATCTTGAACATCAGATCCATAAGGACACACATCAACAGATCGTGAGCTCTAGGAGGAAGTGAAGGTGGAGTTTTGAAACTCTCAAAGTATGAATAGATGAAGTAGTTGGGAGCCGTCGATTTGCGGGAGGACACGCGTCGTTAGATTGTGGACTCCAGGTAAAATGCTACGGGAGAAACAAAGCATGGAGAATTTGAGACTTCTAAAGGTCGAAGTCTCGAAGTGGGCTAGAGCCATCGATTTGAGGAGGGCACATGGCAGGAGATCTACCATTTCAGAGAAAGCCACTCCAGAAGAAAGGGATGTGTTGAAAAAGAACTCCCGAAGACCGGAGAGCCAGAGTTCATCTGAGTCATCCCTTGGCTAGGGATAGGTGTCATCATATCTTCCACTTTGGAAGATAACCATTTTGGAGGAAGTAAGAGTTGAAATTTCAAAATCCCAAATCTTGAAGGGAGAAATCAATCATGATCGTTGATTTGCATCAAGTGGTATCAGAGTTGATTTCGTTTGTAGATTTCATGCAAAGGAGATAAAAAAGACACTCTGATATGATCAAGTGGTATCAAATATTTATTTCTTTTGTATATTTCAGGTGAAGGAGATGAAGGAGATAGTCTGACTACATCAAGTAGTATCAAGAGATGAATTTTGTCTGCAGATTGTAGGAAAAGGTGAAAAGGTGAACAGAGATAATATGATTACATCAAATGCTATCAGAAGCTGAATTTCACCCATAGACAACAGGTGAAGGGAGACAGAGTAATGATGCTCTATAAAAATTGTTGCAAGGTGTGCAACAAATGGTAGATATATGGGAGGGATGAAGACAGAAAATATGGCTACTAAAGGCCATAAGTGCGGTGGAGGATCATACTGCAAGTAGAAAAGTAAAGAAGAAATTGACAAGGAGTTCATTGAGATAAGAGCAAGAATGGAACAACTGACATTGAAGATGCAGTAGGAGACAAAGGTACACTGGAGTTATGAATAACCTCTGAACAGGAAGATAAAATGGCATGTTCAAAAGTTGTTAGCCAGAAAACAACAATAAGAGTTGAGAAGGTGGCTGAAGGAAGTTGAAAACCTCAGTGACAAAGATGAGAAAGTGATTCACATCTGTGAATGAGAGATTGGGAGGAACCTGGGGAGCATCTGTGAACTTGACCTATTGGATATGGCTACTTTGCATATTTAACCTTCTCTCCAGGGCTTCCATTTCCTCATATAGCTCAAAAAATCTATGTTGTCTGCTTCCTCTTCTGTTGCAGGATCCAGTGTTGTAGTCATCTCCTATTTAGCTCACGGGATGAAATTCTTGAGAAATTCTGTTGAATTCTCTTCTCCTGCAATCTGCATGACTATCTCCCTTTGCATGACTGTATCCTAAAAGTCCTTTTTTGGTTCTGGATTATTCAACGAATCCCCCAACATCTTCATCTCTTGCTTCCATTGAGTGAGGAATTCATCTGTATGCTCCTCTTTTTTTGCTGGGGCAGACATCAGTGTCTGCTCCTTCTCCTCCTCTTTTATAGGCTCTGTTGGTTGTCTTTCCTGTGCTTCACCTGCATCACATACACAATTAGCTTTAAAATAATTTGGCCCCATGGCCTCTTTCTTGGATTCTTGTTGCACCACTTCCTCATGTGCAACACTTGTACTAGCCTCTGCTGGACTATTTGGAAAGAATATTTTGATTCCCCCAATGATCAGAATGCATTTATGACCTTGCTCCATCAACTCTCCTTGTTGATATGAACTCTCAGCTGAGTTCATGAGACTTTTAGATAGTCTCCTCTCTTCTCCCTTTCCCACCTGCCAGTCTGGGATTTATTCTCTTCTTCCCTCCTAGCAGTCTATGAGATCAACTGATCTCATCTCATCGCCCACCTGGAAATTTAAATTTACATTACTACCCTCCTAGAATTCTATGAGATCCACAATTGATCTCATCTCATTTCCCACCTGGAAATATGAATTTTCACTGCTACCCTCCTGCCAATCTATGAAATCCTCAATTGATATCATCTCATTTCCCCCTTGGAAATTTGAAAAGTTATCTCTTCCCTCCTGACAGTTTATGAGAACTTTAACTAAACTCACCTCCTCCTCATCACTGAGGTTCATCCCAATCTCTAGTTCACAGATGTGAATCACTTTCTCCTCTATGTCACTAAGATTTTCAACTTCCTTCAACCACCTTCTCAACTCTTTTTGTTTCTTTATGGCTAACAACTTTTGAACATGCCATTTTACCCTCCTGTTCAAAGGCCATTCGTACCTCCAATGTACCTTTGTCTCATGTTGCATCTTCAATGTCAGTTGTTCCATTCTTTCTCTTATCTTAATGAGCTCCTTGTCAATTTCTGCTTAACTTTTCTACTTGTGGTCTTCTCCTCGACCACACTTATGGCCTTCAATAACCATATTTTTTGTCTCCAACCCTTCTGGCTATCTACCATTTGCTTCACACCTTGAAACAATATTTACAGAGCATCAATACTTTGTCTCCCTTCACCTGCTATCTAGAGGTGAAATTCATATTCTGATACCATTTGATGTCATCAGATTATCTCTATTCACCTTTTCACCTTTTCCTACAATCTGCAGACAAAATTCATCTGTTGATACTACTTGATGTAGTCAGATTGTCTCCTTCATCTCCTTCACCTGAAATCTACATACAAAATCAATATCTGATACCACTTGATGGTATCAGAGTATCTCCTTTATCTCCTTCACTTGAAATCTACAGACAAAATCATCTCTAATGCCACTTTATGCAAATCAATGGTCGTGATTGATTTCTCCCTTTGGGCTTCGAGAGTTTCAACTCTCAACTCTTTCTTCCTCGGAAATGGTTATCTTCCGAAGTGGAAGATCTGTTGACACCTATCCCTATCCAACAGATGACTCAGATGAAATTCGACTCTCTGACCTTCGGGAGTTCTTGTTCAACACATCCCTTTCTTCTGGAGTGGATTTCTTCGAAATGGAAGATGTCCTGCCATGTGTCCTCCTCAAATTGATGGCTCTAGCCCATTTCGGGACTTTGGCCTTTGGAAGTCTCTACTTATCCATGCTCTATTTCTCCAAGAGAATTTTACCCATAGTCCATGATCTAACGACGCATGTCCGCATGCAGATCGACGACTCCCAGCTACTTTGGCTATTCAGACATCGGGAGTTTCAACACTCCACATTCACTTCCTCCTGGAGCTCATGATCCATCGATGTGTGTCCTTCTAGATCTGACGATCTAGATTTACTTCGGCTCTTCGAGGTTTGGTATTTTCAAACTCCGACGCACTCGTTCCTCCCGGAGTGATTTCATCCAAAATACGCAATATCTTGACGCATGTCTCCTCCTTGATCTGATGACCTCTATCTACTTCAGCTCTTAAGGCTTCAGGAGTTTCAACTCCTATGCAATATTTTCTCCTGGAGTGCTTTCACTTGAAGACTCAAATCTATTGACGCGTGTCTCCTCACGACCAATGACCTGGATCTATTTCAACCTTCGGCTCTTCGGCGATATCACTTTCTCCTCGACCAAAAACTTCCGAGGTTCTTTCTCTCCGGAGTTATGGATCTTATGCCACCTATCACCCTTGATGATGGACGATCCCTATTCACTTCGGGACTTCGACAAGTCTGCTCTCCTGTGCACACAAAAGGTTAAGGCTCGTGCACTTTATCTAGATTGGACGGTTGTCGATCCTCTGCACTCAGATCCTACGAATAAGATCTATTTCTTATCCTCGCGCGTTCCTTCTTCGTCTTAGACCCTGATCTGACAGTCCAGGTCTCCTCCTACAACTGATATGACAGTTTTTGTCGCTCCTCCTCCTGAGCTTCTTTGTTCTCCCAGACTTGGGAAATTTTCTAAGTGTTCAAAGGTTTTGGTCTTTGAACCTTCTCCTACGAAGCTATTTGAAAGGGTCTCGAATCCCAAAAAGTTATATTTGTGCACACTTGTACCTGCTCGATGCCCACCTGGAAGAGCTCTATAGAGTTCTAAGTGATTCTGTCTCTATGTGCTTCCTCTGCACAGATTCTCCTCTCAGGTATTCAACAACCTTGGGGTTTCCCTTGAGTTGTTATCATCCTGATGCGCCCTCCTGGCACATTCTTTTATGACTCAACAAAGTTCATATGCACACTCCTTGCGTTGGCTATAGAACCTCCAATGTTTTTTTGTGCACTCCTTGCACAACCTAAGAATCCAGAACAATTTAGCAGATGAAAACTTAACATACATCTACAACCTAATAATTCTATCTATTCCCTGCAGATGAAAACTTAACATACATCTACAACATCCATTAATAAGCACAAATGACATTCATGAACACATCAACACATACACAAAATTCATATGCAAGAAAAGCTGCTTTCTTTCTATTAAGATGAATGTCTTATTACAATATGTGCAGGCTGGACTGTAACATAGTCTCAACTCTCTCAAACTCTCTCAAAGAACTATTCTATCTCCTATTTCCTCCTCTGAGTATTGCTAACTAATTTGAAGCTACCTCCTATTTAGTAACAATACTCATCCAACAACCTCATTTGGTCATACAATTGTATCTACATATACAAGAAGGTTCCTAGGGTTCCCTCTGACTACTTGTCTACACGAGAAAAAAAACTAACTGCTACTTGATTTTCGTTACATTAAAGTCTAGGAGTGAAACTCCCAAATCACTCATGATCATTTAGCTCCCAATCATTTGATCTTCTTCAGTTTTTCAATCAGTTCCAAAAAGATTCCGCAGGAACCGACAATGTTTCATAATCCAGAACGATTCAAAGGTGCGCTAAGGCACTGAGATGTCTCTCCATGTGTGCTTGCTGAAAATGCTCCTGCATCAGTTGCCAAATAAATGTTGAGTAAATGATATGAATTTATCTTACTTAAGCATTTTCGAATCTTGCTTGGCTAAGGAAATATAGTCGGGAATATTACCTTATTTTTATAGCCTCAAAATGTATTTCCCATTCCACAAGTATTAATTACAAGGGATTAGGCTGATTTTTGAAATAAAAATATTTTTGTAAAATATAACATTTTTATGTAATTTTCTGAATATAATAATAATAATAATAATCTATTTTTAAGGTCATGACCAAGCCACACCAAATTGGTGTATGAGACACCCTTGTTTGTGGGACAAGGGACCCCCCTCTACCCAACGATTTGACTGGTAAAGTCTACGAAGGTATACATACCCTACCCCCTTCTAGATTTGAACTTGTGACCTCTTAAGAGTAAACACATGTTCTTAACCATTAGGCCCACTCAGGCTATATATATAACATATTGTAGAAAGTGAACATGGAGATCAAAAGAAAAAATACCAAGTCACAGATTAACAAAAATGAGATAGAAAAATCACTTTATTTCATTCCAAGAATTTAAAAGTATCCTTCTCTTAAAAAAATCCCCTTGGGGGCATGGACGAAGGTCAAACTTAGAAATCCCCGATGAAAACCATACAAAAGGACTCTAACAAGAAGTAAAAACTGAACTTTAAAATCTGGATCAGCTTTCCACAGAATGTTGCCCACTTGACTCTGCACAATATCCTTTATCAGTCATGAAACTCAATTCATAAATAGACAAGTCTACAGAGACTATCAAAGATAGATCAACACCTCTAAAACAAGCATCTGATTGATACGGTTCAACTTTGAACCTTGTTGTCTACAATAGGACCCTGCTGTCAAAAAGAGAATTAGGCCTTTAATGAATTTAAGAATGAATGAAAACTGAACTATCTCAATAAAACTCAAGGGAAAACCTTAGTATACTTTCTCCTTCTATTCTCCTCTTGTTCTTCCTTCTCATTTGAATTTTATGCATTCCAAATTAGTTGAATTAGTTCAACTACCTCATTTAGTTAAGTTAATTAAAATTAACTAATCTTTAGTTTAGGAGAAGTAATAATAATAATAATAAATAAGGGTCTTTTATTAAATAATAACTAAGTAGGTGGGACCCCTTATGACTCCCTTTTATTTCTTAACAAAAATAAACATAATTAGACAACCAAATAACACATGCCTCCTTGTGGCTCCCATAATGATTTCCACAATTTGAAATTTAAATATCAGAAATATTTCAAATTATATCCAAAACATGTAAGTATCCACAATATCCCCAAAAATAGTTTGTTGTCCAAAACATTTTGCAGTCCATTGTCCTCAATAAATCAATTATAAACCCATAATCAAAATCCATATTTGCCACTTTGAGAGGCAATTCTTCCTTTGTCACTGCTATCCCCTTTAGACTTCCCAGAAATAGCCTTAGGTTGGGTGGAACCTTGAGGCTTGATCTCCCTAAGAATATGGGAGCAAATTGACTTGGTTGAGTCACTTGAAGGAGAGGATGGAGCAAAAAGAACTTTACCTTTATCATGCACATGGTGAGCTTTGCTTTTGAGTCTTTTGCTTGCATAGGAGGACTGTATAGATGAGTGTGCAGGGGGAATTTGAACATTTGTATTTACAGCTGTAGGAGGAGGAGGTAATGACAAGTTTGGCCAACCACAATGGTGGGAGACTACTGGGTGAACAATTTCCTGCCATCCATCATTCTCAGGAAATTCAGGTTGCAAAGATACACGGGGAGGCACATAGATACTAGGAACATTTTGTGGTTGGAAGGGAGTCCTCTCTAGTCTAGGATGGACTATCCGTTTCCCAATCCAATTGAAAACCCCATGTTGAAAAAGTTGGTTCAACTCCCGAGGATCGAAATAAAAAAGTATTGAGAATCTAGGCCTTCTAGGCCCTCTGTTCTAGTTTCCTCTACCCCTATTGTTTCAGCCATGACTTCCTCTGTTGAATAATCTCATCTTGTATGCAACAATTATTAGAAACTAGCTCTTAACAGACCATACATGACATTCTCTTAATATGAAACAAATTTTGGCTCAGAAATTAAGATAAGACCCATACAATCCAATCCATAAAATTTATTGAATAATTGTCAAATGAACAGGGGGTGAAATAGGGTTCATGGGATATCTGGGGGGATTGTAATGAGTGAAAAATTGATATCATGAAAGGGAGTAAGAACATGATTACTGCTCGACAATTCATTAAATAACTTACTGTGCAAACAATACGAAAATATATCAGCTGCCATCTATCTCTGTGTCATTTTTTATCACTGTCATACATAGTTTTAATTTTATTTTAGTGAACAGTGCATGCAAAATGAATTTGGGATCGTGAGGGGATTTATAATGAGCGAAAAAGTGAGAAAATGAGAGGGAATTATACGGATATTTTTCATAAACTAAATTAAATCAACCAATAGTCATAACTCTATTTCAAATTTAATAAAAATGCATCCACTTCCAAGACCAAAACATTTAGATGTTCCTCAATTGCATACGGATTCCTTGCTCTCTTCAATAAAAAAATTAATTTCCAGAATTCTTCAATTTATATCAATCTATGTGTCCTATACAATGATTGTGCAAATCATTTCCAATTCCATAGTAAAAACATATCCATTCGAGCCACAATATTGCATGCTCTAATGTTGACCTCTTCTTTTAAAATAAACAAAATATGCACAGTGATTCCCATTATCTATATCCAACATTGATCCCTGGAAATCCAACAATAATAGACCCAGGAACAACAATTGACAGTCAACTGTTATCAAAAAAATAATTAGGCCTGATTTAATCACCCACAGGCCCCTTTTAAATCTGGACATAATCAAAAGCATGTTTGATGGACCCATCATTCAAAACAATATTGAATCATATAATCATCAATACCATTATTAATTCGACAACATTACTTAACCAAAAAATGTAGCTCTGAGCTTGAGATCTGCATTCATCAATCATACACAGACTTCCTTCCAAAAGAAATGCTTGATAAAAGCCAGAGCCATAAGATGTATGAATATAACATAACCAATGGACACACATGTGTCTCTTTTAAATATTTGACATAATCATAATCGTGTTAAGATTTAACATAGTGTTGAGTGGAAAGACCACAATCGACCAAACATAAAGCTCTCAGGTTGTAGATAACCCATACAAATTAATCACAACAAGGAAACACAGATACTCGATCAAGAAAGGCCTTGAAATTAGAGAGCTCGTTCCCTTTATAATTACCACAATCATTAAACTGGTAAACCAAAATCTTAACAGAACCTAGAAGGTGCCCAAGGAAAAATAGAGGCAAGTCGGGCTCAAAAGAACCAAGTCGGGTTCTTTAGAGACCTGATTAATATTCGAAACACAGAGAGACTGAAATTTTTTTACCTCCTAAAGAATTTACCATCGAGAAACAACCACAGCTAAACAAATGTAATCTTGGAAGAACAGGGAATCGTGCTCCTTTGAAAACACCACATTCTTTCAACTTATAACCCCACTATCTTGACAGAGCCATAAAGAGAATGCCCGAGTAGAAACAAGGAAATTCGATCTCAACAACCCAGGCACACACAAATGCCTCTTAAAAATTTATTGCAGAGAGGAAACGAGGTTTTATTTAACAATAAAGAATCCTCGAAACATAGAGAGACCGTGTATCTTCCCAATACCCAGGAGGTCGATAACCCTCAAAAAACATTTGACATTGAAGATTCACAACATAACAGTCAACCATTATAACATATATGAGAGGAGCAAGTGTTAAAATTATTGTGAAAAGAGTGACAGAGCACAAATCGTATCCATTTGATACATACACAGGCCTCCATTAAACATTCTGGGAAAAACAATATTGAATTGTGGAAAGCTTCCGTTGGAATGATAGTAAATAAAAATCGATACAAACAATAACTCGAGGATTAGCCGAAAAGAACCATAAAACTGTCAATAGTTAGATTGTAACCCGGAGAAAGAATCACAACAACGATTGGGAGGAAAAAGGGTTGACAACAACCGATACCCAGACTGGTGTTAAAACCCCACAACAATAAAACTCACATCTCATTGCACTACTATTATCATTTCCCATAGAGAATCATAATCAACCCCAAGTTGACCATGGATAATTTTAAGGATGGAAATGTATATTAAAATGTAGAAACATGGGCTAATATTACTACTCCTTAATATGCAAAATGTAAAATGTTTGGCGATAATTTTGTAAAAATGTTTAAATTTATAAGGATTTAATATAGTTTCTATCAAATATTGGCGACTTTTAGGGAAATCTAATTTTATTCTATGGAATTAGGGAGAATCGATTTTAGAAAAAAATAGAAATTAATGAATCAAGTTTTGGGAAAAACCATGGAAATTTAGCCCATTTGCGAAATTTATCCCCTAAAATCATCTATGAAGCTGACCACGATTTTCTTTTAAATCAATAACTAATGCGTAGACTTTAGAATCAATAACACCCATTACTTCCCTTTAAAATGCCAATATTACACAGTAATCACAGATAACCCATAATAGAGCATTGAACTCAGTGGAAAAATCAAGAAAACACAAGACCCATGCAATCATGAGCCACCATTTGATTCATAATACAAAGAGTCCATGATGGGTGGAAGGAAAAGAACCATACCTATGAAAAATCGCTTCAATGAAGAGCTGGTCTGATTTTCCCCCTTCCAAAACCTAAAATTGTGGAGCTTCCCCAACCAACAAAGCCAAATGCAACTATGCTAGGGTGACGGGCTCAAGGGAGGTTTGGAGTGACGTGCAATAAATGCACGTTGCTTCCTTACCTGGCCCTATTCAATTTTACATACGAGCCAACCTATTAACATAACATCAACCATTAAATTCAAACCATAACCATTGCATAAATCAATGCCATATCCATTGTAAAGATTCGATGCCATATCTATTGTATAGTGTGCCACCCGAAACCTATCACCATTTTAAAAACAACCATATGTTAACATTACCATATGTGCCTCCATATAACTCTTTAACAAAAATTGCATAATCCTTTAACCAAAACACATAATATAGTAGCTAGGTCCACCATTTCACATTCGTCACAAGGATTATATGTAACCCTTTTGCCACATCTTTATGATTTATCCATATTTATCCTTTTTTGTTTTGAGCTAGCTCCCATATAATAATTTTATCTTTTACATAAAATTATGTCTAGATTATTAATCAATGTTATAACATAACATAACACCTACCAAACAACATAATCCTCATACCCATAGTACTGCCTCATATTGCGAGTGAATCATTAACAACATTTAACCACAATGCATCAACCAACTATTTTTTCATATCAAATGAAACCAAGACTGCATCATCAACTGTATAGGACTGTGTAGGAAACATCATAACAACAACAACAACATATAAGCGTAACATGTCTATCTTTGCACCTCTAGTCTACAAGGGGGTCCCACCTACTAGTTAAATATTATTATCATAAATAAATAATTAGAGCTTAGCAATCCTTTGCGAGAAGAATTCATCGTTGCGATTTTAATCATCAACAAACTAGCGAATCCACTAGGAAATCTGTTTCCAATGGATTAAGAACTCAGATTTTCTGGTTTCGCAGACCATGTAACCATTAGATGAAACATATATACATCAGAATGATTATGCAATAGGGGGAAGTGAGCGGATTTAATGGAAAAATGACTGGGATTTTGGGAATAACTCATGGAAAGTGTTAAGTATGAGGGGGTTTATCCTTGTAAGCATAATCATTTGATTAATCATAGTAAAATCATTCTTGACTTCGAGGAGAAAAATATTCTGGTATGCTCTTTTGTTTCCTTGGAGTGGATGGAAGAAAGGAAAGCATAAAAGGGATAAAACTAACTATATTATATAACAACAATTGAAGCAAATAACAATTTCAATGATGCTTTCAAGGGGAACATCATGGAAGCTGTGTAACCTGATTGTTATTGATTAACAATACTTTTCAGAAAAACGTCGTTGTGGAAAAATTGATCCAACATTTTATTTTGACAAGAAATGAAGTCAAATAAAAGAAACAAAATAGCAAGATATGACATAGCAGAAATGAAACAATGGAAATGAAATAACATAAATGTAAAATCAAAGAAAATAAAACGACCTATAATACATAAAAAAATTCATATAGCATTTAAACTTTCAAGTTGGTTCCACATGGTGCTATAGGAAAACAATCGCTCTTGTAAGTCCTTTAGGATATAGGAATTTGCGCCCAGGATAAAAGCAATCTTAAAAGGACCCAACCATAATTTTTGGAACTTTGAATGCCTTCCTCTATCATCATGAGATGAATCCCACAACAATACTTTCTCATTAACCTTAGATTTGAAAGCCTTGACAATTTTGTTGAAATATCTTTTAATAGTTTGTTGTCTTCTCTTTATGTTACCCAAGGCAAACATCCTTTGCTCCTATAAAGCCAAACGTTCATTCATTCTTTGAGAGACATCAGAAGAATTTAATTCTTCAACCTGTAGCATTAACCTTAGAGAGGAAAGTTCCATCTCAGTAGGCAGAATGGATTCTTGACCGTAAACAAGCTGGAAAGGAGTGAAACCAGTTCTCACCTTGGTGGTAGTGCGATCTTCCCAAATGGCATAAGTGAGGAGAGTGAGTCATTGACAAGGCTTATCTTCAATGAGCCTCTTGATAATTCGTACCATATTCTTGTTGGTAGACTCGGCTTGCCCATTACCTTGGGGATAATAAGATGATGAGGTAAAATGTTTAACTCCCAATTTAGCTAAAAACTGGGTCAGCTTAGCAGAAATAAAATCCAGACCATTGTCTATAATAATTTCCAAAGGAAGACCAAATCTAGAAAAAATATTAGTCTTGAGGAAAGAAATCACTTGCTCATCTTATGAGTACTTAAGCAGGACAACTTCAGTCCATTTTGTAAAATAGTCCGTGGCTGTCAAGATAAAAACTTGCCCTATTGAGGATGGAGGATTAATATGACCAATAAAGTCCAGAACCCATTTTGAAAAAGGAAAGTCAGGGAGGACAGGTTGTAAAGGCATAACAGAAAGACATTCTTTCCTGGAAAACTTTTGGCACTTGTCACAAGATCTTGAAAAAATATAAGAATCATGAAAGATTGAAGGACAATAGTACCCTTTCTTGATAATATTAAAAGTAGTGGTTTTAGCAAAAAAGTGACCTCCTACATGAATAACAGAATTTGAAGAACCATGAGTCTCTTGTAACAATTTTTCGTGCTTACTAACTGTTCACACAACGAAGTAACATACCATTGGAATATCTCCTAAACAATAAGTCTCCTTTAATGACGTATCTAGAAGATTCGAGACATAGCCTTCTTCTTTGATGGGTATCTAAGTTATCTAGACATCTTTGATTTTGCAAGTAATAAACCAGATCGTTATACCAAGGATGTTCAGATATAGGAAGGATTTTATTGTCAATGTAAAACAATGCCGATAGAGAGCTATCTTGTTAATCAATTTATTCACTTGCTTTAGCATGCTGAGCTAAGTGAAGGGATAAGTCACGTCCCTTGATATTTTTAGAAGTCATAATGGTTAGATCATGCTCCTGGATCTTGGCAAGCGAGTGTGCAAGCTTACCTGAAAGATAAGTCTGTTAGAGTAAAAACTTGACAGTAGGTAAAGGGACTTTTACCAGCGTATGCTTACCTAAGATGAAGTGGCAAAATTTTTCAACAACTTTAACAAGAGAGAAAGAATGATTTTCAATAAAAGAATATTAAATTCATCATCTAGCAAGCTTTGACTCATGTAAGCCATTGGTTTTTCTTTAACTTGGTCATCACATTGCATGAGGATAGCATAAACTACTTCCTCTGTGGCATTGGTATATATCATAAATTCCTTCTCAAAATCCGGCTTCACCAAAACCGGTGCGGAACTGATTGCCTTCTTGATCCCTACAAAATCATTTTCGACATCATGTGTCCAAGAAAAGGAATGATCTTTCTTAAGAATATTATGAACTGGCTTGACCATTACAACAAAATCAGGAACAAAACTACGGACAAAGTTGAGAACACCCATAAAGGCTTGAACCTTCTTTTTGGAAGTAGGAGCATGGATATTTAGGATAGCAACAATCCTTTTGGGATCTATGCTTATTCCTGAATCAAGGACAATGTGCCCAAAGAGCTTTCCCTTGGTAACGCCAAAAATATACTTAGAAGGATTTAAAGAAATGTTGAATTTCTTGCACCACATGAGAATCTTTCTAAGATGAACAAAATGATCTGATCGGTTTTTAGAATACACAGTTAATTCATCAAGATAAAGTGGCACCTACATTAGATAAGAAAAAATGCATAAATTCATAAGAGAAAGTGTCCCAATGCATAATAAAAGTGGTTTTATATTTATCTGTCCTTTTTACCTTGATTTGATTGTAACAAGAAAAACCGTCAAGTAAGGACATCATCTGTGACCCTGCAACTTGCTGCAAAATCATTTCCATATTAGGGAGAGGAAAATGGTCTTTAATACTGGCTCTACTTAATGCACAAAAATCAATGCATAATCTAATCTAACCAATTGTTTTTCGAACGGGAACCAAATTAGAAACCCACTCAGAATACTTAACAGGGAAAATTATCCCAACCTTCAAGAGTTTTTCCAACTCCTTTCGAATAGTTGCTTCCAGTGCAGGGTTAATGGGTCTTTGTTTTTTCCTAACTAGTTTTATGCCCTCCTTGATAGGAATGTCATGTTGTATAAGAGCAGGATAAAATCCACAAAGATCCTCATAAGACCAAGAAAAAACATCTCGAAATTCACCAAGCAACTCAATGAACTTCAATTTTTCTTCATGATAACATTGGGCACCTATTTTAACATTCTTTGGAAAAACATCACTAGGGAAGACCTGCCATGACTCTACATTGTCAGGGATATGTGGTCGATACAAATATTGAAAGGTGCAATCAGGTATTTGTGGCAGAAGTTTCCGATTAGGAGAGGCTACAAAAACAACTAACATGTCAGCCATTGAGTTCAATTCCCTTTTAACATGAGTGATGTTGAAAGATAGCAAGTTCGAGATAAGTTCCCAAAATTTTTGGGTGTAACGTTTCATTAACTTGTTGCTAGGATAATATATCTTACGTACAAGGTTTACAACAAGTTCAGAATCCCCAAAAACTGTAAGGTGACCACATCCTAAATTATAGGCATTTTCAATGCCTAACAGTAACGCTTCAAATTCGGTGATGTTGTTAGTGAAAGAAAACTATAACCTATAGGAAAAGT
>ML784110.1:109179-151284 GCA_009831015.1 Picea engelmannii | reverse complement strand
CATTCATACATACCAAACATTAAATATGTTTTGAATCTTCTCATATCCATGAAAAACCATTCATACATACCAAACATTGCATAAATTTTGAATCTTCTCATATCCATGAAAAGCCATTCATACATAATCAACATTACATCATAGAAGTTCAAACATGACACAAGTTTTGAATCTTCTCATATCCCTGAAAAATCATTCATACATACCAAACATTACATCATAAAAGTTCATTATATCCCTGAAAAATCATTATACATACCAAAAATTACATCATAAAAGTTCAAAAATAGTATAATCGAGAGTTAAATAACACTTTCAAATCCATTCCACCAATCAAATTAGATTAAAGGTAGTTTTTCATCAATTTCAACTATGTTTGTAGAGAGGACATTGTTAAAAAGTTCTATTTTTTTGGTATTTTTCACTAGAATTTGATGATATGAATCTGGGTGAAAACACAATTTTCTGTTTTTTAAATTGTATTTTTGAATGCATTAATGGATTCAGCCTCCTGAAAACCCCCTGGAGTACTGGGATTATACAGACTCAACCATTCAAATCTGCAGTTCTAACAATTTCTGACCAGATTTTAGGCAAAATTGATCCAAAAATATACTAAGAAAATGCCAAATAATATGAAATTTAAACTATAACCTTTGGACGCTGCTAACATACAAATATGGTTCTATTTTATAGTTAAAAATCAAGTAGGGATGACCCTATTTTATCTTTAAAAAATTCTATATTATCAAAACTATCAAATTTAATAGATTGTTTGGTTTTGAAATTCCCACCTTACTAGTACGAAAAGTATTAACTACACACTGATAAACAAACTTTGATAAATTGAGGTGAATAAGAAGAATTCTTATTTTCAATAACTATCTCAACCATCTTTACACCATAAAAACTAACACTTGCAAAGCCAAACCATGTCACCCATTAAAATAAAATTCAGTGCAAAGGCTTCTAAAATTGACACACCAAAGTGTTTATAAACTTCCAATGCAAACTATAATGGTCAAAGTTTATAACTCTCACAAATAAACTTTGATAAATTGAAGTGAGTTAAACAAGTTCTTATAAAACTCACACTTGCAAAACCAAGCCATGTCACCCATTAAAATAAGATTCAGTGCAAACTTTAGGGTTCTAAAATTGACACATCAAAGTGTTTATAAACTTCCAGTGCAAACTATAATGGTCAAAGTTTATAACTCCCACAAATAAACTTTAGTAAATTCACGTGAGTTAGACAAGTTGTTATTTCAAAAACTTTATGTTTATGAAGTATGCAGTCATGGCTGAGAGATTCATACACAGGAAAAATGTGAGTTAGACCATTTCTTATTTCAAAAACTTTATGTTTATGAAGTATGCAAATTCTCAGCATCATGGCTGAGAGATTCATACACAGGAAAAATGTGACTAAGTGCAGCTGCTCATGTGATGTATGTTACCAACCAGCTCATGACCCAATAGGCGTTTGGCGTTAATATGTAACAGTCAAATTCAATTAAAAATATATTGTTCACAGACGCCTGTCGGTCTCGGCGATACAGTGTCAAATGGAAAATAATAAACTAAGAGATCTCAGTGGAAGGAAAGATTTGGGAAACTTCTGCACACAAAATCTAGTTGTCTGATCAGAAAGGGAATAATACTTATAGTAATAACACAACAAACAAATCTCTTCTTTATGGCGGTAGAACTAGTTGCCTGAAGATTTACCTGTTACTATTATTTTATGGGCCTTGGAAAGTGGTAACTGCAGAGGAAGNAACCTCTTTATCTGTTCAATATAAAGAGTCAAGTTGGCCATTTGCAACATACAGATGAGAACCTCCTCATGTGTTCTAAGGATTTCATTTATGTGTAGATATGACGAGCTCATGTTTTGTCCGACTACGACAAGATCATCGTTACAAGTTATTGGTTTTAATGTTAATACTTTGTAATTAAACCTGCACGTTGTAGTATCAGTTTACAGGACCTGCACGTTGCAATTTGTAGTATCAGTTTACAGGTGCACGAACGTGCAGTAAACAACTGTTTTGTTTGGTCCCTCCACCTCCTCCTCCATTACAATTTCTATTTCTAACATTCTCTGAATGTTATATAATTTGTTTTTGTTGAAGTAGCGTTTGGTTAAATGTTTTCACAGTATTATAATCTACTGTCATTCAGCATTGGAGTTTGTTCAACGCTTGTGCCTCTTGTGATATATAAAGTTAAAAAACAATGGTATATTAATAAGTAGACTTCAGCGTTTGATGCATTCATCAACAACTTTTAATCATGAAGCAACTTTTAATCATGAAAAGTGTGTTTTTCGTTCTTAATATTTTTTTATTTTTTAATCAATTTGTAGTTTACCAAAAAAAAATGATTTAAAATTATTTTTCCTCTTTAAAATTTTATTTATTTATTTATTAATCTTACAAGTTTGAGATCTCAAATTTTTAGTTGTTCTCTGTAATGTTAGGTGCGGGGATAAACTAGTCCAGACACATGCTAGTTTCTCAAGACACATGCTAGTCCAGCCGATCATGGACAAATTAGAAAAAAAATAAAATAAATAAGATCTTCAATTTTTTATTTATTAATTTTACTAACTTGAGATCTCTTTCTTCCTAAATTGTAAAAGATATGAAGGGATATAACCTTTTCACTTATACATATAGGTGTTGTATAAAGGTAGATTTTAAGTTTTGACATTTTTAATCTGAAAAGCATTTAAATTCAATAATTTCTGATAAGAAAATAGCTAAACAAAAATATACATAGAATCATTTTTAGAAGGAAAAGTATGTTCTTAACCATTAAACTTACTTGGGTTATATATCCAATTTTGGAAAACATTTTCCACAAAATTTTCTTTGAAAAATAAATTAAATATGAATAAATTTATTCCTAAAAATATCCACTTTTACTAAAATAGTTTTATATCTAAAACATACATAATGAAAACACAACTCACTTTTTCTATTAGTAAAATACAATTTAAAATTTCTTCTAAACAGGTTTTTACTCAATTAATCTCAAAATTTAAAATATGTAAAATAGAGAAAATTTAGGCAACTAAAATTTCTTTTAATTCAATTAATTGAGAAAAAAATTAATTTATTAAAGTTGGACTTAAGAATAATTTTTGTTTTCCAAATTACACTCAGTGTGGAGATCACCACCATGACTAAGATAATGATTGTTAATTATAATCTCATAGTAAGTTAAAACAATTCTTTATTTCAAGAAACAACCATGGTCATTAAGAAGTTAGTGAATGTTTTTGAAATCTCTCCAAAATAAATATTATTAAAATTTCATTTTATTTAGGATTTATTAAACACTTAAAAAGGATGGGAAAAAATCAAGCATAAGCTTTTTTTAAAAGATTTGAAGTAAGATGGAGTTATGCTAGTTAATATTTATTATTTTTTTAGTGTTTTTTTTTTCACTTCATAGATGGGGTATCTAATTTTGAGACCACCTTCTCTTAATGCAGTGAGGATGAGTTATATTGTTTTTTAATGAAAGTTAGTGTTGTTGTTAATGGTAATATCTAAGAATTACTTATGGATGAGGGTATCTATGTTAAGACATTTCATTTTGTTGGAACCATTGGTGGTATATAAGTCTTAATAAGGAGCTTAAAGTTAATTTGAATTTTGCATTAATTGAATAGTTTTTTCAGTGTGCAACTAAATAATTTGAACCCTTATTATACAAGTGCAAATGATGGAAGGGTCTTAATTGAAATGTACACTTGTTTTTGTGGTGCCAACAATGCAAAAATCACCAACATGGAAGTCTATTATATGTAATTGTAGGAAAACACAAAGAAAATATATAATCATATCCTAAGGAACATGTGATCATGATTACGAGGCAAGAGAGGGAGTTTTGCAATGAAAAACTAGTGAATTTTTATCCCAAAATACATGAGTGAGATGTGTCTTGGGAGGTGTACTATTTAGGTAATTCCATACCAAGTTCAATGATATTGGGGGTTTTGAATTTACTCAAAAAATTCGTAATATATCACTTGGTAATAAAGGTGTCAAATGAGTATTTTAATATACCTATGGATATAGGTATTGAGGGGTGTATTTTATTTTACTTGTGGATATAGATATAGGTATTTTAGAAAGTAAAGGGAGGAGGAAGCTAGGTCCAATTGAGGCAAGGCTTGAGAAAACAAAATTTTAGTGGTTTTTGAAGATAGAGGAAGGAGGAAACATGATGAGGATTAGTAGGTGAAAATTGGATAATATATTCTTACCAAAATAGTAGGGGTCTAAATAAAAAAAGGTGTGAAAAATGTCATGGAAAAATGAATACCTAGGATATCTAGTTAAAATAAAGGGGCTCTTTAATCATGAAAGTGTATTGAGGGGAGATCCAACATATGAGTTTTTGAAGAAAGAAAAGGGATTAGGAGGATTATTTAATATCCCATTACCGTTGTCCTTATGCCATATTCTTACTAAGTGAAACCTTGTGGATGTGTCTCACCCAAAATGTGAGGTAGCACTTGAGGAATTAGAGATAAGTAGTCGAAATATTACATAGATAAATGTGTAAAAATGATTAACCTAAGCTTAAAAATAATCTAATAAAATAATAATTTAAAATATGTAGAAAAACAAAATATGAAATGGATAATAATGATGATCAAATTTTGAATTAAATTTTTAACAATCAATGGATCAAATATTACCAAATATTGCATAAAAGTGTCCTCCACCTTCTAACATATTCATTGTGTTACCTTGCATTACTTCATGCATGATTTGTTTGCTACGGGAGAGATTCTCTCTTAATTTTGTTTCTTCCACTCTCTTTTTGACATTAAGATTGAAAAGTTCCAAGAACTCCTCAAACTTTAATGGCCACATCTTTTTCCTCTAAGTTATTGTTAGTCCTTTAGTTTCATTATTTTTTTAATTTTTGTTATCTCTTATCCTCTTCATATGGATTCTCATGTTGATACAAAACATGAGGGTGCACCCACCAAGAAAGGTGCATCACTAGCTACATCCCTCCCTTGAGGATGCATTCCCACATTTCTCAAGTTGCATGCATTTGCATTGTTTAGTGTTTCTTTAAGCTTGTGCATCTAGTTTAATATTTCTTTCAATCTTGGACTACATGCAATTAGCTAAGAAGTTAGTTATGGACCCATCGTAAAATCTATAAGAAGACCTTTAACCAAATGAATAAAGTGAGCAATCTATTCCAAGCTATTATTTTATTTTTGTTTTTCTATTGTTCCTAAATTTTCAGTGATAAGCCATATTTATGAACTGTATCATTTGGTATCAGAGTAGTCAGTCCAAACTTGCTCCATTTATCTCAACGTTGGGTTTTTTTGTAGCCCGCCTTCCCACCCCACACTTCCTCTTCAACATTTCTGGTTGTCTTGGCGGAATTCCCACCCAAATGTTTTTCAAGATTTGGGTTCCTTAAGGTATGTCTTCCACCCTAACAACTTTTATCTTCCCTTGGCTCTCTTGACCATTGGTTTCACCCAACAAAATTATATTCAACACACATCTTCGTAGATCTAGTTCCCTAGGCTTGATGCCCACTTAGATCTACCTATGTTTTGGGTTTTTCAAGTTGCCCTCCCACCTAGATTCATCTTTTGTGATGCAACACTTTCCACACCTCCTCATATCATTCGAGTAACGTGCTCTCTCTCTCTCTTGCTAAGGTTCTTTGGAATTTACCCTAGATAGTTCTCCTCCTAGAATTTACTTTTTAAATCTCCACACCAATACCTTTCTTTTCTATTTCATCATGCCTCTTCTAATAAATAACTCCTGATATGAGGAAGAATCTAGCCTCTCTATCGTCATTTAGGAATTGGATGCCCTTACTGAACATCAAATTTTTCTTTTAATTTAATTATAATTAGGTTAGAAAATATTTTGTTAAAGCTCGACTTACAATTAACGATTTCTTTCCAAATTACATCCACTACTTAGAACAGTGCCACCATGGCTATTAAGAAGTTAACAAATATCTTTGAGACATCCCCAACATAAATATTATTAAAATATCATTTTACTTAGGATTTTTGAAGCATCCATATGGGATGGAAAAAAAAATCTATGTGCAAAGTTTTCGATTCTTGAAAATATTTGAGGTAAAATGGATTTATGATAGTTTAGGTTTATTATTTTTTATAATGTTTTTTTTTATTAATTCATTTAATTCGAGCTTTAAATTTGTTCATTAAGTTTAATTACCATTATGAATGTATATGACACATTTTTCCTTTAAAAGCACTTAGCTTCTCTGATGCAATTATGATAGCTTATGTCGTTGATCAAAAATCACTCTTGATATTAATAATTGTATTGAAGAGATATTGATGGATGAGGATATCTAAGTTTTAAACCACCTTCTCTCATTCTAATGATATAATTTATATTGTTTTTTATTCAAAATTATTATTATATTGTATTGAAGAGATATTGATGGATGAGGATATCTAAGTTTTAAACCACCTTCTCTCATTCTAATGATGATAATTTATATTGTTTTTTATTCAAAATTATTATTATTGTTAATTGCAACATCAAAGAATTACTTGTGAAGGAGAGCATCCCATGTTGAGATATTTCATTTTTTGGAATTATTGGTGATATATAAGTACCAAATAGATTGAACTTAATGTGAATTTTGCACAAATTAAATAATTTTCGTATTGTGCAACTACATAGTTTTCATCATTGTACGATGAAAAATGATGGAAGAGTCTTAATTGAAATCTACACTTGTTTTTGTGGGGCAACAATTCACCCTTATGCTTACAAAAATCAGGTAAGTTATCTATAATTGTAGCAAAGGGCATTGTTGGAAAAATTGTAGAAAAGGGAAAATTAACCATATAAGCATACTCTGGAAAAAATGTGATCATAATCATGAGGTAAGGGAGGGAGATTTGCACTTAAAACTTACAAAATTTTATCCTAAAATACCTGAGAGTGAGATGTGTTCTAGAGGGGTGCACCCATGTCATTTATGAACAATTGCTAGAGACAAGCCTAATAACGTTGGAAATGTTGGAATAATGCTTATAATAGAATTGGTTACCTATTGGTTTGGATTTGTTGGAGGTTGTTGAGAGATTCTCTAAACCTCTCTCTATTTTTAGAATAAGTTGGATCTAAATCCAACTATATAAATGTGTTGTAATTGTGCAGAAAGGTAATGTAATAGAAATTATTATTTGTTTGTATAATCCTGCGATATGGCTTCTCTCTTGAATTTTATCTTGGTATTAGAGCTTGGCTGGGCTTAATCCCTCACGAGAGTGCCAGGTAGATGTGAGAGTTGTGTTGTTGATTCTCTGTAAATATGTAGGAGACAAGAGTGTATTTTTGTGAGTGATTTCTGATGTGTTGATTTTTATGTGTTTTATTTCTTTTGTGCATTGGCATTGAGAGAAGTCGCTGCCCAGGATCTTTCTCATCACCATTTCCTTGAAGAATGCCTTGAAGACTACAATAACCATCGTCGATGTCCAAGAGAGAAGACTCGTTGAGTGTGTTTCATTAAAGGCAAGATCATTGTTGTGTGGAGGAGTCATTGTTGCTGTAAGACTAACCTGCCACCATGGAGAATAGTCATCAGAGATTTGAAAATCGTTGAGAGGAGAGAATCTCGCAGTGGGGTAGAGGAAAGGTGTTGTGTTAAAACAGATTGCAAAAAACAAGTCGTCTCTGAGGCTGATGCGTGAAAGGGAAGAGCTCAGAGATCCCCTGCGATACAGACTATGACGTTGAAGATTTAAATCACAACATTGTCAAAGAAGGAACTGAGCCCTAGAGCAATACCATCAACGTGCCCAAGGCTATGAGGTTTTTGCATATTTTGTTAATGTCTAAGAGGGGGGATGGTGCTTGTGATTTTCAGATTCTATATGTTTTCTTGCCATCATATGTGGTCAATTCTAGGGACATGTTCTTTTGATAGGAAATAAATGGAAAGGTGTTGCTCAAGCATTACGGTCCTGAAGCTGACTTGTGGAGTGTTAGAGTCATTTTCTACTTTCTATTGTGTGTGTAGATATTTTTTAATGTAAGCATTGTTTGTGTGTAAAATTGTATTATGAAGAACCAATTATATACAACAGAGTAGCACGATTTAAATTGGTGGTTCTTTATGTTCTTCGGTGCCGAGAGGACTTGTTGTACTTCGATGCTTCAAGAGCATCAATTATAGGTTCTTCTTGTGTATATTGTTGTAGATATGTTTAAAGAATGTCAGTTGTATGATTGACTGCTGAAAATATCCAGTAATTAGATCGCTATCCTATATAATTGTCGAAATTTGTTCTTCAGGGGAATTCCATAGATGATAGTGTATCCATGGGATAAGTCAGTATCGAGATTATCTTTCAAGAGGTTGAGAAGCATCAACTCTACAAATTCGTCAATGATGTCGTCAATGATGGTCAGAAGCATTGTTGTCTTAAATGAGTTGAAAAGGAAGCTCAAAGTTGTGGAGAAGAAAGAGCGTATATCAGAAGATTTCAGAGTGGATAGGAGTGTTGATGAAGACCATATCAAGACAAATATTTATGTTGAAATGTCAGTATTGTAATTATGATGTAATATTTGTAATGTAAGCATTATGGGAAGGTGTTCGAATAATGCTTACAATAGAATTGGTTAGCTATTGGTTTGGATTTGTTGGAGGTTGTTGAGAGATTCTCTCAATTTCTCTCTATGTTTAGAATAAGTTGGATCTCAATCCAACTATATAAATGTGTTGTAATTGTGCAAAAAGATAATGTAATAGAAATTATTATTTATTTGTATAATCTTGTGCTATGGCTGCTCTCTTAAATTTTATCTGGCAAGCCTATAATGAACATTCTAAAATACCCTTAATACATAGTTACTTGTTTAGAAGGCAATCTGAACAGAAAATGATTCAAAATCATCTTATTAAACAGAACTTACAAGTCATCGAGAAACTTAGTAGCAACCATGACACTAGTAATGAGAAGTATGTGCACGTTAAGTGATGTTAAGCGAAATCCGGGATGGTTGAGCATAAGACGATCTATATAAGCATAAGCTACAACAAACACAGAAGGGTTGCAGTGTGCATATTTGAAGATCCTCTCCAAGTACCTCTGTATGCACATACCATGTGTTTGACATGCGGAGAAAACACATAGGTTTTCTCTCGAGAATTTCTTAATCCCTGAAGAAAACAACAACCTCTCGTTTCTGGCCACGATCCTTTCAAGCAGAGATGCTAGTACCGAAAGAATCAGGGGACTTGACCCATTTTCACCATCTGAACTGTATAGATCAGAAGAACAGACAGAAGATAGCTCTGACCCTGAAGAGACTTCTATCATATCTAAAGCCATTTGGGTTGTTTCAGGATTTTTCAATCAATGCAAAAATCAGTAGATCCTACGCGTACTGCGAGCCAACTATAGGTTGTATATGATGAATTGAGATTGAATATGGCAAACCAATTATGTTGGGCAGAGAAGCTCTGCAAAGAGTATTGATAGGAAGAGGGTTGAATACAAATACAAAAGCTAGATGGAAAAGCAATCTGTCCCATAGACTATTTTTAGCCTCGTGGACATTAAAAATACTTTCTTTCTTTTTTTCTTTGAAGAAGAGTAATAGGTACTTGGAAAAAAAATGAATACTGGGGGTCTAAAAAGATTAAGCAGAGACAGAGTTGATGCAACACACTACACTATTGATGTGTATTCTATTAATATGAATATGTACTGTTACACAATATGGTTACAATATGGTTACAAGACGTTACCAACTCCTGTAACGGTAAACTATCTAAGTAACTAGTTAAGGATGTAATTAGGTATTTTCCTTAACACTCCCCCTTAATTATATCTGAGAAAAACTATCACTATCACCAATGCAATTTTCCCTATCACCAGCATCCAATGCAAAAATGCAATAGACTTCACACTCCCCCTTAAACAAAACTTGGTCCTGACTCTGAGATTAATATCTCACATTTCCCCTGTTAATCGAAGATTCAAATTCTCCGATACAATCATCAAGTTAGCATACGAGTAGACACCCTTGTATCTACCAAGTGGACTTCATACCACATTCCTTTACCAAAGTGGACTTCATACCACATTCCTCAACCAAAGTGGACTTTATACCACACTCCTCTACCAAAGTGGACTTTATACCACATTCCTTCTGGCCAATGCCTCCAACTGCTTGAAACCAGGGATAGTTGTGATGTATCATGGCCAGCGCTTCATACTGCTCAAAACCAAGGATACATGCTACATGATCACATACGGATCTATGTAGGCCTGATTCAATCAGGGCTTACTGAACATGAGGAACAAAGTACTGATCTATGTAGGCCTAATTCAATCAAGGCTTACTGAACATGAGGGACAAAGTTTTCATATAGTTGTGATGTATCATGGCCAACGATTCATGCTACTCGAAACCAATGATACATGCTCCATGACGACTCTTCTTCATCTATCGACTTTGTTGGTCTGGTTGGAATATGCTTATGTGATTCACATAACTTCTTATCTCTTTGCAAATCTCTTTAGAAATGCCAAAATAAATCTCATCACCATGCTTAACATCTTTTTTCTCTTTTGAATTTACCTTTTTCCTTATTCTCCTGTCATGTCGCGAATTCTAACAAAATAACCATATCAATATTGAGTAAACAAGACTCAATAAGATTCAATGCATTCTTCCAAGACACAAATATTTTCTCATATTATCAAAGCATTAAATTTATTTTCATACTCCATATTTGTCCACTCAATTCAATATCACATGAAATAGTCCATTCCATTCTCAATTCCTTCTTCTTTCTTTTTGAAGACTAACCATGATCAAATCCTTTCTAGCCTTTTCTTTTTATATAGCCTGCTCTAAAACATTAAACTAAAACACTCCTCTTTTATAATTCAAATAAAATAYTTTATTTTGGCCGAAACTCAAAATAAAACTCACGTTCTCTTCTTTGGATTCACAACCACCTTTAAAAAAACACATGACAACATCTCATGTATGTCTAAAATCCGTTTGGCTTTACATACCGTTTTAAAATTTATAATTAAATATTTCTCTTTATCGTCTTTGTTTGCGGCTGAGCTTCTTCATCGCAACAATTGCGGGCGAGTCTTTCACACAAGCTGTGAGTCTCCATAACAGAAATTCTTCTATTTTATATCAACACTCACGACTCTTTCCTCTGATTTCTTCATGCGATACGCAGAGATCTATTTGCAGCATCTTCAAAACTCCTTCGCTCCTCTTCTCAAATCTTTTTCTCTCAAGCAGAGATTTGCAATGATCGACACACTACCATTTTTCATAGAAGTTTTAAAAACATAAATAAATGCAAATTTAAATCTTTACGAGATTTACCAAATCGCAGTGGTGGTGAACCAAATAGCAGCCATCTCCATAACACCTGCCTTGCAATCAATGGCATACTTCAACTGCAGATTTGAGTACATATTTCGACTGCACGAATTTTCAACCGAACTGAAGAAAGCTTCTTCATCACTGACTTCCCTGCATAGCAGTAGTTTCAAAATTGAATCCTCTTCTCTTAAAGGAAAATAATAACCCTGGGTCTCTGGGCCCTCCAATGATGGAGTGAGGTCAAGAGCCGCTCTGATACCATAAAAAGATTAAGCAGAGAGAGAATTGATGCAACACACTATATTATTTATGTGTATTCTATTAATATAAACATGTACTGTTACACAATATGGTTACAAGACGTTACCAACTCCTGTAACGGTAAACTATCTAAATAACTAGTTAAAAATGTAGTTAGGTATTTTACTTAACAGGGTGTTCCCTTTTCCAACTTAGCTGTCAAGACAACTTTAGTTGAGATTTCCCTAATCCGTCGGCCAAACATGTCACTGTTTTAATAAATTGGACAGCATTACCGACAACCCGTACCGGGGCTTCAATGGTGACCCGATCTGCACATGAATTGTTGCTAATAAAATCCGTTCATTGAAGTTTTCAAGATTTGAACGGCTTAAAATATAAAGCTAAAAGCTGCAAGCTGGAGGACCACGGCTAGAAAAAACCATACCGGTACGATACGATCGGTGGCGAACGCGAAAAAATAAATATAGGAGAGTGACTGGTTCCAATTAAGGCAAACAGAAGAGAAGGAACGAAAGGGAGAAGGAAGCGGCAGTTAAACCCCTCGTCGTTCCGTCCACGGACGGCAATTTCGTACTTCGAAGCTGCTGGCCCATAGTTATTATTACACAGCAGCTATTAAGTACGCTAACGCATTCGATATGGTTGATTTTTTCTGCGAAATTTTTTTTTAGGTGATATTTTTCAGGGATTTTTGTTAAAAATCTGATAAAAATTGTTAGATCCTTAGATTTGAGTGATTATTTCTGTATAATTCGAGTGCTTCAAAGGTTTTTCAGCATGTTGAATCTATTTCTGCATTCAGAAATGAATTTTAAACAACAAAAATAGTGATTTGGTGCAGATTTATGTTGTCAAATTCTGGTAATGGATTAATGTCGCCGGATTCTGGCAACGGGTTTTTCATCATTCTGAATCCATTTATGCATTCAGAAATGAATTTTAAATAACAAAAAATAATAATTCCCAAATTCTCATTCTTCAAAATATAGAAAGCTTTTTAACTTATATTTAAATATTATATAACTTAAATATAAATGTGAAAAAGACTTAGTCCACTAGGTTAGTTGTGGTTGAATGTAGTGAATTACAAGTAGGAAGTCATGGGTCAAGTCCTTGAGCTGGCCCTATCAATTTACTTCCAGTACCATCTTCCAAACTAAGTCCTATCAATTTACTTCTAGTACCATCTTCCAAACTAAGGAAAGTACCTCAAGGGTTTCCATAAATGTGTATTCCATAAAAAAAATAGTAAAATAAGTCTATAAAAATTGTTAATATGGAAAAATCTTTATATATTAAATGTTTTTGTCTTATTAGTTTAATCCTTAGTTTAGTCCTGCTGCTGCTCTCCTTGTCAATTTACTTCCCATACCATCCTCCAAACTAATAAAAATACCTAGCTCTCCTTGTCAATTTACTTCCCATACCATCCTCCAAACTAATAAAAATACCTAAAGAGTTTCCTCCAAACTAATAAAAGTATCTAAAGAGTTTCCTATATGTGTATTCCAAAAAAAAATAGTAAAATAAGTCTATAAAAACTGTTAACATTGAAAAAACTTTATGTATTAAATATGGACTCTCCCTCAATTTACTTCTCATACCATCTTCCAACAAAAGAAAATACCTAAAGAGTTTCCCTAAATGTGTATTCCATAAATAATAATAATAAAATAAGTCTATAAAAATTGTTAAAGTGGAAAAATATTTATGTATTAAATGTTTTTGTCTTTTAGTTTATACCTATGACAACATCACATGCATTTCATTTTTCTTTGCAAAATTTTAATTGACAAATTATACTAATTGTACATAAAAAAAATTCTCATAGAAATAATAATATTCAGTGCATACAATCATTGGATCACATTTATAAAAATCTCATTTTCTCATCACTATTTTATCAATCTTTTTAATTATTATCACTATCTTATCAAAAAAAATATTATCTTCTTTACTACTAACTAGTTTTCTCTTTAGAAGTAATATTGAATCATGGTATTCAATTCCCCTTTTTAAAACCATTTAATCTCCATACCAATCTCCCTTAAGTTGATGTTCAAGTGTTTCGATTTAATCTCCATACTAATCTCCCTTTGAGTTGATGTTCAAGTGTTTCACTCAATATATCTTATTTTATTTTAAATAAATATATTATAAATTTATATAATATTTCGCATTCTAATGATAATATATATAAGTTTTTATATTCAATGGTAAGAGGTAGGTTTCTTTTTTTATACAATAAAATTACATTTTTATAAAAGATGATTACTTATAGATAGATGATGTTTTAATAATAATAAAATTGTTTAATAAAATTATATTGTTATGAAAGATGATTATTTATAGATAGATGATTTTTTTAATAATAATTAAATTGTTTTTTTTTTAAATGAAAAAAATGATAATAATGATGATGGTCTAATAGGACCTTAAGAGGGTAAGTGATTATTTGAAATTTTTTAGAATTTTGTTTATGTGCTTGAAAAACATTAAAAAAAACTTTCCAAGATCACCATACTTTTGTTGAGTTAAGAGATTAAAAAAGTTGGTAGTGTGATAAAATATGTGACAAATAATAAAATATCTAATAAACCAATATAAATATAAAATTTAATAAAAAAAAAATTGTTTTAAATATTTTTTAACTAAAAATAAAAGATTCTTCCTTATTTATTATATAAATAAATTTATTTTTTAATTTTATATTATAATTATTATTATAATAATTATAAAAATACAAAACTTTAATAATAAAAATATTCTTAAAAAAGAAAAATTATATTTTATTATATCTATTTTTGAAAAGTTTTTTATTTTTTTTTATTGAATTATGAAACCAAACTATTATACAATTATAACCCCTTTCCTTTTTTTTAAACTTTAAGTTTTAACCATCAAGGTTAAGGGGTTAAGGTTTTGCATCCATTTAATAACTCTTGCAAAATCATACCATCAATTAAATCAGATTAAACATTTTTTTCATTAATTTCAACTGTGTTTTTGCTTGATTATGGTCTTTTGGTATTGTTTAAATGTTTTACTTTTGACATTTTCATAGGAATTTGGTCATATAAATTCAAGTGAAATTTTAATTTTTTACTGTTTAAATTGCATTTTTGAATGTATAAATGGATTTAGCTTCTTGAAAAAATCCTGGAACACTAAGATTATACAGATTCAACCATTCAAATCTACAATTCTAATAATTTCTAGCCAAATTTAAGACAAAATTGATAAAAAAAAACATAAGCTACTAAAAGGACAAAAAACTATAACCTTTAAACTATGATTTTTTGAAGCTGACATACAAATATGACCCTATTTTATAGTTAGAAATCATACACTAATGACCTTATTTTATTTTATAGTTAAACAAATTTATATATCAAAATTTTCAAATTTACCACAATGTTTGGTTTTGAAATTCCCACTCCACTTATAAAGTTTATATCTTTAATTAATAATCTTTAATAAATTAACATCAACCAAAAGACTTCTTGTTTTCAAAAACTACCTCAACAGACTTTACACCAAGTCATGGATATATAAACCTTGCAAAACCAAGCCATGTCACCCATTAAACTAAGATTCACTGCAAATGTTAAGCTTCCAAAATTGAGACAAGCAAAGTGTTTATAAACTTCCGATGCAAACTATAATGGTCAAAGTTTATAACTCCCCCAAATAAACTTTGATAAATTGACGAAAGTTAGACAAGTTCTTATTTCAAAAACTTTATGTTTATGAAGCATGCAAACTCTCATCATGGCTGAGAGATTCATGCACAGGAAAAATGTGACTAAGTGCAGCTGCTCATATGATATATGTTATCAGCCAGCTCATGACCCAATAGGCGTTTGGCGTTATATGTAACAGTCAAATTCAATTAAAAATATATTGTTCACATACGCATGTCGGTCTCGGCGATACCAGTGTCAAATGGAAAATAATAAACTAAGAGATCTCAGTGAAAAGAACGATTCAGGAAACTTCTGCACACAAAATCTGGTTGTCGATTCAGAAAATAATATTTATAATAGTAACACAACAAACAAATCTCTTCTTTATGGCGATAGAACCAGTTGCCTGAAGATTGACATGTTATTATCATTTTATGGGTGTTGGGAAGTGGTAATTGATGTCAAGTGGAATTTAACCTAACCTTTTGTGTACAATATTACGAGGCAAGTTTCAACCATTTATATATAGTTTATCTACAGAGAATTTAAATAGTCAATTTGAAAATTTATGTATATAATCAGAATATATAGGTGAAAACCTCCTCATATATTTAATATAATTAAAGTTGACAACCTTCTCATATATTCAATCTTGAAAATTTATGTATATAATCAGAATATATAGGTGAAAACCTTCTCATATATTTAATATAATTAAAGTTGACAACCTTCTCATATATTCAATAATTTGTAAGAATAATCAGAAGATACATAGGCAGCCTCCTCATCAATAATTCTTATGAATAATCAGAAGATACATATGGCAACCTCTTCTTTAATTATTTGTATATTCAGAATATACAAATGAAAACCTCCTCATGTGTTCAATATAACTAGTCAAATTGGCAACATTCTCATCAATAATTTGTATGAATAATCAGAATATACATATGGGAATCTCCTCATGTGTTCAATGTTCAATATAACCTGTCAAATTGACCATTTCTAATATTCAGATGAGAAACTCCTCATATGTTCAATATAACCAGTCAAGTTGGCAACATGATCATCATCAATAATTTGTATAAATAATCAGAATTCCCAAATAGAAAACTTCTCATCTATTCAATATAACCAGTCAAGTTGGCCATTTACAATAAACAGATGAGAACCTCCTCCTATGTTCCAGTCAAGTTGGCCATTTACAATAAACAGATGAGAACCTCCTCCGGTGTTCCAGTCAAGTTAGCAACCTCCTCATCAATAATTTGTATGAAAATACATCTGAAAACCTTCTCATCTGTTCAATGTAACAAGTCAAGTTGGCCATTTGTATGACTAGTATATCTAGTCAGAAAATACACGTGAAACCTCTTCCTGTGTGGAATATAATTAGTCAAGTAAACAATTTGAATATATTATTGAAATATTTTTTTAATGGTTTCCATTTTGTTACAGTGGTGTTTGTCAAATTTTTAAATTTTTTTCCATTAGCTTTCCTTCATTCTTAAATATTATATTTTTTTAAATCCCAGAAATCTTTGTCATCTATTTCTTACATTCTTAAATATTATATTTTTTACAATCCCAGAAATCTTTGTCATCTATTTCTTATAGTACTATGAAGCAACTTTACGTTAATAAATTAGATTGAATATGACTTACTGTGACTAATAGCTCTTCTGATTAAAGGGCACGTTGGTCCTCCTTTAACAAAATAAATAAATCCTTTAACAAAATAAATAAATGTGCGTGCAGGGAAAATCACCTCTGGTAAATTCTAAATTTTATGAGAAGCTTCTTCCTTATTTCAGTCTCTATTGCAATTTCCTTACTCCACTGGATCTTTCAGGGTAGTTACAGTACTGCTGTCCTGTTTCCGATCTCACGACAACAACATCGAAAGAATCACACGTTTCAAATTCCGAGATGCCAGGCTCTCTCTGATCAGATATTTGGTGATCCTTGTACATTTTCAAAATATATTAAATGGTAATTCCACAGATCTATGAAGTAACCAGAGGAATCAAAGGTGAGGTGCAAATATATATTTTAAAACATTTATGTGAATCGACGTGCACTAAGTATAACGCTGAGACCAATTTATATTAATGTTATATTTGGCAAAAACATTGAGATTTTCCAAGCTATCAGACCTTTTCGATGCATACAGTTCATATTAATATAATGTTTTAATGTTATATTTCAGAAAACATTAAGATTTTCCAAGTTATTATACTTTTGGGTGTAGACAGATTGTGACGAAGTCTGGAATTATCTGTAGATTATGTAAAAAAATCGAGAGTGCCTTTACCGATCCTCAGCGATAGAGCATTGAACATTTTAGGTATTAGTTATAGATTATTTGAGTGTTTTTTTGGTTAAGGACTTCGATTTATAGTGGAAAGTTTGAGAGTTAAATTTGGGAAAAATAAGAATAAGAATTAATGATATGGGTATTTTGTGAAATATTTTGTAGGAAAAATAAAAATAAATTATATTAAAAAATTTAATATAATTTTATAATAACATATTCATTAAGAGTTTAATATGTTGTTTGAGTTAATTGAATTTAGATGAGAGAAAAAAAAATCTTTTTAATAATAATTAGGAGATATATATTAATAAAAAAAGTTTGCATCAAAGTTATAGAGAGAGTACAATCAAAAGTGTTTCAAAGAGGTTTAATAATAACAATATTTGTTACAATTTATGAGTCTCAAGCCTACCCTAATAATGTTCAGAGGCAAATTTACCTAGGAAAATTTTCTACAAAATAAACCAACACTCTAATAACCTTACAAAACATAAAAGATTAATAGAAGGCATGTCTACTCACCCCTTCTTCTAGTGGTGCATTTGCAAATTTGAGCAGGTTGCCCGATTTCCATTACATCATTATGTTGTGCATTATTTCTTCCTCATTCAACATGCCATAACTTGAATTCAGAGATTGGACCTCGTTTGATGCCCCTGAATGATATCCCTTTCTCATGTTAATAGAGATGTCCTGTTAGCCAGAATGTCTTCTTCTTGATTCCTTAAAACCCTCATAATATCCTTTAGTTCTTGATAATCCATCGTGTGAGAGTAAAAAGAGAGTACCAGATCACCTACAAAAACACCACAAAACATGCCACGTCCAAGCCCAATATGGAGTGAAATGCCAAAGAGAGAAAATGAGATTCAAAATCGCCAAACCTAAGGTATTTGGAAGAATTTACTGAAGACCCATGTAGAACAAACCTCCTCTCGAAATAAAAGTATGAAAATCCACTATGAAGAAAAATGAACAAACACCCCCCTAATACGAGGAAACCAAATATGATCTAGTGACTTCCCATAACTAAGAACTATTCACAAATACACAACTTTGATATGCAAGAGAATGAAAATTGAACAATAATTATACTAGCAGAATTTCCCAACAAACATCCAAACTCAACAATTGAGAGCTCCCCTACCCCTGTTACCAAAGGAGGGGGCTCACCATAATTATGAAGCAATAAACCAAGAAGGGATACACCCAACAAAAAGACATATCTTGCTAGGGAGCTTGTTAACCATAAATTCTTCCTTTGCATTGCCAAAGACTTAATCCCACCACAATCAAGGAATACACCGCTCCATAGTTCATAATTCTGCAAATGCATGATTGTGGTCATGTGATATGGATACCCCTCTCTCTTCTCATAACTTCCTCTGCAATACAGTCTGGTGACTGCACGATATTGAGCCATGTGACACCTTAAATATTTGATACTTGGCTTAAACTTCATGTTGAAGCACTATGGAATGGGTAGATCGATCTCATTTCCATTGATGCTAATAACCCCTCTTTTGAGAAGGTGGCTTTATTAGCAAAATTTTCCACCAATTGATTATTCTTTTGAAATACATGAAAGAAACTAATACTAGTAAATTTAAGCACCTCTTTTTTTGCTCGATCTAGCATTGAATCCAGAGTATGATCAATGGAAACATTCTTAGTAACCATTTTTCCTATGATGAGCTTCAAATCCCCTACCACAATCAAGGATTACATATTAGCATCAATAGCTAGCTTTAGCCCTTACATTAAGGCATAAAATTCCACTAGATTAATAGAAGAAATACCAAAGCCCCAAGAAACATCAGTTATGTTTTTCCTTTAGGACTTATAATAGCCCATGTACCTCAAATAACACTCCCCCTCTTAACTCTTTAAGCTAAACCCAATTAACAATTATTAAAAAATTATATACAATTTTTTTTATTTTTTTTTAATAACATGACTAATTAAATTTTCCATTTAATTTATTCATATTCATAATTCAACAAAATTTAAACTATTTAAACATAATAAAGAAATTACTATAAGCCTAATAATAAAACACATGTATATCTCTTTACCTTAAAGAAAGAAGAAACATGCATCCATCTATCAATTGAAGAACATGATAGTAGTCATCGTAGTCTTCGTTCGTAAAAAAAGACACATTTTATTTATCAAGTAAGTGTTACATATATAGACAAGTAGATCCAAAGAAAGTGGATCTGATTTTCTAAAAATAGTGAATCTAGAAACCTAAACCCAACTTAATCTCTAACAAACCAAATCTAATGTATAGGCATTAACTCTAACTCCCTCCCTTAAAGCTTACATTACAAATAACAATATTGAAGTCACATAAAAACATCTTTGATCTTTGTCTGGTCTCGTCTTCATCAACATTTCTACCCACTCTGAAATCTCATAGACTACGCTCTTTCTCAACCATCAACTTTGAGCTACCACTTGATTCATTTAAGGTACAATTTCTTTTGACCATCAATGACGTATTTGTAGGACTGATGATTCTTGACATACCCCGAAGAATATTCTAGATATCAAATCATTCTATTGACATACTTCCATCTATCAAAATCTAGCAAACTATGTATTTCAATAGTTATATACGAAAGCAGTTTAGATAATGAAAGTATCCAACAATCAATCATACAACTTGACCTTTTTTTTTCACATACACAAACACACAAAGCTAACTAGTAATCATTGTTCTTAGAGCACCGAAGGACAACAAGAACCACCATCTTATAACAGACAGTATACATAATCAAATCAATGATATGTTTTTTTGGTGCTGAAGAATGTCAAGAACCAACAACTAAAACTATGTTACTATATTCTATGAGTGGTCTTTCATCATATAACTTTACAAACAAAATATAACACACATAAACAATAACTATATTCTAGAAAAGTATGAGAGGCTCTGTATTGGATTCATAATCACTGTCAAATAATGGTGAGACTTCAAAGATGGCATTTTGTGAGTCTTCAGAGATAACTATGTTGGACGGTTCTTTTAGATTTCCCTTTAAAAGATCTTTGGCCCAGATTTTACAATTCAATGTTGTATGTCCATGTCTTCGACAGTAGAAGCATTCAACTGAAGTTGTCCTATTTTTATTCAACTTTCCCTTGGAAAATAGTGCAATTTCATATTGTGAACTAACTTATGTGTCTCCTGATTTCATCTTCTTTTCTTCTGCTAAGAGTGTTGCTATCATTTCATCCAGTGTTCAAGAGGACAATTGACTTAAAAGTAAAAATAACATTGTCATAATTTGAATATAAAATGTTTATTAAAATTGACTTTGCATCTTCATCATCTATTTTAGTGCCATTTTTCTGCCAACTACCTTATAAGAGACTTTAGATCATTTATGTGAGTAGAAAAGGATGTCTCATCATTCATTTTAAGTTTGAACAGTTGTAATTTGAAGAAAAACTTTGCATTTACAACTTTTTCACCAAAAATCTTACTCAATTGTTCCCATATTTCTGTAGATGACTTTTCTAAATCAATAAAATATAGCAGAGAATATGAAAGAGATAGTCCAAAAAGAGACTTAGCTCTGTCCTCCCTGTTCTCCCAATCAATTAATTGCTTAAGATCCGTAGGTGCTACTTATGTTCCTTTTACTATTCCTCATAGATTCCTCTGCATCATCTGCCACTGAATATTAACTTTCCAAGTATGGAAATTATGACCATTAAATTTATCCAACACTATATACTCCATATTCAAAAGAAACTGATCTACTACTTTTACCTCATGCAACAAGAGAGATGGTGATTTCTTCACACAAGAGAGTCTCCTACAACACGACACCAAAGATGTTAGCGCCCACAATGAAACCAAGTCGCCCTATTTTGGCCAACAGATTCGGCTTCTACCTCAATATTCCAGACAGTCGAGATTTCCCACTTCTCAAGTTGAAATAGGTATTGATTGTAATAAAAATAACTTGTGATAATATCATATAGTATGATAATACACATCAAATATGATAAATTAGATACGCTAAATTCAAAAAATACCCAAACGATAGATTGATCGGTCAATAAAAAAGAATGAAAAGTACAAGTCCTCCACGAGACCCTTCTATGCAGGCCTCTCCAATTCTCAAATGATCTGCTCCAAAACCATGACACCAACGACTTTTAGATAAGCCTCAATTAATACATTATTTTCTATGTGAGTTAGGAAGCTTCCTGCATATGAAATTTCAACGCACATGTCGTAACTCAACTCTGTGTGGCTTGTGTCCTCTAGCAAACTCCTTTACGTAGACAAATGATTGGCTCTGATACCAAATTGGAGAATAGGATAACAGTCATCGTTCACACAAAGCACACATTTTAATTATCAAGTAAGGGTTACATATATATATAGAAAAATAGATCCGAAGAAAGTGGATTTGATTAGTTAAAACTAGCTAATCTAGAAATCTAAACCGAAATCAATCTCTTACAAACAAAATTTAACGTATAAGAATTAATTCTTACTCTATCTAGATAAAAATCTATTAATTTAGAACCTTAAGCACTCTCGAGTTAAGTTTTTTTTTGGTAAATAGGCTGAAGAATATGGTTTGGCAAGTCATTGTGTAGTCCCAACTTCAAGAGTTATGAGACCATATTATTTGAGATTACATGTAGTTGGGGATGGCAATGAGACATAATTACGAGATTATTCTTTTGTTGACCAATTTGAATGTGTGTGAAGGCCATTAGATATAAAAGACACAATTTTTTAAAATAAGACTCGAGTTTACTGAAAGTTGTTTAAAGTTATAGAGCAAAAAATTGTGTGTAAAAAGTTATCAAATTTAAAAGTTTGTATTTGTCTATGAAAATTAGGTTTGTGGAAAAACTTATGTCACAATAATAATGTCAAACCATTAGAAATATATTACAACCATTTTATTATAAGTTTGTAATTTGTGTGAAAGGCCAAATGATTGCAACGCCAGTAATGCCAATCCATCAGAAACATATTACAATCATTCTCTTATAAATTTGCAATTGTGTGTGAAAAGCCAAAATATTGTGACAATGATAATTCCATCCCATTACAAATATAGTACAACCATTTTCTTAGTGGAAAGTAATGAAGAAGTCATGCGCCCACAGTTTGTCTCGGGATCCAACTCAACTTGGCATACCCAAATCACCTGACACCTAAGGTCATGCGACACTGTGACATTTCGAACTCAACGGTTTGACCAAACCAAGAGTACTTCGCCCATACTATGCCTTTTTCACTCAATGTCTGCCCATATCTACGCCTTGAGCTACTTGGCAAGTCAAGCCTCAACACTTAACTCTTTGCCACCAAGGTGCCCACCCAACCATGCACTTCATTAGATTTCCCTTGTGTTGTTTACAACACATACAATTAACAAGTTCTATACTTAGCCAATAATGTGACCAAGACCAAGTAACAGACATACACATGTGAAAGAGACACAAGTATGGTTGGGTGGCATAAAAGGTTCCTAACACCCATGCAAAGCTTCTTATTATACAAGATGTTAGAATGAGATATGATGCAATGCATTTATACAAGAAGGGAGCACTTGGATCATACATAAGATACGAGTATGTCAAGTCGTCTGACTTTCCTATCCCTATTGTCTCACATCCTCCTCATACTCTCGTGATTGAGCTCATCTCACTATCCATCGCAGGACTTCTCACCATTGCATGCATCGCCCAACTCCAAATTCATCGTACATACTAGACTCACCTCAAGATAAATTTCCCTAGGCATGTCCACAAAACCTTCGCAAGGGAACACAAGTCATCATATGTGGAGTGACTTGGATCCTTGGGGGAGATCACCCCTTTTTTCCCGAATATTCCTCATATGCCTCACATGCCTTTGTATTCTCTCCACTGAGTTGTATCTCTAGCTTAACGAAACTCTGCCATATATATCTTTTTGCCTCACCGAACCATCGCAATGTTTCTTTCCTAAACCATTGTTTCTTTTGGGTGAGGTTGATCTGACCAACCAACTCGCCCCACCATGTGGGTCACTCAACTCGTGATGCGTCCCATCATCATGTTCATTCATTGGGTTGCATCCCAACTCGCCCACTCACCCAAGTCAACTTCATTTGTTCAGGCTTAATTCATATGTGCGAAAACACCCAAGGATCGCATGCTCAAGACATTTGCATGGTGAATGAGTCCATTGGTTGGGATCTACGGTGACTTGTGCCTTAAGGCACCATGTTTTCCCATCGTGATCCCTAAGTGGAGAGTGCATGTATGTATAAGTCTTGCCTCACCTCCTCAAGTCACTTAGTCAAGTCCGCCCTCTTCAAGTGTATCAAACTTAACCAACTCGTCGCACAACTCGCCCAACCATAAGTGTGTGCATCCATCTGAGTCACCTAGGAAACCCCAACTTCCATGACTTTTCTTCATTCAAGTCGGTCGGGAAGAGGTGTCACACACCCTCCTCACCAAAGGCATGACATCCTCCACCACCAAAAGTCAATTTTGTCCATGAAAACACACAAAATCTATTGTTTCCAAGTCTCTTCCCAAACTCGTGCCCCCATCAGAACTAAGTCTGTTGGAAACCCCAAATTTCCAACTCGCAACAAAATCATCTGCAACCTTGCACAACTTCCTACACTGCTCTCTTCCAAAAGTTGTGTGGGACCAATATGCTCACTACATTGGAAGGACATCTCCTCCCCAACTTTGTCTGCAATGCCTAAGCTACCATTGTCACGCTGCATTGATCATATGATGCTATGGTTTTTTTGTCATTGTGTCCAATGTTGTTGTTGTCTCAACTGCTGCAACCTCAAATAGAACTTCAAAAATGTCTAAGTGTTAAACTGTCGTGAACTACAGATGCACCCTCTATCATGTCTCTACACATTTCATTCCTAAAGTGTTGCATAAATTGGGTATCTAGTCCAACCGTTACATATAGTTCTTGAAATGTGCTTCTTGATGCCGAAGTATAGTCCTTTATGTCCACATATCCATTACTCCATCCAAATTTAAAGACTAAGGAAAGTTTCCACCCTTGCCTCTCTATTGCTGCCATCATCCAATATTTGTCAAGAAATAATCCGCAATGTCCAAGTGCTATGCCTCCAAACTTGCTATCATGTTCATACTTTCGACCCCTTTGACATGTTGTTGTGCACTATCTCATCGAATTCGTGAATTGGTTGAATGACCAATTCAACCATCACATTCATTCCTGGAACATGCACACCCTCATGCTCAAACTGGTCATTTCCTTCCGCACTTCGGTTCATCCACTCAACAATCTCAGACCAAGGTAAGGTCACCCCTCACCTTGCTACACTGTGAATTCACTCAAATCTAAAGTTTGTACATGACAGCTTCACTTCACTTCCCACCTCATGGCACAGTTAGACAATATGCTATCTTCACACACAGTCCATGCCACATCCAAGTCTACAAAGAGTCAAGGAAATCACCGCACGTTTGTTCCTCACACGTCCAACCAACTCTACCCTTGTGATTCAAACTGTGATCAAGTCCGCAAGTCTAGCTTCCTTGGTCAAATTATCCTATCTCCTTCATATGTTTCCATGAATCAAAATGTCCCACCCACCCCAAGTATTACACATCTAGACTTCCATTTCCCCATTACTTCAATCCACTCCCAATCATGTTGTTGTGTCCCTCTCTTAATGCCTTAAAATGATCAAGCTCCTCACTCAACCATGATTCCCAAGACAAGAGAGAAGCCTATTCCCAAGTGATCATTTCATGTTGCGATCGATCGTATCTTGTCTGCACAATCCTCCACACTAAGGAAAATCCTCAACTCACCTCCTTCCACCGAGTCACCTCTTCACAACTCAACATTTGTGATGAGTGTGGCATGTATAGTTTAACCTTGTACAATATTTACTACAAATAGATTTTCAGTAAAAGAACATAAAAGATACAATGGAAAATACAAACAACAGAAAAGATATAATGGCAAATACAAACATTACACAGAGATTTTTCCCCTGGAAACCCAAACCGAGAAAACCAACATATTTTATATCCATTCATTATGACACATTGTTTACACTACAATATACATATAAGAGCCAGCAACATCCAAAACCCTAACCCAATTATATGGATTAGTCAACAACCCTAATTCCTTAACCGGAAATAGAAAACCATCGGCGCAAAAAACACGTGCTAAAACACCGCCCAACAATGGACACAAAAATCGAGGCAACATGAAAAATGAGGCAAAAATGTGACACATTTCCCGAGGCAAAGAATATAACGCATACCCAACATGTCCAACACACCCACGCCCATAAAACACCCCAACAGACTATCCAAAGCACTCTAAGTAGAACGAGCCTCCCTAAAGAATTTCCATGCCTAGGCACATCTGAGCCTATACTCCTGCTAACCTCAACCAACGACCCCTTGGGATCTTTGATTCATCGCACAATCATCCACAAGCCACCAAGGAATGCTCTATCTCATCCAATGTCCCATACCAAAGGTGAGTAAACACCACCCAAGTTTCCTTGTCTGTGCTCTGCCCATTCATATTAAATGTCAACAATTTCTCGATCAACTTCTTTGTTGACTCCATCCATCACTTAGAACAAAACTGCCTTGCACCTCTACAGGTGTATCATACTCTAGCACTATTGTTGTGACTATCAAGTCATCACAGGACTCAAAAAAACTGTCTAAGGTACCCTTACACCAAGTCACCTCATCCATCCTCTCAAACTTGGCACATTTTCAGCCTCCCTACTTCTCAAGCCACCTCCACGACCACGTCCAAATTTTCCTAATTCTACCACTATAATCATCCAAGTAGGTCACCCCAAGATCTCTACACACTTTCCCATGTTAAGGCATCCCAAATTCTCCATGAATCCTTTCAATTTTGCAATACTTGAGCCAATCCCAAGTCTACTGGTTCTCACCATGGAAACGGGTTGCACTTGAACAACCAAGTCACCTGAATTCCCTTCAAAGAACTCATCACAATTGTTATGTAATGCAATAACTTAAGAGATAACCATACCTTGCCCAACAACACTTCTTGGTTTCACCCATGGATATGTGACTTTTCGAAGCCACCAACCATCCACACGAACTCACCTTGGTCTCCTTCCGCAACTATACAACTATTATAGTTCCTTTAGTGTGACCCTAGACTGAGTCCATCTGTTCACTTCAAAATACCATCTAAGTCACAAAATTATGACATGTTCAAGTCGCCTCATCTTCCACTAATCCATCTTTCTGCAGCTTGGCTATCTTTGGTATCAAGCCCACACTCGTCCAATCTGTCGTTGTAAGCCCAACTTCTTCGAAGTTTGTCATGCTTCAACAACAACATGATTCAACTGAAGACACTTGGAAAAAATGGCACATGGATGTCTCAATAAAGTTTGTTCGAACTGTCCACATCAATTCAATGACCTAAATCTGCAATGCTACCTTAAGTCACACCAAATATGTGGTCGCCCCCATTCGGCCAAGTCTCGACTCGTCACACTGACCTCTCCCTACCCTGAGTCTAGTCACTGCATGATGGAGCATCCAACTCGTCGCAACTCAAGAGTAATTAACTTCATGATCTTCAAAAATCCCGACTAGTTATGCGATCACTTCCTCGATCAACCACTATGATCACTTCTGTGATCAACAAGTTATGATACCATCTTTCATGAAGGTGATAGTGGTGAAGAGCACTGAACTATTCACCAAACAATATCGGATACCATCTTTCATGAATGTGATAGTGGTGGAGAGCACCAAAATTTTCACCAAATGAGCTTTGATACCATCTGTCACACACCCACAATATGCCCAGGGACCCAACTCAACTTGGCGCACCCAAGTCACCCAAAAACTAGGGGCGTGCGACATCACGACGTTTCCAACTCAGCGGTTTGATCAAACCAAGAGTACTTCACCTAGACTACGCCTCTTTCACTCAAGGTATGCCCATATCTATGCCTTGAGATACTTGGCGAGTCAAGCCTCAACCCTTAACTCTTTGTCACCAAGGTGCCCACCCAATAATGCGCTTCATTGCATTACCCTTGTGTCATTTACAACACATATAGTTAACAAGTTCTATACTTATCTAGTAATGTGACCAAGAACAAGTAACACAGATACACATGAGAAAGAGACACATGTATGGCTGGGCAACACCAGAGGTGCCTAAAACCCATACGAAGCTTCTTATTATACAAGATGTTATAATGAGGTACAATACAATGCATTGATACAAGAAGGGAGCACTTGGCTCAAACATAAGATACAAGTCTACCAAGTCTCTTGACTTGTCTATCTCCATTGCCTCACATTGTGCCACCAAGAAGTGCGCACCACTTCCTTGGCCACTCATGATGAGGGGGTGCTCCATAATTAATGTTTTAGTTCACTTCAACTATTTCTATTGTAGTCATTTTGTTAGCTTCAAAAACTTCTATTGTAAGCAGCTAAGAACGAGGAGGAAAAATCCATCTTTCTTATAAAAGGCACTCCTCTCTCACTCAATAAAGTGTGATGGTTATTTTTCCACTCTAATCTTTTAGTTTCTCAATTTTCTTGTATTCTCTATTTTCTCTATTCTACACATTGAGTTCTTGTAGTGTGAGTTCTTCGTATCTGAATGTAGATCAATTGGTATTACAGCCTAGATCTCATCAAGATTTTTCTCGACGTCAAGAATTATATGGGAATCCAACCACCAATTCAAAAATTATTTTATGTGTGTTCATGTTATGAGATTGCAAAATGATCATCACAAGGTTTCAATAGGCCCTCCTCAATGTTTCTCTACATGCCCTTCTTTGGGTTTTTCACTATGCCCTCTTGCAGTGCACATATCCTACTAGAGGTGTCTCTTTAGAGTGAACCATGCCACCTCATAAAGAACCATCCAAGTCCAAAATTCATGTTCCAAGTGTCCAAATCAAGTATTCCTCCATCGCAGTATCACCTCCACCAACCCCTAATGACATCATGGGCTAGTAGGGTGATGTCCAAGCCTCCAAAGGATAACATCCAAGTGGAAGAAGGTAGGATCTCGTCCACTAGTCATGCCAGAGTATCTCCAAAGGAAACACCCTCCTTCTTCAATGTGAAAATGGTGATCACAAGACTGCCCCAAATGTGGAGTTTCTGCATTCATCCTTGGTCTCCAAAGCCCCCATGAAGGTCCAAACAAAGTCATCTCCTCATGATACCTATCCATCGAGAAAGGTCCTACAAAGACAATCAGATGCACCCTCCAAAGGTCCATAAGTCACAAGAATTATTCCAAGTAAGCCGCATATAATAATGGAACCACCCAAACACATGCATCAAACCCCCCTTTTCAAACTAAACAAATTCTCAAAGACCTTACACAATTTGTCAAATTTAGGCGTGGGAGGGGTGTTAATGCATCCTATTGGGTTATTAAATCCCTAAGTCAAAGGTGTTTTCCAGGGGAAACCTATTTAATCCATGTGTGAGTATGAGGTGGAGTGGGGTAAGAATTCTAGGCATTGGTTTCATGACATACAAGGGTTCATATTGTCTCATTTATGGGTGCCTTAGTAGAGGGTGTGTTGCCCTTCGTCCATGATGCAACCTCTTTCCAAGCCCCTTTTTCCATTAATTGATTAAAGTCCAAAAAAATTGGGTACTATAAGACATGGAAAGAAAAGAGTACCACAACATCACTTGAAGCTTAGGTACACCAAGTTCCATATGCATGGAAAGAAAAGGACATTGCAAAAATGCAACTCCTCGACAAGTGGGACATCTATATAATGTGAGTTTTCTTTTGCGGGTCTTTCAATTCTTTTAGGAGAAACACTTCATTGTTCTCAATACCTCTTGGGCGAGCATCTGGAAGGTTCATGATTGGATTTTATTTTGTTCCAGTTACATTTCCCTCTGGGCCTTCAGCCCCTTCTTCCCATGAAATGAGGTGTAATCCCTTCTTGGGTCAGTGCACCTGAAAACCCAAAAGATAAGGAGATGAAATGGAAGAAGCATGGAAAATGATAAGTATGATCGGGAATGGTACGATGAATATTCAAGGAACCCCTTAGTGTCATCCCATTATCAAGGGTGACCAACTTACTAGGATGTAATGACACCTACCAAGGTTAAATAAGGAAAAATGTATAATTTATGAGCAAACGTTCTGTAATTAAGAAAGGATTCTTTACAACATATTCAAATGATTCAATTATTAAAGTGACACTTACCATGAAACCAGACTTATTACCTCATGAAGTAAGATATGTTTCCCTCTAGGGCCAGGCTAGTGTGATGGATGCTACTTTGTTGCTAGTGATGTATGGTGATACAACAATGAATAGGAGGGGCCTTGTGGGGCTATGCTAGTCAATTTGTCTCTTGGCACTCAATGTATTCTACCTGTGTTCCTCGTGACATGATCTCCTTAGTTACCCCTAGTCTGAGGGGGTAAAACCCCTGACCATCCCAAAGTCGTCTCTCTCGACAATCCTACCAAAGCTAACCCCTCTATGATCCTAATGACCGCTAATGAACCCAACACCTCTAATGTACCCCTGTTTAGATATAATTTTCATATTAAGCATGAGTTGACTACTCTAATCATGGATAATGAAAACCAAAAGAACCTCGTTGCCCAAGATTTGGTACATCATCTTAAATTAAACACCACTTCGCACCCAACTCCACATCATCTTGGCTGGGTAAAAAAGGGAGACCCTTGTCTTACTGTCTCCTAGTGTTGTGTGGTGATATTTGTTATTGGCCCTTTTCGGGATATTGTGGTGTGCGGTGTCTCCCCCTTAGATCGTGTCGATTTTTTATTGGGCCTTCCCTACCAATAGGACTGACACGCTATGTACCATGCTAAAACCCACAATACCACCTACAAAAGGAGAGGCACACCTATGTGATTACATCCTATGCTCTTAAATCCACCCAACCTATTATTGGACATGCAATCGTTAAGCAAGTCAACATGAACAAAGACGTCTTTATGTACTTAGTACGCTCCATTAAACATGATAAACTGACCAACCCTGTACCTATGGACATGGCTCCCCTGTTGCAATAATTTGTAGATGTCTTCACTCAACCCACAAGCCTACCCCTATCTCGATCTATTGAACACACTGTTGATCTCATTCCTGGTGCTTCTTTTCCAAACGCCCCCTCCTATCGCCTCACTCCCTGAGAGGCTAATGAGATAGAACGCCAACTTTCCCAACTTGTGAACTCATGCCATATTCAACCTTCCTCATCGCCTTATGCATCCCAACCCTTTATTATTCCCAAAAAGGATGCATCTGAATGGCACCTTGTGACCGACTAACATGCCCTTAAAAAAGCTACAATTAAAAATCGCTACCCCCTTCCCCGGATTGAGGTTTTTCTAGACCACTTACAAGGGACTTGTTTCTTCACAAATATGGATTTGACAGCTGGCTACCATCAATTTCGCATGCATGCAACCGACACATGGAAAACTGCTTTCAAGTACAAGTTTTTGCTTTTTAAGTGGTTGATAATGCCATTTGGGTTGACAAATGCGTCGACCACATTTATGATGTTAATTAATGATATATTTCGGCCACACTTGCTTGAGTTTGTGGTTGTTTATTTTGATCATATATTGATATTCAGTAAGTCTTGGGCATAGCATCTTCAACATGTCCGCAATGTACTTGAGCTCCTGTGGGTGCATAAGCTTGAGGTAAACGAAAATATGTCATATTTTGGATAGACAATTCAATATTTGAGTTTCGTTTTAGACACCGCAGGGGTTCGCCTAGATCCATCTCGAGTATAGGTTTTGTTACAATTCCAACACCCTCTAATGCGCATGACCTCAAGAGTTTCATGGGTAGTATCAATTTCTACAGGAAACTTGTTTCTCATTTTTCTCATCTGGCTCGTCCTCTACACCACCTCTCCAATCACGCCAAATTTATTTGGAATGTAGAGGGAAACATTAATTACAACACCTATGATAAGGAGTTCTAAAATTTGGTACATACATTGAAGCAATGGCACCATTATATTCTCGGCAAAGAAAAAAATCTCCAAAGAGATAATTACCCCCTGATCTTCATCAATTTATAGAGAAATATTCAAGAGCAACTCCATATGAAGTGGGAAACCTATATTCAACAGTTCCATCTCATAATCAAATACAAGAAGGGTACCTCTAACAAGATGGTTGACTTGTTAAGTCGGCCACCTACTTAGGTCCTACACATTTTAGTGGTGTGTTGTGCAACCTATGATTCCTGAAAAGACATGAATGCAAAAGATCCATGTTTTGATGAAATTTGGGGAACATTGCAACAACCTACAATAATCAATCATACTCCCTTTCTGGATTATACTATCCATGATGGTTGGATTTATAAACTGATCCAGATTATTTTTTAGAAGGAAATGAAAGCAGAGATATAACATAGAAATATACATAGATATTGCAAGAGAGACAATAATATAACAGAGATATATCATATATAACAAGAGGCACATATATACATTAATACACAATTTCTATTAATGAGTGAAATGTACAAAACAGTAGAAATACATAGTGAAAGACTTGCTAGAATGGTGGCATCATATCTCTGAGAAGAGATGTGATGACTACTCACATTCAAAAGAATATGATTGTTACAATGAGTCTCTAAAGGCCTTTTTAACATAAGGAAAATCTAAAACCCTAACCTCAGAAGATGAAAAACCAAAAGGTTTGTGGGCCCCAATGGGGGTAGTTGATACATCAACTTCCCAGGGGCGTAACATTTGCATACGATCTTTGTTTGGAGTGCTCTATACACCATTGGAAAGGTCTAACCGAGAAGAATGATTTTTGACTGGCCTAGGCTAGTGCCTATAACATTCACCTCGGCCCAAATCCCCAAAAAACCTTGTTTAGGGCCTCAAAATGGCCTCAGAAGTTTGGGACCCGAAACATTGTTGAACAACTGTATAGGTGGAAAAATCTATTTTGATCCAGTGGAATAGGTGGGTGGCCACTGATATCCATCTAGATCATAAACCCAACCAACAATGTGTGCCACAATCCGAAGAACGTATTTTTCTCATCTATGAAGAACATGCCTCTATGTGCGAGGGGCATTTTGGATCAACCAAGACCATCCCCAATCTCCAACGCCACTTCTACTGGCCTGCACTACCAAAAAACGTGGACAAATCCATCCGTGCTTGTTCTCTCTATTCACAAATAATCCATCCAACCACAATAATGGTCTTTACCATCCTTTACATGTGCCCTCCCGCCCTTGGGAATCCATTTCCATGGATTTACTGAGTGGTCTTCCTACCACTCTCCACAAAGACAATGTCATTTGGGTAGTTGTTTTTCATTTTTCTAAGATGGATATTTTTCTTCCTTGTCATAAGACTACCTCTGTTGCTCAAACCACATACCTCTTCTTCCATCATATTTATCCTCACTTTGGCTTGCCCAATAACATTATTTCAGATAGGGTCCCTCACTTCCCTATTACCTTCTGGTGTACTATCTAGTCCTTGTTGGGTTTCCAACTTCATTTTTCCACTTCCTTTCAACCCTAGACCTATGGGGAAAAAAACGTTGTCAATCATACTATGATTCGCTCTCTTTGCAATTATTTTTCTAAAAACAAACAATGGGACTCTTATCTGCATATTATACAACATAGTTACAATCAGGCCACACACTTCTCCACTAGTTTCTCACCCTTCGAAGTGTGTTTTGGGTTTCATCACCATATGCCCTCAAAGATACCCCTTACCCTTGACCCTTCGGGGTCTACACACTAGTAAAAATAACACCATTCAGCGCGATGTGTTATCCACCATATAGTTCAATGCCATACCTAGGTAGTAGTTTCCTTATAAGCATCCCAAGAACGTGAAAAATAGAGGCATGACAAGCATCGCATGCAACTGTTCTTTTAGTAGGGCGATTGTGTGTGGCTCTTGCTAGACAAGCACTACTTCAAAGGCCAACACCATAAATTGAACCCACTGCATTATGGCCCATACACTGTCTTGGAATGAATTGGTGAGAATTCATATCGCCTGGACTTGCCTTCATAGCTTGAAATCCATGATGTGCTCAATGTGAACAATCTCAAGCTGTTCGAACCACCTATGCTTGATTTGGGGTAGAAACTCAACAAATCTTAAGCTATCTGATGGATAATATTCCTGATTCTCAACCTCCTCTGCTTGCTGATACCATTCTCGACTCCAAAACCCAGACCACTCACCAACAAAAATATGTTTCTTATCTTGTGGTTCGAAAGGGACAAACACCATCTCAGGAAAAATAGATGTCTACAGAGACATAACATCACAATTTCCCTCAATTTTTGGCCGCAATATGGATGCTTCTGAATCTAAACATGAAGGAATTGGGCCACCAAAAAGTGCGCACCACTTCCTTGGCCACTCATGATGAGGGGGCACTCCATAATTAATGTTGTAGTTCACTTCAACTATTTCTATTGTAGTCATTTTGTTAGCTTCAACAAATTCTATTGTAATTGGCTAAGAACGAGGAGGAAAAATACACCTTTCTTATAAAAGGTGCTCCTCTCTCACTCAATAAAGTGTGATGGTTATTTTTCCACTCTAATATTTTAGTTTCTCAATTTTCGTGTATTCTCTATTTTCTCTTTTCTACGCATTAAGTTCTTGTGTGTGTGTTTTTTCAGATCTGAATGCAGATCACACATCCTCCACATACTACCGTGATTGAGCTTGTCTCACTGCCTATCACAAGACTTCTCACCATCGCACACACTTCCCAAATCCAAAGTTATCCTGCCTGATAGAATCGCCTCAATGAACTTGCCCCATCCCTGTCCACAGAACCTCCGCAAGGAAACAAAAGTCATCCTATGTGGAGAAACTCGTCTCCTTGGGGGAGCTCGCCTCTTTCTTCCCAAATCTACCTCAGATGCCTTTGTATTTTCTCCACCGAGTTATTGTCTCTAGCTCGTCGCAAATTTTTCATATATATGCATTCGCCTCACTGAACCATCACAATTTTTTGTACCTGAACCATCATGTCATTTGGGTGAGGATGAGTTGACCAACAAAATATCCTCTCTGTGTGGTTCACTCAAGTCGCAATGCATCCAACCATCACGTTATTTCATTGGGTCGTGCCTCAAATTGACCACTTTTCCAAGTCTACCTCATCTCTCTGCACCTTGCGTCATTCGCAGGAAAACACCTAAGGATGGCATGCCCAAGACATCCACATGGTGAGCGCATCCATTAGTCATGATATACGATGATGTGTGGCATGCCTCGAGGAACCATGCTTTACCATTTCAATCCCTAAGTGTGGAGTGCTCATCCATATAAGTCTTGGCTCGCCTCCTCAAGTCACTTAGCCAAGTCCCGCCTTATCAAGTGCATCCAACTTAGCCAACTCATCACACAACCCACCCAACCATAGGTGCACGCATCCATCTAAGTCTCCTAGGAAACCCCAACTTCCATGACTTGTATTTATTCATACTAATCGGGCGAAGGTGCTATACCCCCTCCTCATCGAAGGCCTAACAGAGGGCCAACCCATTAGAAATATATTACAACTATTCTCTTAGTGGAAAAAAATGAGGGGAGAGGTCTTCTGGACTATTATAATCAAGTGACATTGAGTTACCCATTGAGGTAGTGAGACATGGATTTTTTAAGTTTCTACCCCAAATCAAGGGTGGTAGTATTTCCAAAATGATTATGCTTGAGTGGTTAATTATCTATTGCAGTTAATTAGTAAATTTTTGTAGTAAAAGGTGGGTATCATTATAATAAGAGGAAAATTTACATAAATTACAAAATTTGCTTATATGGAAAGAGCACTAATATATTCTTGAGATAGCTTAACTCTTTATGGAACAAAGTTATTGACCAAACATTTTTATGAATTATACAACCTCAGAATAAAAGCAGATAATTATTTAACATATAGTGGCCTATAATAGAATCCCATGTCACAATCTTAATATAATAAACTAGTACTTGGGATGGAAGAAACAACATAAACAAAAGAGGAGGTCCATAAAACCATAATAATTCATTCTTACATTCAAGTCTCCAAGGTTTCATCCTAGGTGTTGACATATGAGGCAACCATTCTTGTAGCAATGACCTGATTGTGCATGATTTGAGTGATATGGGTATTCTAGTTGGAGAGGTCCTTTCCTTCTTAGCCAAGTCCTTGGAAATGGGTAATAGGGTAATTTCGGTATATGCAAGCATATCATAAAATGGGTTTCTATACTTTCATTGAGCATTGATGTTGGAGGCAATGAAAGAGCACATGTGCCACATCATGCCAATGGTAAAGTACAATAAGATGTGATGTCCTTTAGTGTGCATAGGATCTATGAGGGGAATATCAAAGAGAGAATCATATTTTGGACCTTACTCGCTATGTCTCAACCTTGCTTCCTTCTCTAGTCTTGTAACCTCTCGATCGACCTCCTTGGATTGATCCCACTTAAAAGATGCATAAAGATACTCATTTCTTTTAGCATATGATGGAGGTACTCCCAATTCATAAAAAAAATATGAGAGTTCATCCTCAAGAATAGTGGAGGGTATTGCGTTGTTCCTTTTCTTCAAAAGTCCCTCATGTTGCTTCCTTATTGGATGCTTCACAATAGGTCCAGGATTATATGTGGTCTTGGGATGTTGATCCTCACAATCTTTGATGTCAAGGTTATCCCTAACCAATTTTATCCACCTTTGTTTCCTTTTTTCGTAAAGGGAGAGATATAACAAATGAAGGAGTGGAGATAATATTTAGATCTTGTCATATAGTCAGACAATATTTACCAAGTCTATACAGAAGATATTTGCTTCTAATACAAGGATACTTCCCATTTGTGTGATGGAAGAAATTTCTACTACCATGATGAGCCTTCATCATCGTCACTCTCTACTCATGATTAAGAGTATTTTTATATATGTTTGGTGTATTAAAGGTGGATTCAAGCCTCCTCTATTCAAATATTGATTATTTATGTCTTTTGTTCATCTTGCCACCTCCATAGTCTCTACTCTTGCCATTTATCACCCTATCCAAGGGTAATCAATTCACAACATTGCTTAATAAGATAAATATTGTTAGTTTTTATGATTATGTTTATCAATATAATGATAGATTTTTATTATGCTCACTTCCTGTAATTCATGTCGTGAATTTAACTAGTATATTTCAAAAGAACATAGTAGCTTTAGCAATATTCGCTACAAAAATATTTTACACTTGATAGCTAGAGAGTTAACCCTCTAATGTTGCACTTATCCACTATCCATAGTGTTTCTCCATGAGAGAAAATAGAATGACCTCGTGATTTGGCACATTGTCTTATTGGTTGAAAAGAGTCTCTTAAGAAAGGAACAATGGGAACATGGTTTAATGTTTTTTAGTTATCACATCTATTGATTTACTTAATGACATTATGATGGTAGTTGTAATATTTAAAGCCATTATTTGTGGGGAACTTTTTTTTTTCTTTTCTGAAGAAAGTTTCGCGGAAAACCCACCAAATACTTCTCCATGATCCATGGATGGTAATTGGAGTTAACCATATCCCCAAGAAGCATGAGAGTCGAACCCATGACCTCCCCAACTTCAGGGGAGAGTACGCACGTTTGGCATCAAGACCAATTGAGCTAACCCTTGGGGATATATTTTTTGTGGGGATCTTATATATATGTAATGGGGAATTATTTGATTTATTGAAGTCTTAGTAGAGAATTTGTTTTTTAGTTGTGCTTATATACATGTAATGGGGAATTGTTTGATTTGTTGAGGTCCTTTAGTAGAACATTTATTTATTAGTTGTTGCAATAATTGGTGTACTTGTGTCATTATGATGGTGATTGTAGCATTTAAATCCATCATTTGTAGGGAATTGATATACATGCAATGGGGAATCGTTAGACTTATTAGGTTCCTTTAGTGGGGCATTTATATTTCTCCTTGTTACCTAAGATAGGTGGGCAAGCGACTTGGTAAGTGAGTTTTATATTTTCTCACAATCATAATGTGAAGTGGTATTTTCATTTTGAATCATATACATTGAGAAATTCTTAAGGTTATTATCTATCCATTGGTGTGAATCAACTATCAAGGTGGCCTAATGTAAAGTCTCATGCAATGTGGCTCAATGTAGATACTTTTCTAAGGTGGTTCAGTGTAGATCACGGTGGATATTTCTACAGATCACAATGGATGTGTTATATTCTTTGCGTGTGGACTATCCATTACTCCATGAGGCATTAGTTGTGCTAGCCACAAATACAAATTCTAGTGGGGTGGGGGGCTCCCCATGTTATAAGTTTCAAGTCTAGCTCCATAAAGTAAAAATTAAAAGATAAATAAATAAATTCTATAAGGTCCAATTTTTGGCCTATTTTTCTGTTTTTTCGGCCAATGCTTTTCAATCCATTGTATAAGAAATCAAGGTTGTAATATAACTAGAATTAACATATTGGAGTTTTTGGATGTTGCAAAATTCCTAAATATTTTATTACGAAGTTAATACAATGAAGAAGATGGAGGTGCAACTCTAAGTTTGACTAGTTTTCTTGGTTAAGAGTTTCCAAGGTAAATCCTTGTGTAATTTGTGTGTATTGTTGTTGTTCTTTATGTTTTTCTTAGGACTTTGTATGCATTTCATGCAAATGTTTAAACTTACAAAGACTCCATTCTGTAAAATACAAGTTATATTCTAAAATAGCCCTTGCATGTTCATGACTCTAAATTTCCCACTCCATAAAAAGTTTTAGTAGGTAAACAAATGTAATGATCCATTTCATATCATAACTCCCCCTTTTAGAAGCTTCTAGTGGCACAAATATTTACCTATAAATGAGATGAGGAAACAATTCCTCACTTTTCTCCTTGGATTACCATTTTGTTGGTTGGTAGCTACCATTTGTTGACCTATTTTATTTGTACTTCTATTCTTATGTAGAATCATATATCTTGTAATTTTCCATGTGCATCCAATACCATGTCTTCTATGGAAGGTAATACTTGGTCCATCCAACATGGATGGATTGTAGAGTTCTAGATTCCTTATGATTACTATTAAGCAAATGCATATGTAAATTATAGATCAACAGAAGTTGTAAGCATTGCTTCTTACCTACAATATTTCAAAGGGTTCATATTTTAATATCGTGTTTTATTTTATTTTTAATTGAAACATAAGATATTTTTTATATATTATAAAAGGTGGCTGCCCTTGGGTTGCAACTCAGAAATACATCAAATTTTCCAAAAAGAGACTCATCCATAGGTCTATTTCCGATACATATTATACTATTAGAAAAAATTAAACTATACTAGACTGCCAAGTAATTCTACTAGTAGCTACCCTGATATATTGGTCCAAAATACATACAAATTAAAAAAACATTCAAGGATTTAAGTATGGACACTACCCTATTCTTCTTTTTCCTTGACCGAGTAGGGAGAATTTGGTTCCTCAATGTCCATTGGGTTTGTCTTCCTCCCTTGGTCCTTGATGTCCATCTCCCGGGTTGTTGGATGTCAAAGATAGAGAAATTAAATGCATTGTTGCAACCAAAGAAGACACTATGTAGAATTCCCCTTCCAAGGTATCAACTCTTTTCCTCTGTTGTTGGATGAGGGTCATTGGCAGTGAGAGAGTTGATTATCTCTTCCATCTTAACATAAAATAACATCATGGCCTGACTATTGGCCTAGATAATTTCCTCATGTCCCCTGAAAGCCATTGAGATTTCCTTGAGTTCAAAACTATCAATTGTGCTTAAACCCCTTAAAAATCAAGTGCATTGTTGAAACAAGTTCTTTATTGTACCCTAGGGGTATCTCTACTTGACTTTGTTTTTTTTATGGTTTTACTATCTCAAATTGAAACAAGTTCCTTAATTTGGAAGATGCTCATTTTTATGGTTTTACTATTTCTACTTGACCTCCTCTTCCTTTCTCCATTGCAAAATATTGTCTTGTTATTATTTTTATAAATATTTTATAAAAATATTTATAAAACAAAATGACAGATTATGGTTTTACAATCTCTACTTGATCTCCTCTTCCCCTCTCTATTCCAAATTATGGACATTTTAATGTTTTATATATAGAAGATGTTTTTGTTATTATTTTTATTAATGTTTTATATATAGAAGATGTTTCTATTATTATTTTGTTTATAGAATAAAACTTGATTTTGATTGTCTCTTTCTCTCCATTCCATTTCAAAATATGGACATGTTAAGACTTGTTATTATTTTTTATAAATGTTGTTATTATTTTTATAAATTTTTTTAATGTATAGGTGATGTTTCTATTATTAGTTTGTTTATAGAACAAAACTTGATTCTGTCCTTTGTATGGAGAGAAGTAGAGGCTCGGTGGTGTGAGACGAATCATAGATTGTGCATAATATAATCCATGGACGATATCAGCATTCACTGCAACCATTTGAAATCTGTAGCAACGACAACCTCCACGTTCTAACGATTTCATTTATGTGCAGATATGACGAGCTCATGTTTTGTCCGACTACGACAAGATTTACAAGTTATTGGTTTTAATGTTACAAGATCATACTTTATAATTAAACCTGCACGTTGCAATTTGTAGTATCAGTTTACAGGACCTGCACGTTGCAATTTGTAGTATCAGTTTACAAGTGCACGAACGTGTAGTAAACAACTGTTTTGTTTGGTCCCTCCACCTCCCCCTCCATTACAATTTCTATTTCTAACATTCTCTGAATGTTATATAAATTGTTTTTGTTGAAGCAGTTTTTGCTTAAATGTTTTCACAATATTATAATCTATTTCCATTCAGCTTTGGAATTTGTTCAACGCCTTTGTCTCTTTGTTATGTATAAAACAAAGTTAAAAAACAATGGTATATTCATAAGTAGACTTCAGCGTTTGAGGCATTCATGAACAACTTTTAATCATGAAGAGTGTGTGTTTTTCGTTCTAAAAATGTTTGAATTTTTTTTTATCAATTTGTAGTTTACCAAAAATTGATTTAAAATTATTTTTCTTTTTATACGTGTGAGGTCTTTTTTTCCTAAATTGTAAAGGATTTTAAGGGATATAACCTTTTCACTTTTACATATAGGGGTTGTTTAGAATTAAGTTTTAAGTTTTGATTTTTTTTAATTTTAATAAAAATTGAAGCATTTGAAGTTAATAATTTCTGGTCAGAAAATAGTTAAAGTCATATATAGAATTTGTGATTTCTTAGGAGGAAAGACATGTTCTTAACCATTGGACTCACTTAGGTTATATCCCCTACTTCATATTCCACAAAATTTTCTTTGAAAAATAAATTAAATACGAATAAATTTATTGCTAAAATATCCACTTTTCCTAAAAATAGTTTTATATCTAAAACACACATAATAAAAACACAACTCACTTTTTCTATTAGAAAAATACAATTTAAAATTTATTCTAAAAAATTTTTTACTCTATTAATCTCAAAATTTAAGATATGCAAAGTAAGAAAATTAAAGCTACTAAAAATTTCTACTCAATTAATCTCAAAATTTTAGATATGCAAAGTAGAGAAAATTAAAGCTACTAAAAATTTCTTTTAATTCAATTTTTCCTGATATAAATTTATCACTGTTTTTTGGGCACTCTGATTTTACAGAAATAATCACTCAAATCTACCAATTCAAGAATTTCTGGTCAAATTTCGAGCACATATCCCGGGAAAAAATCATCATTTTGTAGAATCTTTAACCTACGGATTTTAATATACTTATGAATATAGGTATTGGGGGGTATATTTTATTTTACCAGTGGATATAGATATAGAGATTTTAGAAAGTAAAGGGAGGAGGAAGCTTGGTCCAATTGAGACAAGACTTGGGCAAACAAAATTGCAGTGGTTTTTGAAGATAGAGGAAGGAGGAAGCACGATGAGGGTTAGTAGGTTAAAATTGGATAATATATTCTTACCAAAATAGTAGGGGATAAATAAAAAGAGGTGTGAAAAATGTCATGGAAAATTGAATACCTAGGATATCTAGTTAAAACAAATGGGCTTTTTAATTGTGAAAGTGTATTGACGAGAGGTCAACTTATAGGTTTTTGAAGATAGAAAAGGGATTAGGAGGATTATTTAATATCCCATTATAGATGTCCTTATGACATAGTTTTACTAAGTAAAACCCTATGGATGTGTCTCACCCAAAATGTGAGAGGAAATCATGAGAGCAGTGAGACACACGAAATACACACAGAAAAATAGATTGTATTACTATATTAAACACAACACAGTACACATATATATAGTTGGATTCAGATCCAACTGATTCCACTCATGGAGGGAGAGGTTGAG
>ML784110.1:84173-97914 GCA_009831015.1 Picea engelmannii | reverse complement strand
AGGTGAGATGAGAAAAAAATGACTAATGAAAAAATGAGAGCCACAATATTGTCATTAAGAAAATGTACCATTTCTTAGAGTTACACCCTTAAACCAGGATTATGTCCACTTGAACTAAACACATTATAATAATAAAAATCAACAAAATTCTGTAATATCAACATACATACAGATGTCTCTTCTTCCTTTATAATAATGAGTTAGGTAATGTATTTATTACTTTGGATAAATAGTAAAACCTACTTTGGATAAATAGTAAAACCTAGTATTACTATGTTATTCTAAATTGCTATATTTACTCATTGTTATTAACTTGTTATTGCTATATTATTCTATATTTATTTATTATTTTATTGGTAAATTTATATATTTATTCATTACTATTAATGGGTTTTACATTAATAGTATATTATCACATTATAAAATTAATACATTAATAATATAACATTATTTGTTTACATTAATATTACATTAGTTTTAAACATTAATAATATATTACATTTAAACATTAACAATATTACTTTACTTTTAAGATTATTAATAATATTATTTTGAAGATTAAGATTATTAATATATGATGATTAAATATTAATGTTAATAAATTATTAAGGTTAGTATTTAGGAATATTACTTACTTTTAAGATTATTAATAATATTATTTTGAAGATTAGTATTATTAATATATGATGATTAAATATTAATGATAATAAATGGTCTATGTTAGTATTTAGGGTTAGGGTTAGGTTTTAGTTTAGGATTCAAATTTATGAGAGAAGAAGTATAACTAATAATGTAAAGACAAAAGAGAAGTTTTTTTAAAAGTTTATAAAATGGTTGGTATATTAAATGAAAGTTTAGTCATGGCGCATAGTATGGCATGTTAAGCCTGAAACTATTCCCATTAAGCCTGAATCTATTCCCGCTTGTAGAAAAAAAAAATATCAGTTGGTAATGCGTACTTAAATATTTCAATTCCAAGAAAATAAAGTCATCTCAATAGTGTATTTGTTTATGTATTACAGTTGCAGCAACATTCAACATTTGCATAAAGCCAATCTACTCTTATTGCCAAGACAATTTAAAGGAATGGATCGAAATGGATCGGGCGCAACTGTAAATACTATATTGCAATTTCCATATGCGACGTCCCTCGGATATACAACGGCTTCTTCATTTTTCTTGCTCATATCCCTCCCGCCGACCTCTTCTCTATTCCTATTAATAACACTACTTTGATTTTCCACCCTCTTTAACTAACGTGCAGGAGGAGAATTGGAACAACGGAGCACCAGAGTTACAGAATTGGAACGACGGAGCACCAGAGTAATGCCAAACATTGAAACCCTTCACATCCATAAATGTTTGGTCCCTGCTAATTACTGGAACGTGGCAATGAGGTTGATTATACAAATTAATTAGTAAACGTGGCAATCAATGGGTAGGGAAGTAATTTTTTAATCAGATTAAGTAAATGTGAAAAAGTAAACAAGGAAATGGACGCATTCATAAATGCAAGGAAGTTAAGAACATTAAATCCTATTCATTTATTTGAGTGAACGACGAAGAATATGCCAGCATCTTTCATTGTAGACCATAAGATTGGAATTTGTGATTAAAAGACTCATTAAACCATCGATTCCAATAGGGGGATACCTATCGACGTAATTAATATAATATTTTAATGTTATATTCGGGAAAACATTGAGATTTTCCAAGCTATCATACCTTTTCAATGCAGACACATCATATTAATATAATATTTTAATGTTATATTTTAGAAAACATTAAGATTTTCCAAGTTATTATACTTTTGGGTGCAGACAAATTGTGGCAAAGTCCGGAATTATCTGTAGATTATGTAAAAAAATACGAGAGTGTCTTTAGCCATCCTCGGCCATAGAGCATTGATCATTTTAGGTGTTATTTAAATATTGTTTTTGTGTTTTTGTTAAAGACTTCTATTTATAGTGAAAAGTTTGAGTTTGTAATGATATGGGTATTTTGTGAAATATTTGTTGGAAAAATTAAAATAAGTTATATCAAAAAATGTAAAATAAATTTTTAATAACAAATTTTTAATAATATATTCATTAAGATTTTAATATGTTATTTGTGGGAATTGAGTTTAGATAAGAGAAAATCATTTCTTTTTTTTCTTAATAGTAATTAGGAGATTTATATTAATAAAAAAAGTTTGCATCAAAGTTATAGAGAGAGTACAATCAAAAGTGTTTCATAAAGGTCTAATAGTAGCAATATTTGTTACAATCTATGAGTGTCAAGCCTAGCTTAATAATGTCCATAGACAAATTTACCGAGGCATATTCTACAAAATAAACCAAACACTCTAATAACCTTACAAAACATAAAAGATTAATAGAAATCATGTCTACTCACCCCTTCTTCTAGTGGTGCATTTCCACATTCTTTAGCAAGTTGCTCAATTTTCATTACATCATCAAGATGGTGCTTTGTTTCTTCCTCATTCAACTTGCCATAATTTGAGTTCATAGATTGGACCTCGTTTGATGCCCCTAAATGATCTCTCTTTCTCATGTTAATCACCATCGTCCATAGCATATTACATCCTACATCTAGGTCTTCCATTTGATGCTTCTAATGTACAAGTGTGACCATAATTGTTGCAAATTGAGTGACTACTTGTGCTCATTCTCACGAATCTTTGTAGTTTCTGTGAAAATTGATGTCCTATTGGCATGAATGGCTTCTTCGTGATTCCTTTAAACCCTCATAATCTCATTTAGTTCTCGATAATCCATTGTGTGAGAGTAACAAAGAGAGTACAAGTTCACCTACAAAAACACCACAAAGCGTGCCACGCCCAAGCCCAATAGAGAGAGAAATTCCAAAGAGAGAAAATGAGATTCAAAATTGCCAAATCAATGGTATTTGGAAGCATTTACTGAAGACCCGTAGAACAAACCTCCTCTCAGAATAAAAGTATGAAAATCCACTATGAAGCACAATGAAACAAACACCCCTAATATGAGAAAACCAAATGTGATCCTGTAACTTCTTAGAACTAAGAACTATTCACAAATACACAACTTTGATGTGCAAGAGCATAAAGATGAAAATTGAACATGAATTATACTAGCAGAACTTCCCAACAAAGATCCAAACTCAGCAATTGAGAGCTCCCCTGTAATATCCCCAAGGACGAGACCTCTTGTAATCATGTTTATGAATTGTAAATCATGTTTTGTAGGCTAGTGAGCCTAGTATTGATAAGTTGGTAGGCTTATGTGTTTATTAGGCCGGAGAGCCAAAGTGTTAAAGGCCAGGAGCATGTTTTTGTATATGTAATATGTAGAACATCAATAAAGATTAAACATCATTGCATGCAGACCGACCAAGAAGAAAGAGTGATGGGGGACTAGGCTTCCAGGTAAGGGAAAAGGAGCTAATCTTAGGGGCTTAAGTCCTTGGGAATAATAATTTATTATTATTCCAAAGCTGTGTGACAAACATGTTTTTATCCTAAGTTATGGGAGAAGCGACGCATGCAACTCCAACATGTGCAAAAAGGGAACACATACTTGATGGAGTGCATGCATCTTCATGGGCGACATGTGTCGGCCCAAGCACATGCAATTTAACCCAAGAATTGAGTCGCGATGGGGGTTCATCCTCCATTCTGTCGTCGACGGTCTGAAACCGTGAATTTCGTCTGATCTCTATATGCCTCATGCAACTCTAAAACACAAAGCATGTGATGTTTTCTTGAGAAGCCGATACACCCTTTGTCTGAACGATTGAGTCTGTGTTCGACCTCTGCGTGGATTCCTTGTCGCACACCCTGAAAACCAGTGGAAAACCCATGAATTGAGCCATGTAACCTGTGTGTCCTGTGAGCCCAGCCTATCCGCTCTTACAGAGTTGAGTCTGTACCTAAATTGTCTTTGGGTTGATGCCTTCTGTGTTTCCTGAGTGGAATTGACTAGTTTTTGTTGTTGTTATCCTCACTTTGCGGGAATTGGGCTGAAGCTGGTTGAAGAACTAGGTTTTCAAGGCCGTGGTAGAAGAGGCAGGTTGTCAATCCTATGAGAAACTCTCTCCAAGTGAAAGAGTCTGTTGGGAAGTGGTTTTCTCCCAGAGAGAGGCCAGCACCAGCTACAAAGCTCTAAGAATTCATGATCTGTCATGTTTTTGAGACCTAGAGAGGGAGGTGAAGCATCGATGGACTGTGCTTGTGAAGGTGTATACTCCTGGGTGGAACAGGCATGTAGGAAATGAGAGTCTGTGAGTAGTGGGCGTAAGAAGGCTCATGGAGAGAATCCTTCTGGTTTCTCTATGCAGTTTTCCTGTAACCTTAGCCTAGTCTAGGATTCCCTTGCCTTGGGTGGAGCTTAGTCCCAGCTCGGGGGTGACCCACTGTTGAGCGTGATGAACAACGAGGTCTAAGGATGGGAGGTTCGTGGAAGGTATGCACGTAGTTGGTGGAGTTAATACAGTTTCAAAGATAAGTATATGCATGTGTTTAATTTCAATTAAAATGCATGTATGTGATGCTTGCAATATTATCATGTATTTTGTTACAATGATATTTACTGTTAATTCCATTAATTATGTATGTTAGCAATAATTATATGTTTACTCTGTTAATTCCTTTAACTTAATTTAAATTCATACTATATAAGTGTTATTCCACGTAGTAGTGTTGTCTGCCAGTGGGGTTGATGGTCGGGGATGTTACAATATGGTATTAGAGAAGGTTTCAATGTTGAGCCTGGATGGGCCGAATAAGTGGTCTTTGGACCCAAGGTTTCGAGAGGAAATTGTGTCTGGAGGACTAATTTCAGACCTCAGAATGTTTCTGAGTGCCAAGGGGTTACTTGGCCATGTTACGAAGCTTAGGAGGAGTAGTGGTAGAATAAAACCACAACCGGCGTGGTATTTGACCACACAGAGAGAGCGCTCAACACTTGGGGGGTTGGAGTCACAGGATCTATTTGGGAAAAAGGAGAGTCCTTTATGACCATTAGATCCAAGGAAGGTGCAAGAAGGTTATCCTGGAATCCTTTCGGAGTTTGGCAATCAAGAGAAGTGGAATGCATCGAGGCACAAACTTCTAAAGGAGATCTACACCGTAGATCGTAGGAAAACATCCTAGTCGTTGATCGTTAAGGAGGACACGTGTTGGTAGATCGTGAACTACAGGAGAAAGCGCTCTCAGCAAAAGCAAGCGTAGAGGAGTTGAAACTACCGAAGCCCGAAGAGCTGAAGTGGTGAGTTATGATGACATCACATGAGGGTGATGTGGACACATGGGATGTGTTCCACATGTCGGTGGGTTTAGAACCTGTGGATGATTGAAATGGCATTTGGAATGTGATGAGTGCCACCCATTTGAATGGGCCACCTATCAGTCGCTGGTATTCTACCATATGGCATCCTGTGTGAACAGGGTTAGTGGGGCTCGAGGTTACGTAACATAGTTAAAGGTCGAAGGAACCACAGTGGCATTGATCACGATGCATCAATATCAACAGCCAGGAGACATTGCAGGGACCCAAGTTGCACAGAAGATAATTCTCCAAGGTGGTCCCATAATCCAAATCGTGGTTTCACTGAGGGATTACATGTCAGTGTCAGGAGAATTGTGGGATGAAAGGTGGGTTTCTCCAAAACACCATTGCATGCCCCCGTAATTGGGAAAACGTTAAGTGATGTGACGTAATAATGTCACCTAAGGTGACATGGGAGTGTTCAGATATTAATGGTTCGGGGTGTGCGGATGTGAAATCTTTGGAAGTCCCGAAGTCCCAGAGCTCAAATGCCTGAGGTTCCACCGCGAGTGTCAGTCATTGGATCTTGAGTAGATGTGGACCATTGATCCACACTACTGCACGAGTTCGATAACTCGGAACTCTAAGTGACTGTTGCATTATACTTGGAAATATTTCAAAGCCAAAGGCTGAAGGCCTGAGTGCATGCTTATTGATCTAGGCGAGTGGTCATGACCCACGATCATGTGGGTTGGGGACTAAGAGAGAAGGGGATAGTGCCCGAAGGATTGTTACAAAGCCGAGCAGAGCTCGGAAAATTCATGAAATCTGAATGTTTTCTTGAATCAGATTTGTTTATGAATGTTGTGGGATTTGTTAAGGAATAATGACCTGACAAATTCCAGTTGTATTCACATTGTGTTTACAGAAGTTTAACGAGTGCCAGAACTGAATAGAGTTGCCACTGAGTGAAAAGAAATGTGGGAAGCACAAAATGCTTCCAATCCAGAGGATGAAGCAAAAGGAATGGATGTTCATTTGGGAGTTGAAGGGTCGAACTCCAATGGGCATGGAGAAGAGATAGATAAGGAAGGGAATATGATGAAAATCATTGAAAGATTGCAGAAAGATGCCCAAAATCATCGAGCAGATAGCAAGAAGCTTATGAAAGCTAAGGACAAGTAGGGAGAATTCAACTTAAAGTTGATGAAGAGTCTGGAGAGAATAGAAAAGAAGTTGGACAAGGAGAGAGACTCGAGAAAAATAGGGAATCACCAGGCTTCTGAGGGAAGAAGATCAAGGAGTGTTGGTAGACAGCATCATCACTCCCAAGGTTGCTCCAAGAGGAGGGCACACAGTAGTTCAATCCCAACTTCTACTAGAAAGAACAGGAGATCTGGAGTGGATGAGTTGAAGGGCGAAATGAACAAGATTAAGCCTCCTACATTTGATGGAGAACATAAGAAGGAGGAAGATGTTGAAACATGGTTTCTTGGCATGAGGAAATATTTCCAACTACAGAATTATTCCTCTCATGCAGAAGGAAGAATTGCAATGTATCAAATGAAAGGAAAGGCATCCATTTGGTGGGATCAGCTTGTGCAGGTACAACACATTAGAGAGAAAGATATCACTTGGAGAGAATTTAAGAGGTATTTTGAGAAGAAATACTTGACTAAAAGATATTATGACAGAAAGATGAAAGAGTTCTTTGAACTCAAGCTGGGCAGCATGACCATTGATGAATACGAATGGAGGTTTCTGGAATTGCTAAAGTATGTCACGTTCATCAAAGATGAGACTGTCAAGATTTAGAGGTATCTAAGTGGATTTACACCTTCCATTGGTGACAAGATTCAGTATGACATGATCCTAAGACTATGGAAGAAACTATAAGAAGAGCGAAATGCTTATATGAGAAGAAAAGAGAGAATCCTACTTTCCAGAAGGCTTGGGAAGACAAGAAGAAATTCCAGATGGATCAAAGGAAGAAGGTCCACTAAGACACCCTTTTTCAAAAACAATCCTCAAGGAAAACCATCCTTTAGAGAGCCGAGAATGGATGACGTAGGGGAACAAAGGCCAAGGCAGACACCCATTCAGTGTTGGGGCTATTAGGGGAGCCACAAGTACATAGATTGTCCCCACAAAAATGGAAAAGTGAGAGTTGTCCATAATGTTCAGCAAGCGGAAATAGTGGAGGACATGGGCAGTAGAATGCCAAGGATCTATGCAACCCTAGACAACAAGCAAGATAAATTTCAGTCACACATGATTGAAGTGGAAGGTATGATTAACAACTAACCATTTCCTATTTTAATTGATTTAGGGGCTAGCCACAGTTATATAGATCCTAGAGTGGTGGAAATTTTGGCATTGTCGAGAAGCAAACATGAAAAGTCTTGGTTAGTGCAGCTGGTTATATGAACCAAGAGGAAAGTCACTGAGTTAGTTAAGTCTTGTCCAGTGGACATGAATGGACTAAGCACAAAGGCTGAATTGAATGTTCTTCCTTTAGGTTCTTATGACTGTCTAATTAGGATAGACTGGTTGGACTAGCACCATGCCATCTTGGAATTTCGTAACAAGGCATTCACTTGCCTGGATGAGGAAGGAAATCGGAAAACAGTCCAAGGAATTCCCAGAGATGTTGCTATCAGAGAAATATCAACAATGTAGTTGAAGAAGTGCTACAGGAAAGGTTGTTAATTATTTGTAGCCCATGTGGAGGAAACACATAAGGATAAGGTGTCAAAGATTGAATATCATGCGGTACAAAAGGAGTTTAAAGATGTATTCCAGAAGGTATCGGGATTACCCCCGAAGAGAGATATCGACTTCTCTGTAAACTTGATGCCTGGAGTAGCTCCAGTGTCAAAAGCTCCTTACAGAATGAGTACGCCAGAGCTGAAAGAGCTACAATTGCAGCTTGAAGAGGTTTTGAAGAAGGGGTATATACGCCCAAGTGTGTCACCTTGTGGAGCCCCGATCTTGTTCGTGAAGAATAAGGATGGGACGCTGAGATTGTGTATCAATTTTAGACAATTGAACAAAGTAACTATAAAGAACAAATATCCTCTGCCAAGGATTGATGACCTCTTCGATCAGTTGAAGGATGCGAATATATTTTCGAAGATAGATCTCAGGTCGGGATATCACCAGGTAAGGATAAAGAATGAAGACATCAGCAATACTTCCTTTAGAACAAGGTATGGTCATTACGAGTTCACAGTGGTGTCGTTTGGGTTTTCGAACGCACCCAGTATTTTTATGTGCCTGATGAATGGTGTATTTAGGGACTATCTAGACAAGTTTTTCATAGTCTTCCTAGATGACATTCTAGTGTATTCCAATTTGGAGGAAGACCATGAACATCATTTGAGGATGGTGTTGCAAGTGATAAGAGAGTACCAGTTGTATTCCAAATTGAGCAAGTGCTCATTTTATCAGGAGCAGATCCATTACTTGGGGCATATTATTTCGAAGGATGGGATAGTTGTAGATCCTGAGAAGATTGAGGCCATCAGATAATGGTCAGCGCCAAATAACATGAAGGAAGTCAGATCCTTTATGGGTCTAGCTAGTTATTACAAAAATTTTATCGCAGGATTCTTGAGGATAGCTCACCCTATCACTTCCTTGTAAAGGAAGGAGAAGAAGTTTCAGTGGACAGAAGATTGTGAGAGAAACTTCCATCAATTGAAGAAACTGTTAACCAGTGCTCCAATTCTAAGGATTGCAGATCTGAATGAAGACTTTGTAGGGTGTACAAATGCAAGCAAAGAAGGACTGGGAGGAGTCCTCAGTCAAAATGGATTCGTAATCTGTTATGAATCCAGAAAGTTGAAAGAGCACAAAAGGAACTATGCAACTCATGATTTGGAGTCAGCATCCATAGTGCACGCTCCAAAGAAATGGAGACATTACCTCATGGGAAGGAGGTTCAAACTGAGGATAGACCATAATGGTTTGAAGTATTTGTTTGATCAACCAACCTTGAATGCTATAAAGAGTAGGTGGTTGGAGTTTCTCTGTGAGTATGAATTTGATATCAAGAATATCAAAGGGAAGGAGAAAAAAATGGTCGATGCACTCAGTAGGAGAGTGCGTGAATTAAATTTTACAGCCATTAGTGTAGTGTACCTTTTCACTACCGAGGTTTTCAACCCTCTCAGCTACCATTCTATACATGGACTTTTACATAACTCATACTGAAATTATATGCACATGCATTTAAACAATTAAACACACTTAAATCTCAGAGTAAAATATATAAGTTACTGCTACAATTAACCAAGCCATAGAATTCAACAGTAATTCATTTACACAGCAGAAACATGATACATAAACAACTCAGTCATGCCAAATGTGTTAAAACATAATTCATATACTTATCTTTTAACAGCTGTAGAATTCACCAACCAAGTGCAGGCCTTCCACGAACCTCCCAGCCTTAGACCACACTATTCATCAGCTCAACAGCGGGTCACCCCCGAGATGGGACTGAGCTCCACCCCAGGGCAAGGAATCTAGACTCAGGCTGAGGTTACAGAGAAAACAATCATACACAACCACCAGGAAGAAAGCTCTCCCAGGAATTCCACACGCTCATTTCCCATAGACCCTCATTCCCCACATGCCTATTCCACCCCAGGAGAGTGCACCTTCTCTGTCACCTGGACATTCCTTCAGCTGCCAGTCTCCCTTGCCTTGGGTTACAGGAACAGACCAAACCAGAAGTCTCTGGGCTCTGTAGCAGCTACAGGGTTCCTTCCAGGAGCTCTCTCCTTCCTCTGTGCACTCTCTCACATGGAGGAGTCGCTCACAGGCCAACAAGCCTCACGCAGTCCAGAACCGCGTGGCCACAACAACCCATGGGGAAAACAGGCGTAGGCTCCCAAACCGGTTCAGCAGTCACAGGATGATCTCACGGTCATGATTTAGGAACAAGGTTCCCCGCACAGGCTAGCTCAACTTTTCCCCAACAACAAGGATTCTTCCACTCGAGTCCAACACAGGCTTCCCGTTGAGGGAATGCGCACACGGGATTTCTCAGAAACAGACACAGACTCCACGCTCACTGGACAGGGGTGTACACGGATTCTTCAGGACAAAACACGGGCTTTCTTTTTGTATTGGAATTACATCAGGGTCTCTTGCAAACAGACTTCCCAACTCATCTCTCGCTCAAGACAGTCGGATCGAATGGCTGAGAACCCCCCTCACAGATTACTTTGTCTATTTTATTTGCATGCACCAGGGTTGACACTTGTCACCCTGGGAACTACATGCATTCCATCCATACACCTTCATCCCACCACTTGGGAAATCACGTGTCCTTCCAAAAGGACTTAGGATAAAAACATATGATGCACATATCTTTTGAAACAATATTAAAATATTATTTCCAGGTTTAATACCCTAGGCTTATCACTCAGCCCCTTTCCCACCTTCCATCCCCCAGTTCCTTGCCCACTCTATGGACACTCAGTCCCCCATCACTCATTCATCGTGGTCGGTCTGCACCTGGCGGTGTTTATATTTTATTGATGTGTTGCATACATACAGATACAAAATCAAGGCCCTTGGCCTTTAATCCTTAGGCTCTCTGGCCTAATCAAACACATAAGCCTACTGGATTATACAAAACTTGGCTCACTATCCTATAACACATTTACAATTCATTGCATATATCATGATCTATAACGGGGCTCGGCCTTAGGGACACTACAATCCCCCTCCCCTTATTTTTGCACTGTCCTCAGTGCAACTTAAAGTGCCCTTGTGTGTCCTTCAAATTTTTCAAAAAGATGCGGGTACTCTGCCAGCATAACTTCTTCATGCCCCCATGTCGCGTCCTCAGGACCGTACCAGGTCCACTGGACCTTTACAAGCCCTATAGCTCGATTCTGGAGCTGCTTCTTTTTCCTGTCCAATATGCGCACAGGATGCACTTGCAAGACACCTTCTGGTTCCACCTGAATCACAGTCCAATCGATANGATTAGCATCAGGTACATATTTCTTAAGCAGTGAAACATGAAACACATTATGTATAGTCATAGATGCGGGTAATGCAAGCATGTATGCAACTGGCCCAATCCTTTCCAGGATCTCAAATGGACCACAGAATCTTGCTGCCAACTTGGCACAGCTTCCCAATTTCAGGGAACTCTTGTTAGCTTTCACTTTCAGGAAAACATGGTCACCCACTTTGAATTCTTTATGGGTTCTATTACTATCAGCGTAACTTTTCTGCCTGTCCTAGGCAGTTTTCAAATTCTGTTTGATTTTGATCATCTGATATTCCATCTCTTTGAGTAGTTCAGGTCCAACTACTACTCTGTCAGCTGGATTATCCCAGCTCACTGGAGTGTTTCACTTTCTTCCATAAAGTGCCTCGAATGGGCTCATCTTCAGAGATGTATGATACCCATTATTGTAGGCAAATTCTACCAAATGCAGGCAGTCTTCCCACCTTGATGGTTTATCCATCACATACATTCTCAGCATGTCTTCTATTACCCTATTTACTCTCTCTGTCTGTCCATCAGACTCGGGATGATATGCTTTACTAATGTTCAGATTCGTTCTGAATTCCTTAAACAGTCCTCTCCAGAAATTCGAAGTGAATTTCGGGTCCCTATCAAACACAATTGTCTTAGGAATTCCATGCAAGCATGCAACTTCTTTTAAAAAGATATCAACAACATATGCTGCTTTGTGGGTGGTTTTCAGTGGAATAAAATGGGCAGCTTTAGTAAGCTTGTCCACCACCACCATGATTGAATCATGCTGCTTGCTTGTTCTGGGAAATCCTGTGATAAAATCCATTGTTACCACATCCCATTTCCACTCAGGAATAGGTAAAGGCTGCAACAACCCTGCTGGGTGTCTATGCTCATCCTTGACCTTCTGGCATTCCATACATCTGGCGATGTATTCAGCAATTTCCTTCTTCATACCTGGCCAAAAATAATGGCTTTTGACTGCTGCCACAGTCTTCTGATATCTAGGATGACCAGCATAAACCATGTTATGCATCTACTTTAAAATTGCCATCTTCAACTCTTGGTCATTAGGTACATACACTCTGTTTTTATACATAAGAAAACTATCAGCTCCCAAGGTGTAACTTTCCTTGGTTTGTGGTTTCTCATGCTGTTGTAGCTTTGCTACAAGTCTTTTGTACTGCAAATCAGCACTTGCAGCCTCCAATATTTTGTCTTTCAACTCAGTTCTGTACATGCTAATGGCTGTAGCATGTAATTCATGCACTTTTCTGCTGAGTGCATCAACCACTTTATTGTCTTTCCCTTTGATATGCATGATATCAAAGTCATATTCGCACAGAAATTCCAGCCATCTAATTTGCCTAGAATTTAGAGTTGGCTAATCAAATAAATACTTCACACCATTGTGGTATGTTCTTAATTCAAATTTCTTGCCCATGAGGTAATGTCTCCATTTCCTCAAGGCATGGACAACTGCTGCCAGCTCTAAATCATGAGTGGCATAATTCTTTTCATGCTCTTTCAGCTTTCGGGATTCATAACAAATTACAGATCCCTCTTGGTTGAGAACTCCTCCCAGCCCTTCCTTACATGCATCCGTGCACACTACGTAATCCTTGCTTGGATCAGCAATCTTTACGATTGGAGCACTAGTGAGCATCTGCTTCAATTGTTGGAAGCTGCTCTCACATTGTTCAGTCCACTGGAACTTCTTCTCCTTCCTTTGCAAGGAAGTGATAGCATGAGCTATCCTTGAAAATCCGGCTATGAACCTCCTATAATAACCTGCCAGACCCATAAAGGATCTAACTTCTGTCACATTTCTTGGCGCTGGCCACTCTTGAATGGCCTATACCTTCTCAGGATCCATAGCAATCCCCTCTTCAGAAATAATGTGTCCCAGATAATGGATCTGCTTTTGATAAAATGAGCACTTGCTCAATTTTGCGTAAAGATGGTGTTCTCTCAACACCTGCAGCACCATTCTCAAGTGTTGTTCATGTTCTTCCTCTGTCTTGAAATACACCAATATATCATCCAATAAGACTATGACAAACTTGTCCAGATAATTTCTGAACACTCCATTCATTAAGCACATGAAGACAACAGGCGCGTTGGACAGTCCAAACGGAACCACAGTGAACTCATAATGACCATACCTTGTTCTGAAGGCAGTCTTGCTGATGTCTTCATATTTTATCCTCAGTTGATGATATCCAGATTGAAGATCTATCCAGATTGTAATTAAACCTGCAAGTTGTAGTATTAGTTTACAGGACCTGCACGTTCCAATTTGTAGTATCAGTTTACAGGTGCACGAACGTGTAGTAAACTAATGTTTTGTTTGGTCCCTCCACCTCCTCCTCCATTACAATTTCTATTTCTAACATTCTCTGAATGTTATATAATTTGTTTTTGTTGAAGCAGCGTTCGGTTAAATGTTTTCACAGTATTATAATCTATTTCCATTCAGCTTTGG
>ML784110.1:38162-68905 GCA_009831015.1 Picea engelmannii | reverse complement strand
TTTTCCAAACATTCTTCTAATTTATCAATGTATATGCCAAAAAGGGTAGGGGACAAGGGACAACCTTGTTTGACTCCGATATTGCAGTTAATCTCTTTTGACCAGCCCTCAGTGTTTTTAAACTTGGCAATAACGTTCTCATACATCCTTATTGCAGCAGCCCTCAACTCGAGAGGCACTTTTATCTCTTCCAACCTATTCTAAAGGTTTTTCCTAGGAACCATGTCAAAAGCTTTCCTAAAGTCAACAAAACAACAAAAAAGATTGGTTTTAGTATTGCGGAACTCCTCTGCAATGATCCTAAAGGTAACAAGATGGTCCACAGATGAATGATATCTCCTAAACACGGCTTGGCCTTTAGCTCTTTTACCGTGACTTTCTAGCCAAATGCTAATCTTCTTTTCCAAAATGATTCCATAAAGCTTGGCTAAAATCGGGCTAATCATAATGGTCCTATAATTAGAGGGAATGTTTTTATCCCCATTTTTATTATTTTATAAATAATAAAAATACATTGATTATTATAATATAAATAATAAAAATACATTAATTATTATAATATTATTAATTAGTAGAAAATATATTTATTAATTAATGATAACATATTATTAATAGAAATAACCATTTTAGAAATATTAATACTAATAAGTTATTATTAATAATTATATTAATAACGTTAATATTAATAATATAACATTAATAAATAATATTAATAATATTTTATTAATAAAAAATTATTAATATTATAAATTAATAATAAAACATTATTTATAATATTAATAGTAATTTATTAATACAAATAAAGTAATACAATATTTATAATTAATAATAATAATAAATATAAATTATGTATACTTATTAATAATTATATATTAATAATTAATAATATTAATAAAACTACATTATTTATAGTTATTAATAAAAATATTTATAAAAATGTATTATTTATAATATTATTTATTTTTTTAGTAATACAAATATATTATATAAAATATTAATAATAATAAGAATCAAAATACTTGAATAATATTACAAATATTATAATAATAAGATATTACATTATATATAATATTATAAAAAACTTTATTAATAATAATAAAAATCAAAATACTTTATTAATATTACAAATATAATAATAATAAAATATTACATGATTATGAATGTAATATTATTATATTAATATAATATTATTATATTAATATAATAATATTAAAGTAATATAATATTATATAAATTAATGTAATTAAACAAAATAAATTAATAAAGTATAAAAATTACAAATATAAATAAAGTATTATATATTTATACAAATTACAATATTAAAGTATTAAAACACTAATAAAGTAATATATTAAAAATAGATTATTAATTAATACATTAATGTATTCATTAATAATAAAGTATATATTCAATAAAAAAAATTAATAAAATATTAATGTATTAGAGTAAAACATTAATAAAATAGTAATATATAAATAAACAATTGATAGAATAAAATATTTAAACTATATTAAGTTTTAAAAAATAAAAATAAATATTTGTATTATATTACATTAAAGTATTAAATTAATATTAAACTATTTATAGAATAATAAAATAATACATAAATAAAATAATAAAATTAATAAAGTAATATTACATAAACACATTAATACATTATAATAATGGAGTACTTAATTAATTATTAAAATGTTAAAAAAAATTTAAAAAATATATTATAATTAATATATTAATACATTAATAAAACATAGAATTATGTATTAGTAAGTAATTTTATATTATTAAAGAATACATTAATAAAGTATAAAGTATTAATAAAGTAAAACATAAAAAAAAATATGATTAAAGTCACATTGTGACATTGGAAAATGCACGTCAAAATGCGACATTGGAAAATGATATTAAAGGCACAAAGTGATGTTGGAAAATGCACATCGGAATGCGACATTGGAAAATGTTATTAAAGTGGCATGGCGACGTTAGAAAATGCACGCCACAATGTGACAATGAGAAATATTTGTCATAATGCGACGTAGAGTAAAAATCGTGAGATAGTTAAAATAAATTACAAATGTATTAAAAATATATTATTAATACATTAAAATATTATAAAGATATTATAATTAATATATTAATGTAGTAATAATTAGTACAAGTATGTATTAGTGAAGGATTTATACATTATTAAAAAATTTATAATAAAGTATAAAGTATTAATAAAGTAAAAACTCAAAAGAAAAAAATTTAAGTGACATTGTGACATTGGGAAATATTTGTCGTAATGTGACGTTGACCAAAAAGCGTTAGATGGAGACATTGAGAAATGATGATGACGGTGGAAAAGTGAGAAAATTTTGACATTGTGGTGTCCATAAAATCATTTTCTTCGAGGATGCATTTTACATTTTCACTTTAAATATTAGTTATAGTTGTGTTGCATTCTTTATGCCACATGTGGATCGTGTAATTTATAAATTGCAACATCATAAAATCTATGACTTAATTGCATCCATATATACATAATATATAATGGTGTGGGTAAGATCATAGCATTGAGATTTTATCCCTTAGTACATTGAGAATTTTCTTTCTATATATTAATGGCACATGTGGATCATATAACTTATAAATTGCACCATCATAAAATCTTTGACTTTTTTGCATCCATCACTTTTGATTTGTGTTGCATTGTTAATGCTCATGAACCTTTAAACATTTGTTTTCAATAAAAAAATGGTGTTTCCTTGTATAAGGGTAGATGATGGAGACATTGGGAAATGATGATGAATGCGGGAAAGTGGGAAAAGTTCATCATTGTGGTGTCGATAAAATCCTTTTATTCGGGGATGCATTTTTCATTTTCACTTTAAATATTAGTTATAGTTGTGTTGTATTCTTTATGCAACATGTGAATCATGTAATTTATAAATTGCAACATCATAAAATGTATGAATTATTTTCATCCATATATACATAATATATTATGGTGTGGGTAAGATCATAGTATTGAGATTTTATCGCTTAGTACATTTTGAATTTTCTTTCTATATATTAATGGCACACATGGATCCTATAACTTATAAATTGCACCATCGTAAAATCTATGACTTTTTCGCATCCATCACTTTTGAGTTGTGTTGCATTGTTAATGCTCATGAACCTTTAAACATTTGTTTTCAGTAAAAAAATGGTGTTTCCTTATATAAGGGTAGATGATGGAGACATTGGGAAATGATGATGACTATGGGAAAGTGGGAAAAGTTCATCATTGTGGTGTCGATAAAATCCTTTTATTCAGGGATGCATTTTTCATTTTCACTTTAAATATTAGTTATAGTTGTGTTGCATTCTTTATGCAACATGTGGATCATATAATTTATAAATTGCAACATCATAAAATGTATGACTTATTTTCATCCATATATACATAATATATTATGGTGTGGGTAAGATCATAGTATTGAGATTTTATCGTTTAGTACATTCTGAATCTTCTTTCTATATATTAATGGCACACGTGGATCCTATAACTTATAAATTGCACCATCATAAAATCTATGACTTTTTCGCATCCATCACTTTTGAGTTGTGTTGCATTGTTAATGCTCATGAACCTTTAAACATTTGTTTTCAGTAAAAAAAATGGTGTTTCCTTGTATAAGGGTAGATGATGGAGACATTGGGAAATGATGATGACTGTGGGAAAGTGGGAAAAGTTCGTCATTGTAGTGTCGATAAAATCCTTTTATTCGGGGATGCATTTTTCATTTTCACTTTAAATATTAGTTATAGTTGTGTTGCATTCTTTATGCAACATGTGGATCATATAATTTATAAATTGCAACATCATAAAATGTATGACTTATTTGCATCCATATATACATAATATATTATGGTGTGGGTAAGATCATAGTATTGAGATTTTATCGCTTAGTACATTCTGAATTTTCTTTCTATATATTAATGGCACGCGTGGATCCTATAACTTATAAATTGCACCATCATAAAATCTATGACTTTTTCACATCCGTCACTTTTGAGTTGTGTTGCATTGTTAATGCTCATGAACCTTTAAACATTTGTTTTCAGTAAAAAAATGGTGTTTCCTTGTATAAGGGTAGATGATGGAGACATTGGGAAATGATGATGACCGTGGGAAAGTGGAAAAAGTTCGTCATTGTGGTGTCGATAAAATCCTTTTATTCGGGGATGCATTTTTCATTTTCACTTTAAATATTAGTTATAGTTGTGTTGCATTCTTTATGCAACATGTGGATCATATAATTTATAAATTGCAACATCATAAAATGTATGAATTATTTGCATCCATATATACATAATATATTATGGTGTGAGTAAGATCATAGTATTGAGATTTTATCGCTTAGTACATTCTGAATTTTCTTTCTATATATTAATGGCACATGTGGATCCTATAACTTATAAATTGCACTATCATAAAATCTATGACTTTTTCGCATCCATCACTTTTGAGTTGTGTTGCATTGTTAATGCTCATGAACCTTTAAACATTTGTTTTTAGTAAAATAATGGTGTTTCCTTGTATAAGGGTAGAAAATAAATCCATATATATATATATATATATATATATATATAAGAAATAAAAAAAGATAGCAATGCATGAAAGAAGAATTTCCAAAAGGTCATATGATATTTTCATATTTCAGAAATTGATCTTAAACAAACATCTAAATGAAAGTTAAGAAATATAATTTGAAAATCTCTTTTCAAATTTAAGAAAGCATTTGTTCAAAATTTTGTAAACTCTGTTCATTACAATTTTACTCAACAACTATATAAAGATTATATCGGTCCATGATAAATGGAAGGTGAGTTTACATCAACACCAATCATTACAAAAATATGTTGTAGTTGCAACATTGAATTCTTCAAGCTTAAGAGAAAATGAAATGTATTGTCAAACATGTGACACTCAATACCAGTTGTCACAGAGATGAAATTTTTTAAAAGAGTAAAGAATTTTTCTTGTTCGGCGATTTGATATAGAGCCCAACTAAAGATTGAAAATTCTTTGTTGTCCAAAATCCTGGTTGAGAAAATTACAACAATAATTAGAAGTATAATGTATAATCAAAACAACAACATGTTCGATCAGTTTCAAAAACATTCTATAACATAGAATGAAAATGATAAAATATATACATTCAAAAACATTGCATAAAAACATATTTATGTTTAAACTTCAAAAAATGAATTTTTCAAATATAAAAACATATCTAAATCCCATAAAATTGTCAGAATCTTACTCTAATATGCAACCAGATTGGTGGCATCGACAACACCAATTAATATCGACTTGACCATGACCATTTTGTCTATGAAGCCAATCTTTTCTCAAATGTATCCCCACTTCCCTATCACATATATGCATATATGTGTGTATAATTTCCTTTAGTGTAGAGAAGCATTGCAAAGATGGATCAAATAATTTGAAAGGTTCACAGTGTCGGTTGGTGACCATAGATTGAATGCCATGAAGAAAATGCTCTTGTTGCATTATTTCATGCAAAGAAGAACCAAACTTCAAAGCATCCGAGTTTTCCATAACTGCACGATAGGAAAAACAAAAATAAATAAACTATGAGCTGAAATACAAATAGAACGTGTGTATGGAAATTTTCAAAATTTGCTTTGTCGGTTACAAAAAATATTAACATGTAATATTACATGTAGGAGACTCCAACTATGCATATGAGAGAAATATAAACATTTATTTCCATGCATAATAATATGATTTTTTTAATGTTACTGGTTAGTAACAAATGAATGTAACAATATAAATAATTATATGCTTTTGCTATAGACATAGTAAAAGGAAACTACTAAAGGTATAAAACATAAAAAAATAGAGAAGAAAATATTAATAGGAGAATAGTAACTACGAATGACAAAAAATCAACAAAACAGACTCATTTTATGAAGAGATAAAGTACTTACATGGGATGCTACAATGATAAGGACTGTAATCGTTGCTCTTCTTTCTTCCTAATAGTAACATAAGCACTATTTTTCATCTTGGTATAACGTTGAAAAGAGAAAGGTGGAGATATGCGCAAACCATCTATCGATTTCACTCTTGATATGGATGTGAAGGTCAACCCTTCACGCTCTTTCTTGCCTATATCTATAGTAGCTCGATCTAAAGTCAATCGTTGTAATTTGTGTATAGTAAGGGCCCATGCCATCTTTAGAGGAATTTGTTTCCGATTTCCTCTTGTAACAATCTTGATGGGAACAATATTCAAATTATTTTTGTCAAAAGGAACACCAATGTACTTATCGAAAAGAATAGTAGTGAACATTGGAAGTTTAGGTGGCTTTGTACCAAGGCAATAGTAAATTTGTGGAATGTAACCAAGTGCACCATTAACTAATCCAGCTTCAACCCACAAGTTACATGTCAACATAACACATTGACTAGGGCATAGCAAAACCTCACGTTCTAGTTGATCATCATCAGCACCAACAATTTCAACCCGTCTTGTATGCTCAGCTACAGATCATGCAATTGGAGTATTTAATGACTTTAACATTTGTCTATTATGCAAGTTGACCAAATCATTTGTTGGGAACAAGTGAATTGCTGAATGAAATAAACTCCTTTCCACTGGAGGCAAACTCATATCAACCCGTGACATAAGAAGATCCCAATCATCAATAACAGGTTCAACGTTTCTTATGTTATTCAAGAGTTTTCGAAAAGAGGCTTGCCTTGGATGATTTCCTTGTTGTCGAAATATTATATCCAAAGTAGCAACAATGTTGAACATTTTCCATAAAACTTTCCCTGTTGTATTACCTGCATACAAAGGCTTATCTTTGATAGGAGGCAATTGACCAAGGTCACCCACAAGAATGATGGATCTACCACCAAAAGGAGAAGTTTTATTATCAAGAAATTCTTCTCGTAATCGAGAATCTATCTATATGAATAATCTTGGTCCTAGAAAATTCATTTCATCAATCAAAATATATCGAATATGCCTCATTTCTTCTTGAAATAATGCAAAAGATTGTCCTTGTAGTGCTCGCATATATTTGATAGGAATTTTTAGAGCGGAGTGTATTTTTTTTTCATGTATATTAAAAGCATCTATTCCTGTTGAAGCGACTAAAAGCAATGAACTATGGCCATTAGCTACTGAAGCAGAAAGAGCATGAGAAATACAGTGAATAAGAAAAGACTTTCCAGTGTTGGCAGTGCCTTGTATAATCATGTGAAGAGGTTCACGATGTTCATATTCAACTGAGTGTCATAATATGATCTCAAAGGCTTGTCATTGTTTCTCTGACAAGGATGTTGGTGAAGGAATTGTGGAAAGAGAATTTTCAACAATATCACCCCTAGATTTGGAAATTTTTATAAAATCTATAGCTTCTCCGGAAACATCATTTGAAACCATTGATTGCTCCCAATTAAAGCCTATATCAAATTCCCTTTGACCAAGAGTTTGAAGGTCATAAATTATGATATTGTTAGGAGGTATCAAGCGAGACAAAACTTTTCGTTCTTCAAAATCATCTTCAACAATGGTTTCTTGTTCATGGGAATCTTCATCTTCATCAGCAGTATCATAAGGTATAGGGGAACGATCAACATGCCATGCTCGATATCGGAAATTCCACCAATTTTCAATCATTGTTTCACTGGAGAGGCCAATATCAATGGGAATATTACAAAATGGTTTGTACAAAAGTAACTCAGTCCAACAAAAAGTCTCAAATTCATCAGAAGCCTCACTGGTAATAGAATAAAAACATGGCCAAACTCGAACAATGGCATGAACATATCTATGTTTCCATGGTTCTTTTTTACGTTTTCCATCAAAGGTCCAAGATCTTGCTATTTCTATCATAGATAAATGATCAAGAAATGAAGGTCGATTTTGATATATTTGAAGAAAACTATCTGGATCAAAAAATTGATGGGGATCAGTTGATACTTTCTTGAAAACCTTTGTACCAGCATTTAAGGAAAATAATTTCCTACTGCAAACAACAAGAGGTAGTTTCAATAACATATGACATGTTTCTTGTGCACCAATGTCACGATCAACAAGGGTTTCTGCAAGGAACCTTTTGTATGCACACAATACAGGATCTTCTGAGCTGCTTGCATTTTAAATTCTATTCAACATATCTTGGTAACTTTATGATCTCTTTTTTGCCTTGGAAGCATACTTTGCAATATATTTCAAGACAACATGTATAGAAACCACAAGCTGACAATCAACATTAGCACGCCACATTGCAGGAAGATCAACATTATGAACATTTAGCCTATCATCATTTCATGCAGGATCGTATTTATTTTTTCCTTTCTCATCTATGAACAATATTGAATCATCGCGAACCTCCCATGGAGAATTGTATCAACATTTGAGAATAGACCCTTTTTTTCGCAAATAAGAATCAACACTGCACTTTGTATGTCTTTGAACACGATTTAACAAATGCTCATAATCATCTTGAGCATTAGAAGAGAGAATTTGTTCACTATTTAATAGGCATGGATCATCATTTAATATTTGAGGAACCATAATGTTTCTTCGATGAATATCACGTGGATTCCATGTTGTTACATATTTATCAAAGAATGTCTTTGCAACGTGCACATTAGAAGGGTTTGACCAATACAACGTGTCCATGTTTAGTGCACCTTCCAACCATAAGAAACCATGTATGTGGGTTGAACCTCTATGTTGCCACTCATACCTAAAAAAAAGTATATATATCATATAAAGTTAGTAAACATATCTAGAAGAGTACAAGAGGAATGTGAAGGTAAACAAAAAGTAGAAATTCATCAAAACAAACCTGTATCAAATGTCTTTAGCTTTAATATATTTTTTTATGACTTCTTCCTTGAAGATTTGAAATCTTTGATGCATATACATGGCAACAAGATGTAGGTACTCGATGACATTTTCAATTTTTTTACAATGTTCATTTAAACGATGAAAATGTGCATCTTTGGGCATGAAATTGTGTAAGTCAGGCCACTTTGTGTCAGTTGCACTCAAAGTAAAAAACAATGTTGGAAAACCGAGTTGAGTAATCATGTCAGTGAGTTCAGAATGACACTTTTTCCAATAGGCCCTTGTACCTCAAAGAGTAGAACCAAAATGCATAAGATGATCAACCAACTTATTGTTAAGTAAATCAATGAGTTGTTGTCTCAAGTATAGAATTGTTGTAGGTGATTTATCATGTATATTCTTCTTTACAAATACTGCAGCAATTGTTTGGATACGATGGCGCATAATCATGTTCAATAATAAATATTGAAACCTTGGATGCCTTCCAAATATCTGATCAAAGAATCTAAGAAGATGTAATCCATATTCATGCAGTTGAATATTACAAATACGAGGATGCAACCAATCAACCTCACCAGTGGGGAATAATGTGGGGAAAGCCATGTTCAATAACCCTTCTGTATTATATTCATTGATGGGAGACAAACCAATGTTTGGCCAGTCCAATCGTTCAACAGATGTGGAATCTGCATTTTGAATGAATGTTCTTACTTCTTCCATTTCTCTCCCTTCATTGGGTAGTCGGGCAACAAAAGATGAAGGATGACCATGAAAACGATCAAGAGCCAGATCTTGATTGTCAACAACATTACTCTCTGTTTATTGAATATCACAATCAAAAAATTTAAGCCTACTTGACACATCTTTTGGCCTTTCAGGGAGAGAAGCAAGTGAATCCATGTCGATTTGAACATCCCTGTAATATTTATCCATTTGAATTTTGTAACGCAATGCATCCAAAACTCGTGATTTGTTTACATAGCATTCATAATGTTTAGATTGTGCACCGCGTCTCCTAACAATGAGGATGTCAAGATCTTTAAAACATCGTGGAAGGTTTCTTGCAATCATGGAAATATCTTGTGGAAAGTTAATTGTGTGACCACTATATTTATATTTCCCACCACGAGCATGTGTCACTTGCAGTATTCAATTAACCCTTGCTATTATCATCTCTTCAACTTGGGTAAGAACATTTAGAAAATGAGGTTGGTCACCTGCATCCATGTTATTCCAACGAGAGAAACAGTGGTAACCTCGCTCATATTTGCACCTTTTTTACATAGGACCTTTAGACCCTCTCAAAACTTGGATTCCAGGATAAGATTCACGACAAACATGTCACATTTTCACAATGGAGAGGCTATCAATCTTAGCTCAAATTTTTTTATGAACTTCGATCATGTTGGTATGAAATTGATGGAAAATAAGTTGATTTACTTGATGGATATGAATTCTAGATAGCAGAGCATGTTCAGGACCAATGTCAAATGCCCTACCCAAATTTGGTCCAAGAGGAATTGTTGCATTGCTTCCAAAATTTATTTCCCTTGAATTTATGGAGTGCATATCTCTATTTTGATTGCATTGAATGGTGTCCTAGTAAAAAAAGATGTAAAAATGTTAAATTCCAACTTACTAACTAACAAGAGAAGGAAAAATAAAATCATTGGAATGCAGATGATGAACAATTACATTATATTACGAATAAGATGGTCATGGTTGACATGGACCAAGCTTATGAGAAGGATCCCCTTGAGTTGAACATGTGTTGCTAGAATATATTGGTCATTGATTTCTATACCTCTATTGGAATGGTTAGTGTGTTGAAAATAAGGAGAAAATAAAATGTTAATTTACTAATTTTAGTAATCTATATATTGAAATGTTGTTGAAGAAATTTGACAAAGAATTATGGCACTCGAATAACTTAGTTGTTCCAAGTGAAATAGTTCTAATTGATTATGTTGGTGGATGGATATTAGCTTGGAAATTTGGGAGAGGAGACACAGATCCAACAACAACAGGTAAAGGTTGCAAATTGTCAACCAAATTGGCAAGAAAATTACTGTCACCCACAAATTCATATGGCCCTATATTTTGAATGTCTTCGAGAACTCTACCATGAAGTTTTTCCAGCCTTCCTTTATGCTGCAACCTAGGAGCTCCATTTGTTGAAGACTGAGGGTTGTCATTTGAATCAAGGTTTTGAACATGATCATCTTTTGGAATATGAGAAGTTTCCGCAATGAAGACAACATTGTTATGAGATTGTGGAACATAAGAAATATCTAGAGTATGGAAATATTGTGGGAAAAAAACATCAACATGTATTGTTGTTCACATGATAGCAGCTAAACTTTGATACTTACGACTATCGAGAAAATCATTTTGAATATTATTTCAAGTGGTTCTTGTACGATACAAATCTCTTCTACGTTAATTCATTGCATCTTTGTTTTGTTGATACCGTAAATGACGAATTTCATTTCTCCTCTCACATGTTGTCAGAGAATGAGTTTGTTTAGTAATACTTTTACTAGTGCCTTCGGTAGACATTTCTACAAAAGGAAAAAATACATCATGATTAACTTGGCATATATTGTGCCTTCAATAAACATCTTTATCTTTAGTAAACAAATTTAACTAAACATATATTGTGCCTTTAGTAAACAATCTTTATATCAATCCATATGACAATGATATGAAATTGAAAATTATCACAATTGAATATCAATCCATAAGACAAGTACAACATGTTTGATAATATTATGAATTCTTTATTATAAGGAAAAGTAAACTAAGCCAACAAATCTATTCCCAATGGTGGAATGTCATCAATAGAACCCATGTTTGGAAGTAGTGGGAAAACATTTCCAATTTCAATCAGATCATTGAAACGGTCTTGAAATGGAAATCTCAACTCACAGTTTCGTAACATGGATACATTTGTGATATTTTTTGGGACACAAGAGTCGGTCATCAAATCATAGAACATGAGTGGAACTTCATTGCTCTTGCACATGAGCACTATACCATCCACTGTTCGAAATGGAAGATATCCAGGACATTTTATATTTATGTTTGTTGAAAGGTGTTGCAACAAATTCCATTTGAATCCCCAGTCGTCCTCAAAACACTCCAAACTTCGTTCAATAGATGGTTCACCAAATATAAAATTATCCACTTCATCAATAGACCAAACAGAGGTGGAACCAGCATTGATAAGGCATATAAGTTGGTAATTGTATAATGCCAATAACATACATCATATGTCTGGGATTGAAACAAAAGAAAAACCCCATTGATTATTTAAAACATCTATCCAATATATTGTGTACCCATAGTAAGGGTAGTATTCATAATCTTTGTCCAAATACAGTCAATAAATTTTACTTTTATAGACAACTGCCTCTTTTGGGGGTGTAGTGCCACCATAAGGAATGTTTGCACTCCTTCACACTCTGTCAAGGCTATTGTAAATGAAATACTTTGATTGCATGTTGTTCAAAATATGTTTCAAAACAACTCATTCATATTTTCTAGCACTGACATTTTCCAAGAGTGTAAAGAAACCCAAGTCTCCAACTTATATAGAACCTATGTTTTTGAATGAATTGGTAAATGGATTCATCACAAAATAATTCTTTGTAAGGGAGCATCTTGTTGGTAAAGATAACAAAATCATGGATCGAACAGTGCATTCAATTTTGTAGCTGGAATCTATAAATGGCACATGAAAACAACAAACGCGACCAGTTTGATGAAGGTTTCCTCCAACAAAGTAACCTTTCTCACCATAGAGAAAAGGAACTAGAAAATCAAATTCATTGCAGGAAAGTCGATGACAATGCGCGAGGAATGAAGGGGTTTGTAGAATAGCATTCCAGTGTTTACAAACGGTTCTAAATCTTGTCAACATTGAAAAAGGGAGCCAATAAAATATCAACTCCAAAATCTGGAATGGCAAGCAACTCTATATTGTTGGATCCATAACGATGTCAATAAGTTTCCTAGCACTAGAAAAATAGGATAGGAGTAAAATGATTATAACTTTTATAGAATGAAATCTATAAAAAAAGGCTTGTAAAATAAATCAACCACTTATAGGCATGAAAGATTTTATTTGAATATAAATTCTAGGCATCAAGTGAATATAAATCAACCACTTGTGAATATGACTTCTAGGTATCAAGTGAATATAAATTTAATAAATCAAATAAATGCAATGAAGATGAGGGCTTAACACCCAAAAAATATAATCCAAAATGAGAGATAATTTTTTTTTTATATGCGTTGTTATATTGAATATATAGAATAATAATCCAAGCAATAATTTTATTTCAATTCATTAATTTTTTGTCAATTCATTAAGTATGAAGAAAGGTAAAAAATTAAAAAATTAAATTAAATTAAATTAAACATAAAAATATAAATTTCATATCTTAAGCAAAGATTTAAGGGATGGTTTAAAATACAAATTTAAGTTAATAGCTATTTTCTTAATAGTTTACCTTTTTAAAGTTTAATATAATATTTCAATTTTCTTCACATGTCCTAAGAAATGCTTTAAAAGACAGATTACTTTTTCTATGTTGATAAGAATATATGATCTTATTATGTCTTAAAGATTTTAGTTTTTATAAAAAATATAAAAATATATTTATTTTAACTCTTCAAAGCAATATGTTACAAAAGTGGGAGTATGGAACATTGTTTTGTTAGCTTCAATTAAAACATTGTATTATTGTTATATGACATGATTGTAGATTTTAAATGCGTTAAAGGCTCATATTATATTAATTTAAAGTGATACCCTATAAATTAAACTAATCCAATTAATTTAATCTATAAGGTATCACTTATATACATTGTATATTATAAGGTAATCTATAAGGTATCACTTATATACATTGTATATTATAAGGTGACCTGCCTTAATTTAATAGATTATTGACAATTAAAGGTAATTAAGGTATAAATATAATTAAATTAATTAAAGGTATAACTTATAATTTATGGTATATTATAGATTTATTGGTATAATTATAATTAAAGTAATAATTATACATCACTTTAAATTAATATACCTTATTTTACTTATTGCCTTAATTTAATCTATTAATAATTAATTTAAAAATTTTAATTATTTATTTAAATATTCCTTACTCTTTAGTTTAAATTGGCACTACTAAATATATAATTTATTTGTAAATCTATAATTAGATTCAAAAATAAATTATAAATTTAGGTTTATGATTTCAGTATTGTTTACTCCTTAATTCATTAATTAAATCTATAATATATCACTTATATACATTGTATATTATATATACATTGTATATTATAAGGTGATGTGTCTTAATTTAATAAATTACTGACAATTAAAATGATGTATTAATTAAAAATAATTAAGATATAAATATAATTAAATTAATTAAATATATAAAGTATAATTTATGGTATATTATAGATTTATCGATATAATTATAATTAAATTAATAATTATACATCACTTTAAATTAATATACCTTATTTTAATTAAATTTATTAATAATTAATTTAAATACTTTAAATATTTAAATTATTTATTTAAATAATCCTTACCATTTAGGTTTAATTTGACAGGACTAAATCTAATTTATTTATTTGTAAATCTATAATAAATTCACAAATAAATTATAGATTTAGGTTTATGATTACAGCATTGTTTATTCCTTATATAAAATCAATATAAACACTTGAACGCCGACATTATGAGTTTAGAGTGTGCGTGAAGGGCCTCCTTACGGGCTATTCCAAATCCTTAATTACTTACCATGTCTCGTAATTACTTCACTACGAATTACAAACATTAAGAAAAAGCTAGTCACTAATTACAAACATTAAGAAAAAACCAGTCACGAATTACCGTGTCTCCTAATTACTTTACCACAAATTACAAACATTAAGAAAAAGCGACTCATGAATTACAAACATTAAGAAAAGATCAAAGAAATGATCGCAGGTGTCAATTCATTAATTTTCTGCTAATTTTATTTCAGATTTCACTCGGGTACTAATGGTTCCTGGGTATCTGCCTTATGGTTGCATATCTTCTCGAATTTTAAGGTTCACATATACATATATTAACATTCTCACCTGATGAGCTTCAGGTCTGACAGTGGAGTTCGTTTGCATTCAATTGCAAGCTTTATACAATGCCACGCACAAAGACTTCCATGGATTGCCCAACCCCAATCTATCTTTTCTCACAACAATTCGCTGGTTATCTCATTCTTATTTTTGGTTTGTTGTTCAGGTAATATTAATCTCAAAATTTAACGCCCCAACATTTGAATAATAAACAAAGATTTAGACATATGAACTATGCAAGCTTCGAGTGCTTCCAAGATGGATCAGCAAAGTTGTCCTGGAAACTATCAGAGCGTTAAAGATGAGTTTTTACAGTTTTTTATAATATATAAACTTAAATGATAATCATAATATTACATGTTTTAAAAATAATGTAAATGTTAATATCATTATAAAATGAGTTTTTACAGTTTTTAACCATATATAAACTTAAATGATAATCAAAAGGTTCATAGCTACTTTTAAACTTAAAATACATAAGGTGTAGAGTAGATTTGACATCAATGAGTCTTCCTTTTTATTGTTATAGCCTATCGGCGTTCCTCAACCACAAAACATTGGTTGTGGAATGATATTTTAATTTAAATTACAAGCCTTAATTGAACATTTAATTGATTCGATTGAACAGTAATATTAATCAATGTGGTTTGTTAAACAGTAATATTCGATTGAACAGTAATATTAATCAATGTGGTTTGTTAAACAGTAATATTAATTGTTAAACAGTACTATTAATTGTTCAGAATAAATTGAACAGTAATATTAACAGTAAACAGAATAAACCGAAATGATTGTTTAACTGGAATATTAAACCCTAAACCCAATTTTCGGGTTTAATTATTAAATGGTTGATTAATATTAAACCTGCGCCACATTGTGGTTGTTGCGCCACATTGTGGTTGTTTATTGAACCCTAAAGGATTTTAGGTTTGAACCCTAATTTATTATGAACAAACCTAATATTCTGAATATTGAACAGTAATATTAATTGTTAAACCCTAATTTATTCTGAGATATGAAACAATTGCGCAGATATGAAATGTTAATCAATTGATTAACATTTAGCTGAGATATGAAACTATTGTGCAGTTTCTATGCAAGTCTAATTTTAAACTATTGTTCAGCTCTAATTTTATGAGTACATACCTGTTCTCGAAAAGGCGGTGGAGTTTGATAATGAAATGCTCATCTTCAAGACTGATGTTTCCGTGTTTGAGATCACGGTAGAGATACTTAAGAGACCTGCACAATATATACATTGGGAAAACATTAGTGTGCAAGCGCTTTCTCTAATTCGTGCATGAGACTGTCTATAAATTCTAAAAACTGTAATTCTTACATACCTACTGCTTTGGCCAGAAAGTTCGAACACCCATCCCGAGTGTAAAGAATAATACTTCTTTTACCTGCATGTGGCTGTGTTTAAATTTTAAAAACTGAAATTGGAAAACGCTCACAGAAATTAGTATGGGTGGCTCAGAGAATGCGTGGTGGTTCAGATTGTGGAGGTCGTGGTATGGCATGAGAGGAAACTGTAATTTGTGCATGCGGTTCTCTGTAAAGCGCCCATCCCCCGTGTAAACAATAACACTTGTTTTTCCTGCATGCGGTTGTGTCTAATTAAAAAACTTTAATTCGCAAACGCTCATAGAATGCGTGGGGAGAATGCGGGGGAGGGCGGTTCAAGGTCGTGGCACCAGAGGGAGGTAATGCGTGGAGGTCGTGGGATCAGAAATTAATGGTGCTCCAACATAAAACGTGTGGAGTGATATAAATGTGGCATGCATACATATTAATTCTTCTTAATCATTTCAACGTGTCAATTATATTCTTAATCATTTCAACGTGTCAATTATATATGTTTACAGTAAATTTTTTAACATGATTAGGTAAATGTAAAAAAGTAAACATGTTAACGGATGCCTTAAATGCAATGAAGTTATGAGTAATAAATCTGGCTCATTGATTTTGGAGGACAACTAAGAATATCTTGAATGCATAACCATCAGATTAGGGTTTAAGGTTAAATAAGGTTAAAAGATCATTAATTGTGCCCATTTCCAATAGGTGTACGCCTATAGGCGTAAGTACATCGACCTAATTAATCCTTGTTAATCATCTTAACGTGGCAATCATATAGCCTTACAATAATTTTTTAATATGATTAGGTCAATGTGAAAAAGTAAACATATGAACTCATGCATTCATAAATGCAATGAAGTTATGAACAGTAAATCCCATTCATTGATTTGTGAGGACAACTAAGAATATGCCATCATCTTTAATTGTTGGCTATAAGATTAAGATTTAAAGTTAAAATATCATTAAATGTGCCCATTGCCAATAGTGTACCCTTTTCTGTGTAATAAAACAAAGTTAAAAAACAATCTCTACTTATATTCATAAGTAGACTTCAGTGTTTGAGGCATTCATCAACGACTTTTAATCATGAAGAGTGTGTTTTTCATTCTAAAAATGTTTGAATTTTTTTTATTACTAAAAAATTATTTAAAACTGGCACAGTAGCAAACTCATGGCTGGTGAACTTTGTCAATCACTTAGACTTGGCAATCAACTAGCCACCATAGTAAATTTTAAATATGATCAAGTAAAAGTAAAAAATAAGCATGTAAATTGATGCCTTTATAATAGTGAGGAAGTTAGTGGTTGAAATCACAACCATTGATTTATTAAGACGACTACGAATATTCCATTAATATTTAATCTTGTCCATACAAAACTGATTAAGCACTAAAAAACTATTAAATGTGCCCATTGTCAATAGGTGTTCGGCTTAATTATTTTTCTTCTTAATTTTTTTTAATTTTTATTTATTAATGTTACAATTCTTTATGAGGTCTTTTTTTCCTAAATTGTAAAGGATACTAATGGATATAACCTTTCACTTTTACATATAGGCCTTTTCACTTTTACATATAGGCCTTGTCTAAAAGTAGGTTTTAAGTTTTGACATTTTTTTTACCTGAATACAAATTAAAGGATTTAAGTTCAATAATTTCTGGTCAAAAAAGAGCTAAAGTCTACAGAAGTATACATATAATTTGTGATTTCTTAGGAGTAAAAGCATGTTCTTAACCATTGGACTCACTTAGGTTATATATCCTACTTTAGGGAAGCATTTCCTACAAAATTTTCTTTAGAAAATAAATTATATATGAATAAATTTATTGCTAAAATATCAATTTTTCATAAAAATAGTTTTATATCTAAAACACACATAATGAAAACACAACTCACTTTTTTTATTAGAAAAATACAATTTAAAATTTATTCTAAAAATATTTTTACTCAATTAATCTCAAAATTTAAAATATACAATTAATATACAAAGTAGAGAAAATTTAAGCTACTAAGAATTTATTTTAATTCAATCAATTGAGAAAAAAATAATTTATTAAAATTCAATTTACGAATAAATTTTGTTTTCCAAATTACACCCACTATGGTTAACATAATGATTGTTAATTATAATCTCATAGTAAGTTTGAACAATTCAATATTTCAAGAAATAAGGATGGCCATTAAGAAGTTACCAAATGTTTTTGAGATCTCTTCAAAATAAATATTATTAAAATATTATTTTAGCAAATGTTTTTGAGATGTCTTTAAAATAAATATTATTAAAATATTATTTTATTTAAGATTTATTAAACACTTAAAAGGGATGAAAAAAAAATCCAAGCATAAGCTTTATTTTTTTTTAAAGATTTGAGGTAAGATGGAGTTATGTTAATTAATATTTATTATTTTTTTATTGTTTTATTTATTTTTACTTCATAGATGAGGGTATCTAGTTTTGGGACCACCTTCTTTCAATGCAATGATGATAAGTTATATTTTTTTTTAGTGAAAGTTATTGTTGTTGTTAATGGGAATATGTAAGAGTTATTTATGGATGAAGATATCCATGTTAAGACACTTCCTTTTGTCGGAATCATTGGTGGTATATAAGTCTCAAGAAGGAGATTAAAGTTAATTTGAATTTTGCATTAATTGAATAGTTTTCTCACGGGGCAACTAAATAATTTTTCTTATTATACAAGTGCAAATGATGGAAGGGTCTCAATTGAAATGTACACTTGTTTTTGTGGTGCCACCAATTCACTCTTTAGGCTTGCAAAAATCACCAACATGGAAGTCTATTCTATGTAATTGTAGGAAAGCACAAAGAAACTGTATAATCATACCCTAAAGAACATGTTATCATGATCATGAGGCAAGGGAGGGAGTTTTGAAATGAAAAACTTGTGAATGTTTATCCCAAAATACATGAGTGAGATGTGTCTTGGGAGGTGCACTATTTAGGTAATTCCATACCAAGTTCAATGATATTGGGGGTTCTGAAATTACTTAAAAAATTTAGGTAAGGGTGTCAAATGGGTATTTTAATATACCTACAGATATAGGTATTGGGGGGTGTATTTTATTTTACATGTGGATATAGATATAAAGATTTTAGAAAGTAAAGGGAGGAGTAAGCTCGGTCTAATTGAGGCAAGACTTCAACAAACAAAATTGCAGTGGTTTTTGAAGATAGAGGAAGGAGGAAGCACAGTGAGGATTAGTAGGTGAAAATTGGATAATATATTCTTACCAAAATAGTAGGGGTATAAATAAAGAGAGGTGTGAAAAATGTCATGGAAAAATGAATACCTAGGATATCTAGTTAAAATAAAGGGGCTTTTTAATTGTGAAAGTGTATTGAGGGGAGGTCAACATATAGGTTTTTGAAGTTAGAAAAGGGATCCATAGGATTATTTAATATCCCATTACCGATGTCCTTATGCCATAGGTTTACTAAGTGAAACCCTATGGATGCATCTCACCCAAAATGTGAGGGAACACATGAGGAATTAGAGATAAGTAGTCAAATTATTGCAGAGATAAATGTGTTAAAATTCTTAACCTAAGCTTAAAAACAATCCAATAAAACAATAATTTGAATCTTCTCATATGCATTAAAAGTCATTTATACAAAGGGGACGTGGAGCATACATACCAAACATTACATAAGTTTTGAATCTTTCTCATATCCATGAAAAATCATTCATACATACCAAACATTACATAAATTTTGAATCTTCTCATATCCATAAAAAATCGTTCATACATAATCAACATTACATCATAGAAGTTCAAACATTACATAAGTTTTAAATCTTCTCATATCCCTGAAAAATCATTCATGCATACCAAAGATTACATCATAAAAGTTCAAAAATAGTATAGTAGGGAGTTAAATAACACTTGCAAATCCATGTCACCAATCAATAGATTAAAAGTAGCTTTTCATTAATTTCAACTATGTTATTGTTGTTAGACTTCTAGATGTAAACTGTGTGTGGAGTGTGTGGATGTAAACTGTGGGACGTTTCATAAACTCCACACAGAGTTTATATACATAAGTCTAACAACACTATTATGACGAACTATGAAAACCTGCACATTATGATTCAAGTATGTTTTCAAAGGGCATTGTTAAAAAGTTCTATTTTTTGGCATTTTCACTGGAATTTGATGATATAAATCTGGGTGAAATTACAATTTTACGTTTTTTAAATTGCATTTTTTAATGCATTAATGGATTCAACTTCCTGAAAAACCCCTGCAGTAGTTGGATTATACTGACTCAACCATTCAAATTTGCATTGTTAACAATGTCTCGCGAGATTTTGGGTAAAATTGATCAGAAAATATGCTAGAAAAAGGCCAAATAATAGGAAGTTTAGACTATGACCTTCTGAAATTGATGACATTCAATTATGGTCCTATTTTATAGTTAAAAATCAAGCAAGGATGGCCCTATTTTATCGTTAAAAATTTCTCAGTTATCAAAACTATCAAAGTTAACAGACTGTTTGGTTTTGAAATTCCCACCCCGCTAACAAGGAAAGTTTTTAAAAACATTAGCTACAAACTAATAAACAAACTTTGATAAATTGACGTGAATGAAAGGAGTTCTTATTTTCAAAAACTATCTCAACCAACTTTACACCATGAAAATGGGTATCTAACACTTGCAAAGCCAAGCCATGTCACCCATTAAAATAAGATTCAATGCAAACATTAGGCTTATAAAATTTGAACGGAAGATCTGTTGGATCAACAATGTACACAGTCTACTCTACGCAACGCAATTTCAAATACTACGCACCAAACAGGCTATGCGGCACCATTCTCAAATCTATTGCGTAGTGCACAGACTGCTCAATTTGTTGCGCATTGTGAATACACACACTTAATGAATTGATTTATGAATGCATAATAACACAGTGCTATGTTTAGCACATAAAATCAGAAATAAGACATAACTTGTCAATACACAAAAAACTTGATATTAATAAACTTCAACACAGTACAAAATACAATGACAGAGATGAACTTCGACTCCAATGACTTCTTCTATCAACTCTTCAGCTACTGTTGGTTCTCGATTGTTCTCTCTACCTTTCTTTCTACTTAGAGCTCGACTGCTTCTCTTCAGCATCATCGACTAACTAAGAGACTCAAACTTATATAGACATTGTCTTAGACTTCCTACAAAAGTTAAGACCGACTCAACATTAAAGACTGTCATTAATTCGACCGACTCTTCAACCACTTGCCAGAGCTCAAGAAGATAGAAATCAGTTCCATTTGTAACTTCCTTCTTGTCAACTGACTTTTGAGTAAATGTGTGACTTTGCACTTACATACTGTCAGACTGACATTTCAGTTGATTAACAAACTACTAACAAAATGACTGACAGACAAATCGGCAGAGATGTGAAGATCTCACCGACTTGTAATTACTATTTCTAACACCCCCCCTTAATTATAAGTTGGTGGGATTACAAGAGAAAATTACATCAAAATTTGAATTTTCATTTTACTCTCACTCATCTGGTACTGCGCGGACTCCCGGACTACTGCGCAGATGTTGAAATGCATCTCTTGCTAAAGCCTTTGTGAAAATGTCTACAATTTGTTCTTTTGACCTGCAAAACTCTAAACAGATCTCTTTACAGTTCACCAATTCTCTGATAAAATGATATCTTGTATCAATGTGCTTTGTTTTCTTGTGAAAGACATGGTTCTTTGATAACATGATGGATGAATTGTTGTCATAGAAAACTGTTGTTGGTTCCTGTTGTTCCTACAATGAATATTTTAACATCCTTCTCATCCATACTTCTTGAAAAGTTTCTCTTGTATCTGTGATGTACTATTCTTATGCTGAAGAATGAGTTACTATGGGATTCTTCCTTGATGCCCATGATACCATACCTATTCCAAAATGAAATGTGTACCCAGAGGTACTTTTCCTGTCATCAATGTTGCCTCCACAATCACTGTCAGTGTATCCAATGAGTCTGAAATCTTCTGAAGTGGAGTACTTAATGAAAAAATCTTGTGTTCCATTCACATATCTCATGATTCTTTTTCCTGCCTTCCAATGTTATTCTTTTGGTGTTTCCATGAACCTTGAAATTTGGCTCACTCCATACATGATATCAAGTCTTTTCGTTGTGAGATGCATAAGAATGCCTACCAGTCTTTTAAAAAGCGTGGGATCCACTTTAGACCCTTTATATTTTTTTCTTAACTTCAATCCTATTATGAAAGGTGTTGGTGCTTCTTTTGAATTCACCATATTGAATCTTTTTAGAATTTCATGTGCATGTACTTGGACTATGAGATAAATATGCCAGTTTTGGACTGGTGCACTTTTATTCCCAAAAAATATCTCATAAGCCCCAAATCAGTCATTTCAAATTCATCCTTCATGATTGTATTGAATTCTTATATGCCAAAATCACCTATAAATATCAAATCATCCACATATAAACAAACAATTAACACATTACCTTGTTGATTTGATTTGATGTACAATGTTGGCTCATTTTCACTTCTCTTAAATCCATTCTATGTGAGATAGGAATCAATGCAACTGTACCAAGCTCTCAGAAATTGATTTAATCCATACAATGCTTTCTTCAATATGTAAACTTTGTCTTCTTGTCCTGGAACCTCATAACCTTATGGTTGTTCCACATATACTTCTTCTTCTAAGTTTCCATTAAAAAATGATGATTTTACATCCATCTGGTAAACTTTCCACTTGTACTGCACGACAATTGCTAACACGGTTCTGACTATGTCCATGTGCACCATTGGTGCAAATGTTTCATTGAAATCAATTCCAGGTTGTTGTGTAAAGCCTCTTGCAACTAACCTTGCCTTGTGCTTCTTCACTTTTCCTTCTACATCTTGCTTGGTTTTATAAATCCATTTGACACTTATAACATCCTTGTCTTCAAGTACATCAACCAAATTCCATGTTTGATTTTTCTCTATGTTAAATTATGAGCTTGATTTCTTATGAAAATTACTTCTTTTATTTTCTTCAACTTTGATTCCAACTTAATACACTTCAACAATACCAAATCATAATCGAATAGAAATAACTATGTAGATGAGTAAGCATGCACATCAACAACACATATACCCTGGGAAAACCCTGTACAGGGAGAAAAAATCCAGCAAACGATATTCCTTTATTGCATTAATAATGTAAGATCACTTACAAATATCCACCATGAATGTTCTACTCTTAAAGAGCCTGCCAAGATGACTCTGACCGGACAAAGACCTAAAAGACCTTGCTGAAATACACCTCTGATTTGATGCCTCTATTGTTGATATATAACACTAATATTCTTCTTTGGTATGCTTCCTATTTATCACTAAGATGTGCCTCTATTGCTTCACCCTTAACGTGCATATCAAAACTGTATTGAAGAGAGGGGTCAACCTCTTCTTATATCGGCTGAAGAGGAGAAGAGGAGAGACTCGAAATAGTAATATGTTTGCATGAGTTAATCATAACTCAACTTCATAATTTAGTTCGAACTTAGAACTATACTTGAGACTGGTTACAACTCAGCCTTATACTTTAGTTCGAAAATAGAACCAAACTTGAGACAGGTATGCTTTAGTTCAAAAATAGAACTAGACTTAAGACTTCAGTTACAACTCAACATTACACTTTAGTTCAAAAATAGAACTAGACTTGAGACTTCAGTTACAACTCAACATTACACTTTAGTTCAAAAATAGAACTAGAGTTAAGACTTTAGTTGCAACTCAACATTACACTTTAGTTCTAAAATAGAACTAGACTCAAGACTTCAGTTGCAACTCAACATTACACTTTAGTTCTAAAATAAAACTAGACTTAAGACTTCAGTTACAACTCAACATTACACTTTAGTTCTAAAATAGAACTAGACTTAAGACTTCAGTTGCAACTCAACATTACACTTTAGTTCTAAAATAGAACTAGACTTAAAACTTCAATTACAACTTGACTCTTTACAAGGAAATTCGAATTTCTCTTCATGGTGGATAATGTTACACGTGCCAATGCACTAGATCAATACATTTATATCATTTGCAATATTAGGAATATCGTTTGTTTATAGCTCATAGGAATTTTATATTCAACCTAAGTTTTGCTAGATGCCTTGACTTTTGCTCATGGCTCACAAGGTTTGACTAGGCTCACATAGGTTGTATGTTCCCTCTGACTTTTGCACTAGTCTATCTATGCTCACAGAGGTTGTACGTTCCCCATGAATTTTTCACTAGACTGTCTATGCTCACAGAGTTTGTAAGTTCCCCCTGAATTTTGCATTAGACTCACATAACATCTCATTCGTCCTGACTTTTGGTTTGAATCACAGAGGTTGTAAGCTCCCCCTTGGTTTTGTCAATACCTCACAAGACTGTTTGATTTCCAAATCTCCCTAGCTAGCCTCAGGGTGGCCCATATGGCCTCTCATTGGAGAATGGTTGTCGATGCTGCCAAATTTAACACTCTATGCATTTGATTTCTTCATCCATGGCTTGTTCCCACACATCATCTTTGACTGCTTCTTCAAAGGTTAATGGATCATCTATTTGTGAAAACAGAGAAAAAAATGAAAATGAATTTGATGAGTCTTCATTATAGACGTCGCGCAGACTTCTTGTCTTTCTTAGTAACAAACTTGCTAATGTTGGATCTGGAGATGTAGAACTACTTGGACGGCTTGTTGGTGTTTGTTGCACTCTAGGTGTAGACTGTGCACCTAGTGTTCTTACTGGAGTACTCTGTGTGGTAATGTGTGTCACAATTCCAGGTGTAGATGGGACTGTGCACTGACCTTTGCATGATGTTTGAACCACTTCATCTTTTGTATCATCATGCTCCATTGCGTCAATAATTTTTACTGTCTTTTCTTTGCTTCCATCCCATGATTCATTCTCCACGAACTGAACATCGTGACTTATTATGACTTTTCTTGCGATAGGGTCATATATCTTGTATCCTTTTGTTTCTTCAGAATACCCAACAAATATAAATTTATTTCCTTTGTTGTCCAGATTCCTTCTTAGTTCATCTGGTACATGTGTGTATGCGATGCAACCAAAAAATTTTAAGTGTGCCACATTATGCTTTGAACCTGTCCAGGCTTCCTGAGGAACTCTATTCTTCACACTCCTTGTCAGAAATTTGTTCAATATGTATACTACAGTTTCTACTGCCTCATCCCAATACTCATTTCACAAATGTTTGGTTGTCAACATAATTCACGCCATTTCCATGATGGTTCTTTTCTTTCTCTGTGTGACACCATTATGTTGTGGTGTGTATCACGTGGTAATTTTCCTGTAGATGCCATGAACTTTACAGAAGTTATGAAATTCTCTTGAAATGTATTCTCCTCCTCTGTATGTTCTTAGACACTTGATGTAATGACCACTCTGTTTCTCCACAAGTGATTTAAACTGCTGAAAACAACCCAATGCGTCAGATTTATGATTTAGGAAATAAATCGATGTCTTTCTTGAGAAATCATCAATGAATGTTAGAAAATACGTACTTCCTCCTATAGATGTTGTTTGTATTGGTCCACAAATGTTTGAATGTATTATTTTCAGTGGAGCTTTTGCTCTGTAAGACTTTCCAACTATAAATGATTCTTTGTGTTGCTTGCCAAATATGCAACCTATACATATCCTTTCTGGTTTTTCAATCAATGGTAAGCCTTTTACCATATCCTTTGTGTGTAGTAGCTTCAGACCTCCAAAGTTTAAATGTCCAAATTTGAAATTCCATAACCAGGAATCATCCTGTATTTCAGATTAAAATGTTGCCTTCATTTATGTGTCATTATCTCCTTTCTTGATACTGTGCGCACTATTTTCTTCATTAGAATTGCACACACTTTCTACTATAAATGCAATGTCTGACTGCACAGTTTTTACTTTATCAACAATTTGTGCTATATTCTTCTTCTTGGCTGGCATTGATGTTATTGGGAAAATTTTGTTACTTGTCATATGGTTTTTTGCAATAAGTAGATTGCTTGGGAATTTATCCATATCACACAGTGATTATATTCCATGTAGATTTTGTATCCTTTTTGTAACAATTGCCATGTACTCATCAGATTATGCTTTAGACCAGAAACATAATATACATTAGACATAACTTTATGTTCTCCTTGCCTGGTTAAAATGTTTATACTGCCTTTGCCTAAGACAATGACTTGGATATATGTTCTAATTGTATCTTTGGTTTGGACTGACTCATCCAAACTAGAAAATAGTTTTATGTTTCCTTTCATCTGGTTACTGCATCCTGAGTCTAAGTACCATATGTCACATGGACTTGCTTGAGAAACATTGCATTCAACTAGTGAGACTATATTAGGCATTTCTGCAGTGCTAGGCATTTCTACAACATGTGCCATAAACATAGGGCGAGTTTGGTTATTTGCCCTGTTTGACTAGTCTTGACTTTGCTTGTTCTAATTATGCTATCTCTTTCTGCATTCATATGCAAAATGTCCATACGTTTTATAGTAATGGCATTGAATCTTTTATTTGTCAGTTCTTTGACAACTTGATTGGCTGGTACTTGGGTTTTGACCTCTTCCACCAGTATTTCCAGGATTTCTACTGCATCCACATCTGTAAGAAATTCTTCCTTTGCCTCTAGAGTTATCTCTCCCCCTTCCTCTTCCACGACTTATAGGTGACTGCGCAAAAAATGCATTCTCTAATGACATACTTGATTTATTCAATCTGTGTTCATGATTGATGAGGGAAGCTTGCAGTTCATCTAGACTGAACTGACTCAAGTATTTTCTCTCTTCTAGGGTCAAAACAAGGGTATCAAACTTAGGAGGAAGACTCCTAAGCACCTTCTCAACAATGTTTTTGTCTTCTATGGTTTCACCATGAGAATCAATCTGATTTATCAGTCCAATGACATGGGTGTAGAATGAATCTACTGTTTATGAATATTTCATTGACATGGTTTCAAAATCTCTTCTAAGAATCTGTAGTTTTGCAGTATTTACTTTGTCCATACCCTGATAAGACGTTTGTAATATGTCCCATGCTTCCTTGGCTTGCTTTGTTGATGAAACTCTTGGGAGTATGCTCTCATGCATGGCTTGATGTATGTAAAACAATGCCTTTCCATCCTTCTTTCTTTGATCTTTCAAGACATCTTTCTTAGCTTGTGTGACAACATTATATGATGCCTGATATACTAGTTCCACATATCCATTCTCGACTATTTCCCATACATACTGACCTTAGAACAAAGCGTTCATGGTCAAGGACTACATCTCATATTTTTTTCCTGTAAAAGTGGGAGGTTGCAGATTTGAGGTAGAAGCCATATTTCACTTTCAACAGAGTTTCTGCTCTGATAAAATTGTTCTGATAGAACCTGCTCTGATACCATTTTGAAGGGAAGATATATTGGATCAACAGTGCACGTAGTCTACTCTGCACAACGCAGTTTCAAATACTGCGCACTAAATAGGCTACGTGACAAAGTTCTCAAATATACTACGCATTGTGAATACACACACTTAGTGAATTGATTTATGAATGTGGAATAACACAGTGCTATGCTTAGCACATAAACTTAAAAATAATACATAACTTGTCAATACACAAAAATTTTGATATTAATAAACTTCGGTGTTGTGCGCGAATACAAAATACAATGACAGAGATGAGCTTTGACTCCAATGAATTCTTTTGTCAACTCTTCAGTTGATGTTGGTTCTTGGATGTTCTCTCTACCTTTCTTTCTTCTCAGAGCTCGACTTCTTCTCTTCAACATCATCGACTAACTAGGAGACTTATACTTATATAGACACTGACTTAAACTTCCTACAAAAGCTAAGGCTGACTCAACATTAAAGATTGCCATTAATTCGACTGACTCTTCAACCACTTACCAGAGCTTGAGAAGATAGAAATTGGTTCCATTTATAGTTTCTTGCTTGCTCACTGAATTTTGAGTAAATGTGTGACTTTACACTTACAAACTGTCTGACTGACATTTAGGCTGACTGACAAAATACTGACAAAATGACTGATAGACAAATCGGCGGAGAGGTGAATATCTCACCGACCTGTAATTACTATTTCCAACAAAATTGACACCACAAGTGTTTATAAACTTCCAATGCAAACTACAATGGTCAAAGTTTATAACTCCCACAAATAAACTTTGATAAATTGACGTGAGTTAGACAAGTTCTTATTTCAAAAAAATTATGTTTATGAAGTATGCAAACTCTCATCATGGCTGAGAGATTCATACACAGGAAAAATGTGACTAAGTGTAGAAGCTCATATGATATATGTTATCATCTAGCTCATGACCCAATAGGCATTTGGCATTATATGTAACAATAAAATTCAATTAAAAATATATTGTTCACAATGCATGTCGGTCTCGACAATACCAGTGTCAAATAGAAAATAATAAACTAAGAGATCTCAGTGGAAGGAAAGATTTGGGAAACTTATGCACACAAAATCTACGAAACCAGTGTACGAGTGTCAAATAGAAAATAATAAACTAAGAGATCTCAGTGGAAGGAAAGATTTGCGAAACTTCTGCACACAAAATCTGGTTGTCTGATCAGAAAGACAATAATACTTATAGTAATAACACAACAAACAAATCTCTTATTTATGGCGATAGAACCAGTTGCCTGAAGATTGACCTGTTACTATTATTTTATGGGCCTTGGAAAGTGGTAACTGCATAGGAAGGTTGACTGATGTCAAGTGGAATCTCACATGTGTACAATATTAATAGTTAACTTTTAATATTTTATACCAGATTTTGTTGGGATTTGGTGACAATGAATTCCTCTAATGATGGATTTGGATCATATTATTCTGCATTGGTTGCAACTAGATAGACCAAGTTAGAATATGGATAGGAATTGCATTTAATAATCAATTTCTTGTGTGAATGTATAAATTCATGTAAGCCCATAGAGGCAGAACGAATGAGTGAGAGAGACAGAGGGAGAGACATTGAGTGAGAGAGACTGAGTGAGAACTTGCCAGACTGTTGTAATCTCCATGATCTGAATAATAAGACAACCAATGCCTATGCTTGGTGGACGTAGCCCAACATTTGGGTGAACCACGTGAAATCCCTGTGTTTCTTATGTATGTGATTGTTAATTATCATACGTGAATTGTGTTTTCCGCATTTGCAATTATAACAAGTGGTATCAGAGCTGGTTAGAGGAGAGGGCATCAAATTTCAGAGGAGCATAAACAACATCTGTGTGAGGTGCATCGATTTCTACATCACCGTAGGTCCCTCCTCTTGAAGGGTGCGACGTCTTATTGCAGGTCCCTCTTCTCTGAAATCGTCGCGATTGAGGAAGAGGAACAGTGCGAAGACTTTTTTAGATCGTCACACTCCAATGGTAGTAAGAACCAAGAATCATTGTGGTCCTAGTGAATTGGGAGGTGTGGAAGTTTTTGAGATCGATGCACTCCAGTGGTAGCGTGAGGTGCGACGACTCCCTTAAATAAAAAAGACACGACGACTCCTTAAGAAAACATGTGCATGACTTTTCTTCTTAAAAAAATTTTAAGGTATGGTCTTGGAAAAGGTTATGTTATATTTGGAATTTAATATAATATGTAAAAAATATGGAGGATTAAATATAGTATTTAAAAGATTACCTTTTTTATGTGAGGTGGATCTCACGTGGATGTTGAAGAGGATATAAAAGGTTTTATGGAATATATTAATTTTTATTATTTTAAACCTTTTGTGGTTATCATTTAACCTTATTTATTAAGGATCCACATTTAACCTTATTTATTATTCCTCCATATTATTTTTTCAAAAAGGCCTTGGTTATTATAAGCAGTGATTTGGGCATTAGGAGATTTTGTGCTAATGGCTAAAATGCAGAGTTCGAAGTTTGAAGTTGAAAAGTTTAGCAGTAAGAGAAACTTTGAGCTTTGGAAGCTCAAGATGCGGGATTTACTGGTGCAACAAGGGTTGCAAAAAGCATTGACAGGCAAGTCAAAGAAACCAACAACCATGACGAATGAGGAATGGGAACTGGAAGATCTGGATGCAAAAGCTCTTAGTACCATTCATTTATGTCTGGTGGATGATGTTTTGTTTAATATCGTAGGATAGGATACAACATCAGGGTTATGGAGCAAGTTGGAAACTCTATATATGATGAATTCCTTGACGAGCAGAATCTACTTGAAGAGATAGTTGTACAGTTTGTGGATGAAAGAAGGTACAAAAGTTGTTGACCATTTAAATACCTTCAATACCCTTATAGTTCAATTGACTAGTATGGAAGTTAAATTCGAAGATGAAGATAAGGATATTAC
>ML784109.1:447520-464774 GCA_009831015.1 Picea engelmannii | reverse complement strand
CGACACCTCCTCAAGAGATAAGGAAAAGAGGAGAAAAAATAGGATCCAATACACACTTAGGATAAAAACTGTATCTTGTAATGTGAAATACAATAAGGTGGTGTATGAATTCATTATTGTATAGGGAGTGTTGACTGGTCTGAGTGGTCTATCAAGCAAGTAAGGGAGAACGTCCAATGGTAGGTCCCAACTAGACCTAATCTCGTTTGGTGTAGTGTTTCACAAGTATATGGGCCTCGTTGTTGCTCAAAATTAAAAGAAGAAAAGGGGGAAAGATAACAGACTGCTCCCAAAGAGTTCTAATTAATCCTAAGACTAATCTAACTAAAATTAAACTAATCTAATCTAACAAATTCTAACCTATCCCTAGAACAAAACTAATAGATGAGCACAACTTAAAATGATACTTGTACAACATAAATAGTTCATGGAAGCCAAAGGATTTTATATCAATAATATTGTAGATGTCATCTCAAATATTTGAAGAAGAGACTTGTAACATCATCCCCACACTCATACAAAATCATAACAACATAAAGATTCTATATACTAAGCACAAAAATAGTTCACATCATCAATACCTAGAAATTAAACCACAAATACAATTGTAGAGTAGTCCCATAAGCATTTGCAAATAATCATGACTTCAAAATGTCTTTTGCTCTTTACTAACTCGGAAGTAATAATACCCTTTTTCATTACAAAGGGAAAAATTCTCCTCTCGCATCCAACTAGCTCTCTTGTAAGTTACCATATCTATTATAATAGTCAAAAACAAAAATATTGCAAGGAATAACAATGAAACAACACAATAGATGAAACCACAACACCAAAATAATACCTTTATTGATAGGAAAACAATCTTGACTTGCCTCTTCGAGGGGGAAACCTCCAACAAAACATCACTCTATTATAATGATTCTCAAGACAAAAATTCTCATGAATCCTACTCTTATTTATAATAATTCTATCTTCTAAAGATCATTCTAGAGGAAAATCCTTATAGAAGCAGAAGCCTCTATTAGGTCTTCTTACATTGACTGATTCCAATTTATTAAATAGGACTTATTAACTAATTTCAACCTTTATTACATAGAAATATATTATTCTATCTACATGAGGGGTTAGGGAGGTTAGGTCCCTAACATGCCCCCCCTCCCCCCCTTGAAAAAGATCCTTGTCCTCAAGGCTTGAGATGAGGAAATTGTTGCAGAATGGTAGTCGACTCTCAACTGACATATTCAAGAGTTGTATCTTTCCACTACACTAACACTTCCTTGATGGTGTGCTGACGGAGATGGCGGTCACGTTGGTCCAAGAATGATTGTGGATGTAACCAAATGGAACCTTCTTCATCCAACTCAGAGAGACTAGTGTGAGTTTGGCACTTAGTACCAATCACCTTCTTTAAGCATGAGACATGAAAAACAAGATGGAGCTTAGGATGACTGGGCAAATCTAACTGGTAAGCCGACTGCCCCACCCGCTTGAGAATTGTATAAGGACCATAAAATTTGGGAGAAAGATTCTAATAATGGTACGTTTTGAGTGAAGTATGCTTATAGGGTTGTAGATGAAGAAACACCTGGTCCCCTTCCACAAATTTTCATTTGAGAAGACCATGATCTGCTTGTTAATTCATGTGATTCTGATCCATGGCCAAATTTGTTTTTAGGGTGCAGGGAATGGCCTCACGAACTGCAATATTGTTGTCAACCTCCCGAACCTTCAACACACCTGTCATGTAGGAGAGAACCGATAATGGATTTTGTCCACAGACTGCTTAAAAATGAGTTATGCGAGTGGTGGTATGGTAATATGTGTTGTACCACCATTCGAAAAGGGGTAACCACTGAGTCCACTGATTTTTTCATTCGGATGTAAAACAACTCAAATAGGTTTCCAAACACTTGTTGACAACTTTAGTTTGGCCATCATTATAGGGATGATAGGTAGTGCTGAGATGCAATTGGGTTCCCTGGAGACAGAATGATTCTTGCCAAAAATTTCTAGTAAAAGTGGGATCTCGATCAAAGACAATAGAATGAGGCATGCCATGAATCTTGAAGATATTATCCATGAAAATTTGAGCCACTGTGGAGGCTGTGAATGGGTTTTGGAGAGAACATAAATGAACATATTTGGAAATATGATCAACTACCACCATGATCACTGATTTATTAGCCGAGTTAGGTAAGCCAACAATGAAGTCCATAGAAATATCTTTCCAAATAGCCAACATAATCGAGAGCGATTGGAGTGTTCCTGGGGTCTTGACTATTTCTCTCTTATTCCATTGACATATATCACATTCAACCACGAAGGTGCAAACATATTGTTTCATACCATCCTAGAAAAAAGAACGTTTGACCCTTTCATATGTTTTGTGAACCCTGAATGCCCGACTGTGGGGGAAGCATGAAGCTTTGAAAGCACCTGAGATTTAAATTGTGACTGTTTGCTGAGATACATGCAACCTTTGTAGAAAAGCTCGTTATTGTGCCAAGAGTACCCTGGAGAAACTAGATAATTGGCTTGCAACTATTGGATAAGGCCAAAAATTTTGGGGTCTTGCAGCCATTCATGGTGAGCAGCTTGGAGCCAATCTGGTACAATGAAAGAGAGAGAAAAAAGGGACCATTCATCTTCATAATTCTAGGAGAGATCTTCAACAATCACATTTTATTTTTCCTTCTTGTAAATTATCTCATAATCATATCTGGATAGCTTGGTGACCCATTTTTGTTGCTCTGGGGAGGAAATTTGTTGTTCCAGAAAATGCTTGAGGCTTCGATGATCATTTTTAATTTGGAAGCGTTGGCCCAATAGATAAGGACACCATAGACCCATAACATGCAAAATAACCAAAATTTAATTTTCATAGATTTATTGGCCCAAATGGCGCTTCAAAATTTGTTTGCTGGTGAAGGCCACTAGTCGTCCTTCTTGCATGAGAACTACGCCAATTCCTTTCCCAGATGCATCATATTCCAGGACAAAAGTATTTTTGAAGTCAAGAAGGGCCAGGAAAAGAGTTGTGCAGGAAAAGAGTTGTGCAGGAAAAGAGTTGTGCAGGAAAAGAGTTGTGCACATAACCTCTTTCAAAGAATGGAAGGCTTGATCAATTGCATGAGTCCAATTGAAAGCATTATTTTTAAGGATTGCAGTAAGAGGTGTTGCAATTTTTCCATAGTTTTTAACAAATTTGTGATAATATCCCATTAAACCCAAAAAACTTTGAAAACTCTTGAGAGTTTTGGGGTGAGGCCAATATTGTAGAGCTTCAATTTTCTTAGGATCCACCTTGACACCATCCTTTCCAACAATATGACCCAAATACTCCACTTTTGAGGATCCAACGACACATTTAGATTGTTTGAGGAAAAGTTGGTGCTGAGAAAGGAGATGAAGAACTTGATCCACATGGGAAAGATGGGTGGTCCATGTTTTACTATAGATGAGAATATCATCAAAGAAAACTAAGACAAAATGACAGAGAAAAGGACGGAAAACATGATTCATGAGACTTTGGAAAGTGGAGGGGGCATTGCACAAGCCAAAGGGATTGAATAAGAAATCATAGTGGCCCTCATGAGTGCGAAAAACCATCTTTGGAATGTCAGCCTCTTTCATACATATCTGGTGGTAACCAAAATGAAGATCAAGTTTAGTAAAGTAGTAAGCACCACTCAATTCATCCAATAGATCATCAATAACAAGAATGGGAAAATTGTCTTTGATGGTGAGTTTGTTGAGAGCACGAAAGTCAGGACACATGCACCACACGCCTTCTTTCTTGAGGACCATGACCATAGGAGAAGAACAGGGACTAGTACTATGGAAGATGGCACCCGTGTTGAGAAGTTCTTGAATAATTTTCTCAGTTTCATTTTTTTGGGAAAAGGGATAACGATATGGGAGGACATTAGGAGGAAGACTATCCAAAATTAGAGAAATGGAATGATCATGAACACCGCTAGAAGGGGGAAGGCCATGGGGAGTGGAAAAAATAGTGTGGTGTTTGAAAAGTATAGATTGGAGGCTAGGATGCACAGATGGTGTCTCAACGGCTTGAATGACATTAAGTTGGGAAATAATTCTGGAATGGCCTTTTTTAAGGAGATTTTCCATTCGATGTGAACTGATGATCTCAGGGGAGCCTACTGTGATGCCTTGGAAATTATACTAATGACCATCATATTGAAACTGCATGGTCAATTCCTTAAAATCCATGAGGATGGGACCAAGAGTGAGTAACCATTCTGCACCTAACACAATGTCACAACCACACATGTCGATATTGAACATGTGAGACGTCAGGTTGTACTGGTAAATTTGGAGATGCACATTTTCACAACGCCCTCCACATTTCATGGAACCACCATTGGCAATCATGATTTGAAAATTGTTGACTACATGGATATAGCAATGGGTTTCTTGATAAATGCATCTATGAATGAAATTATGAGGGCTACCACTATCAATTAGGATGGTGACCTTCTGGTTTTTAATGTAGCCAATTAGCTTGAGGGTTTTGGGGAGCAAAGAATCCAATGAGTGCATTCAAGGAAATGACCGATTCAACTTCTGGTGGATCATATGGAAGAGTGATAGGATCTGGCTTGGGTATCTTAGCTGCATGAAAAGCCTCGATATTGTCTTCAAAAACATCCTCAAATATGGCCATAAACAACTTCTTTTCCTTACACTTGTGCCCTAAAAAATATTTTTCATCATAATCATAGCAAATAAATTTGAGTTGGCGTTCAACCATTTCTGCTCGAGTTAATTTTTGAATCTTCAGAGGGATGGGATGAGGTGCATGAGTGGGAGGGAGAGGACGTGGAAGGAAATAAGGTTTGCAGTGTTGGGAAAAAATAGCATGTTGGGCTTCCTTGGCACGTTGAGTATATTCCAACCAAGTCTGGGGGTGAGTCATGAGGACTTGGGCTTGGATGTCATCCTTGAGGCCACTGATAAAGAATTCTTGGAAAAAGTATCAAACATGTCCTCTGTTATGAAATCTAATTGCTCAAATGTAGCTATAAACTCTTCCATTGCACCTAACTGTTTCAATTTGGTTAGACAACCCAGAGAGTGTGTATAAGTGTCAAAGCGGTCATAAACTAGTTCAACCACAAACTGGGTCCAAGCCACATATCATTGGCGTGATTTTCGACACCATTGCCACCATTTCCAATGTTCACGGAGTAAATAGAGGACATCGTAATGAATTTTGGCCAAGTCGTCGATGATTCCATGCAAGGAGAAGTAGTGTTCCATTTGAGTGACCCAACCAATGGGATCTGAGCCATCAAATTTGTTAACCTCCACTCGTGGAAGACACAGATCACGATGAAAAGGGTTGGACTGCAACTTCTGGGAATTGGAGGAAGCAATACCTTCTAGGTTAGAAGGTTGTTCAGATGAGGAATGGAGTTTAGAAATGGGAATTTTTCCAGGACCTTGGCAACAAATTGTCAGGAAATGCAGGACACTTCCACACTAATCCTAGCAAAATAGAGGAAGAATTTAATCAAGAAATAAAATGACACAAGCAATCACACAATACACCAAGATTTTACCCTGGAAAGCCTTAACCAAGAAAACCAACATTCCTTTGAGCATTCTACTCTGTTGTTTTCTTATTCATTCATGATAAAAGGTTACATGTTCAACCTTGGTCCACACCTAAGACACAATCAACATCATACCCTCTTGCATAGGCAAGAACAACACTGTAGCCAATTCGTCTTACATATGCATGACCAATAACCTACACTTACACATGCATTAGCCTGCAAAAGTAAATTCTATGATCACCTTACAACAAAAACCTTTATGACATTACAACACGCCTCTTTATAGGCTTTACAACAGGAAAAACCCTAAATATTGGCGCCCAAAAACGGTTACAGATCCATGCATATCATTGGCTGAAAATCCCACAAATCTCAGGATTCTATTACAATAGACTCTAAGTCGGGTTTACTAGTCGACTACCATTCGACCTTCATTCGGTCTCTAGTCGGTCATCTCACACCCACACTTCGACCTCTTGTTGGTTGACTTGCCGTCGATATCTTCAAATTTGACTTGACCTAGTTGAATTCCTCAACCTTTGACTTGTTGTCGATCTACCTCGACTTTGACCTGTTGTCGATCCACCTCGACTTCGACTATCAATCGATTCATCTTGACTGGACTTTCATTGTAAAGAATATAACAACCCAACATTCTCCCACTTGTTGTCTTCTTTGTTGAAACAAGAGATTCCTGAATTTTTTCTCACTGACTGAGGGAAACAATTCCCATTACCTCTTTGCAACAAGAGACCTTCACAACACTCACATACTTGGTCAACAAGTCTGCTATGTTTTCCAACGTGTCTACTTTCTCCAGTAGCACCTTGTTACTTTCCACCATAGCTCTTACGAAATGGTATTATACATCAATGAGTTTAGTCTTTAAACGATAAGTAGGGTTCTTTGCCACAAATGTTGTGCTTTGACTGTCGCAACTTATCTTCATAGCTCTTTGCTCAAACCCAATTCCTGAACACAACCTTTGAGGCCATACCACTTCTTTTCTTCCATGAGTATCCGCCATGTATTCAACTTCTGTTGTTGACAAGGCTATGGCCACCAACTTATTACTCCATTGAACATCTTGAAGACATATCCACTGGTTGACCTCCATCGATCCATATCTCCAGCCCAGTCGGCGTAAAAAATTCCATGTACATCCAATTTACCACTGTCACCTGCAGGTTTTCCTTGGTAGCATATATCATATTCCTTTAAGCCACACAAATACCCGAATACTCTCTTGACACCTGTCTAGTTCTCCTTTCCAGGTGTCGACAAGTACCTTCTCAACACTCCCACTGTATGGGAAATGTATGGTCGAGTGCAGACCATCACATACATTAGACCACAAAAAAAAATTGCATAGGAAACATGTGCCACATCCTCTATCTCTTCATGTGTCTTTGGAAACTATTCAACAGTAAGCTTTGCTCCCACTAGAATTGGCACCTTCATTAGTTTTCAATCCTACATGTTGAATCATTTCATAACTGTTTCAATATACTTCATCTGATTCAACTAGAGATTTCTAGTGGCTCGATCTCTCTTAATCTCCATTCCCAGAATGAAGTTAGCTGCGCCCAGATCCTTCATGTCAAACTTGGAGGATATTTGCTTCTTCACCTCCTTTATTGTGTCCATGCTATTTCCAATCAACAACATGTTATCAACATAGAAAGCTACATATATGAAACACCCACCTTCTTCTTTGGAATATATGGAGTGATCAACTTTGCTTCTCACAAATACAAAACTAAGGATGTAAGTGTCAAACTTCTGGTACCACATCCTTGGTGATTGCTTTAGACCATAAAGGGATATTTTGAGTTTGCACACCAACTCTTGCTTTCCCTTTACTAGAAATCCTTCATGATGTTTCATGTAGATTTATTCTTCCAGGTCCCCATGTAGGAACATTGTCTTCACATCCATCTGTTCTATCTCCAGATTGAATTCTACAACTAGAGACATTAATACTCTAATGGAAGTTATTTTTTTGCAACAGAGGAAAAAATCTCACTGAAGTCGACTCCCTCGACTTGGTAATATCCTTTAACTACCAGTCAAGCTTTGAAATTCTCGACTTGACCTACAACATTCATCTTCTTCTTGAACACCCACTTGCTACCGAATGGATTTCTTCCACTAGGTAACTTGACTAAATCCCATGTGTCATTCTTGTACAAGGATTCCATCTATTCGACCATTACATCCTTCTAGAGTTTACCCTCTTTCGAGTCAACTACCTCATTGACCGACTTGGGCTCATCATCGATGGCAGTTAACACAAATGCAGAAAGAAAGTTACCTCTCAACTGGTTTTCTTATTCTTTCTGACCTCCTTACCACCAGAGTCAATTGTTCCACCTCTTCCTCAGATTCAATAGACTCATTTGAGTCATCTTCTTCGTTCCTCAGTTCAAACCGCATTGTATCAGGATTATTCTTGGTCTGAACAACTTCCTCAAGCTCATATTTACCTCCGACTTCTCTGAAGACCACATATCGACTGTACACTATTGTCCTTGATGCAGGATCCCAGATCTTATATTCTTTCAAACCTTATTTGTATCCGATGAAAATACATTTGACATCCTTCTTGTCCAGCTTACTCCTCTTTTCCTTGGGAACATGCACAAATGCATCACAACCAAACACTTTGAGATGTTCCACTGAAGAATTCTTACTCGACTATACCTCATTTGGAGTCATTTTGAATAACACTGACGAAGGAGACATATTCACTATATCTTGCAGTCTTGACTGCCTCCGCCAAGAATTCTTATGCAATACTAGCACCACCTAGCATGCTCCTTTTCTTATCCATCAACGTTCTATTCATTCTCTCAACAACTCCATTTTACTATGGGGTGTATGGTGTGGTATTTTGGCGTGCTATATCACACTTCTTACAGAACTAATAAAATTTCTTTCCACAAAATTCACCACAATTGTCAGTCCTCAACACTTTAATCCTCTTCTCTGTCTGGTTTTCCACAAGATCTTTAAACTCCTAAAATATCTTGAAAACCTTTGATTTCTTTCTGGAAAAATCATCTATGAAGGAGACATAATATAGGGATCGACCAAGTGAAGGCACTGTAACCGGGACAAACACATCACTATGCACCATTTCTAGAATCCCATTTTCCTTTGTTGCTCCAGATGGGAACCTCACCCGACTTTGTTTCCCATATATGCAATGTTCAAAAAAGTTGACTTCTAACCCACATTCAGGAAAACCTTTGACCATACCTTTTCTTTGCATAGGTCGAAGTACTTTATCTCCAATGTGTCTAATCCTCTCATTCCATAACCTAGCTGGGTCGAGTTCATCATGTCTTTTCAAGTCGAGTTCTGTCGACATCGAGTCGAGTTGAGTTGATTTCAGGAGAAACAATGTTGTTTCCTCTAGTCAAGTCGACATTCCCTAACAACTTGTACATGGTACCAATCCAAACTCCTCTCATTAATACCATCACACCTTTGACCATCTTGCATGAATGCTTCTGAAATAGAGTATGCACACCTGCATCACTCATCTTGCTGATAGATATCATGTTTCTTTCCAAACCTGGAATGTGTAGCACACCTGGGAGGGTTCTTTTCCTCCCATCCTGCAGTGTCAGTTATACTCTTCGTCGTCCGAAAATTCTGGTTGTCGAGTCTTCCCCCAAGAACACATCACCCCCATAATATTATTCATATTTATAGAACCATTATTTATGTGGTGTCATATGATAGGATGATCTTGATTTGATCAACCAAACATCTTGATCTGACTATGTATTGGTCGACACCAGGTACACATCACCTCCCTTCCCCGAGGTCATCTTTCTCTTAGTTGACTGCTTCTTGTCGGATCCAACACTGAATTTTGTTGCCTTCGACGTACATTCCTTTATATAATGCCCAACTTTACCACATTTCCAGCATCTTCACGTTGACTGAACCAGGGATTTATATCTACCCTTCGATTTGAAATTTCTATTGGAGAATATGCCTTTGTATCTATCTATCGGTCGACCTCTCACTATCATATCATCTTTGGTTGATCCTTCCATGTTCTTTCTTCTTATTTCTTCCGATAGGAGAGAATCAACCATGTCCTCTAGGGATAGTGTGGTTTCATTACTCCTAATAGCCACGACTAAGCTATCCCAAGATTATGGAAAATAACATAATAGGTTTATACAATTCTCCTCATCAATGATCTTTACATCTAGAGACAATAATTGGATTAACACGGTGTGAAACACATTTAAATTCTCAGTCACTGAACTTCCATCACTTATCCTTAGAAGATACAGTTTCTTTCTTACAAAACAAATTATTTACCATAGATTTTGACTGGTATAAGCTTCCCACATTGTCCGACAGTTTCTTGGGCGAATCTTCACCTGAGACATTCAACAACACCAAATATGCAAGACAAAGTCGTATCGTACTTCTTGCTTTTATTTCTAGTTTCTCCCATTCTTTCGTCGACATGCCTCTCGACTGGGTACTTGGACATACCACTTTCCATTGTTCTCAATTCACAAGAAGGTCTTCCATTTTAAGCTTCCAAAGCACAAAATTTTGGCCATTGAATCTTTCTATCTCTATTCTGGAACTACTAGCCATTCTTTACCACAATCTTTAAAACAATTTCTGACTTACAACTCTTACTGTACCTAGGGTTTAGTTCTCAGATTCAAGAATGGAAAATCAAGATCTGATACACTTGCAAAAGAACTACACCACTCTGATAACTCACTTGTCAGGGAAAAATTAAGCTCTGATACCACATGTCTGGAAATGCAGGACACTTCCACACTAATCCTAGAAAAAAAGAGAAGAATAATTTAATCAAGAAAGCAAATGACACAAGCAATCACACAATACACTGAGATTTTACCCTGGAAACCCTTAACCGGGAAAACCAACATTCCTTTGAGCGTTTTTCTCTGTTGTTGTCTTATTCATTCAGAATAAAAGGTCACATGTCTAACCTTGGTCCACACCTAAGACACAATCAACATCATACCCTCTTGCATAGGAAAGAACAACCCTGTAGCCGATTCGACTTACATATGCATGACCAAAAACCTACACTTACACATGCATTAACTTACAAAAGTGCATTCTATGATCACATTACAACAACAACCTTTACAACCTTACAACACGCCTCTTTATAGGATTTACAACAGAAAAAACTTAAATATTGGTGCCCAAAAATGGTTACAGATCCATGCATATCATTGGCTACAATTCCTGCAAATCTCAGGATTCCTTTACAGTCAACTCCAAGTCAGGTTTACTAGTCGACTAGCATTCAAACTTCATTCGGTCTCTGGTCGGTCATCTCATGCCCACACTTCAACCTCTTGTTGGTTGAATTGTCGTCGATATCTTCAACTTCGACTTTACCCGATCAAATTCCTCTACCTTTGACTTGTTTTCGATCTACTTCGACTTCGACCTGCTGTCGATCCACCTCGACTTCGACCATCAGTCGATTCACCTCAACATGACTTTCACTGCAAAGAATATAAAAACCCAACACAAATGAATCAAGCTGAGACTCAAGGTGGGATTCAAGTTGGCTGGCAAGGTGGGAATTGATGTCCTTCTTCAATTCCTCTTTCAGGTAGTCCATTTTGGAGTCAATGTGGGTAGCTATGTTTTTCAAGGTCTTGGTTGCAAGTGCTGGCCATGGTGAGGGGGAAACACATGAAGAGGTGGGAAAGAAACATGGGTGAAAAGGGTGGTTGGGTCCATGGAAAAACAAGGCCAAGATATGATAGGTATCACTATGATAAGGACAAAAAGAGGAGTCCAATGGAATAGGTCTCAAGTAGGGTTTCCAGAAAGGGGGTCGACACCACAGGAAACAAATTGCTAAAAAATGATAGGTATCACTACGATCATGATGAAAAGAGGAGTCCAATGGGATAGGTATTAAATAAGGGTGTAGGTAGGCCCGAAACATTTTTTTTAAACTCCTGCAGAGTTATACTCCGATCTGAAGAGTACTGTAGTGTTGAAAGGCCCAAATTCTTAACGGGAAAAAATATGTAGTAATTTCGCAACCAAAATGCAGGAGGTAAAGTTGCATGACAACAGGTCTTGTCTGTTATGTTTCTATTTCCATCCCAAGGGTTAGGGTATTCAGGGTTTCTACAGACAAGGGTTTTCCTTGTGATATAGCTCTCAGATATACATGCAGGGTCCAACAGTAGTTCTTGACCCAATAGCTTAGGGCACCAACTAAGGAGGCTAGACCATACCCTTAGCCATACTACTAAACTACCCAGGTACTAGAGAGTATCTTCTTGAGTGCTATTCTTGGTGGCACTATAGCAGTTAGGTGGCCGATTCATTTATCTATGAAGGGATTCATGATATTTGGGTCAATCCATATACATGTGTTATCTGATGTGCTACCACTCGAAGGGGTACCAACAAGGGTTACAAGGGTGGAAAACAATGTGCACTTGAGTACCACTTGTAGTTCATGGGTGTATGCTTCCCTGATTGTAGATTTATGTGCTAAACGATAGATCTTTATAGCTTTAAGACGCCAGAATACGTCTCTACCTTGAAAAAAATAACCCACAACTTTCTGCCAAGGAAAGTGCTTTGATACCACTTGTAAGGTACTAGATCTATTATAATAACAGGAAACAAAAATATTGCAGAGAATAACAACAGAAAAACACAATAGATGAAACTACAACACCAAAATAACACCTTTATTGGAAAGAAAACAAAGTTCACTTGCCTCTTCGAGGGGGCAACCTTCAGTAGAGCAACTCTCTATTACAATGATTCTCAAGAAAAAACTTCTCATGACTTCTACACTTATTTATACTAATTCTATCTTCTAAAGATCATTCTAGAGGAAGATCCTTCTAGAAGCGGAAGCTTCTATTAGGTCTTCTTACATTAACTTATTTCAATTTATTAAATATGCCTTATTAACTAATTTCGACCTTTATAACATGGAAATATATTATTCTATCTACGTGAGGGTTTAGGGAGGTTAGGAAATATATTATTATATTATATTATATAATAATATAATATTACATGATGGGTGGTCTGGGTATCATGGTTGAGATTTTTGTTTTGGTAGGGTGGTGATGGTGAAATAAAAAAATATTAAAATATGCATCCTCGTCCATATTTACACTAATTAAAGTCTTTGCAATAAAAATAATCACTAATTATGTTATGATATATTTTGTTGAGAATTCCAAAGCATTTGGGAATAATAAAATTTTTAATGATCTACAAAATAGGACCAGGGATAGTATGTGAAGTTTTTCGCGTGTGAGGGGAAATAAAAAGGTAAATAATGTATATACAAATTAGGGTTAGGGTAAAAAAATAAAATAAAAATGAAAAAATAAAAATAAAAATGAAAAAATGAAAAAATGAAAATTAAAATAATGAATAAAAAAATTAAAATGAATAGATATACAAATTTGTATAACACCTTAGGTCTTAATTAAATGGTTTGTTTACTTAATCCAAATTAGTTTATCTTTGTAAAAAAGAAATTCACCCCATGTAAAATGTTTAACGTGAATACATTTTTCCTTGGTTAAAAGCAAAGATTTGAAATAATATCAAGGGAAAACATGGGAAAATCATAGAAAAATAAAAATAAATAATTTACAAAAATAAAATAAAATATAAAAATATTTACAAAATTCATAGAAAATTAAAAATTAAATTAAATTAAATCACAAGTTGGAAAATTAAGCTGCAATTGCACGAGTCTAGGTTTCGTGCTCCCTCTGGGTTTCATCGGTCAAGGTTCCACACCTAGGGGGCACAATTTAGAAAATAAATGTATAGGGTAGGATTCAGGAAACCAGGCGCTATGGAGAGGAGTGAGGCATATGGAGATTAAGGATGTGGCTTTTAAACTATGGTGAAGTGAAAATGAAGAAGGCGAAGGGACGACGCTTCGTGTGATGATTTAACGTTGCAAGTTAGGAAAAGTAGAAATAAGACGTCGATTCTAACCAAGTACGCATGACATGTTAATCCACTCAATATACACATCAAAGAGGGTGTATATGCTCAGATCACGAGGAGTAGGAATTGATGAGGTCGAGGAAAAGGCCTCAACATCAAATCACCATACATGCAACATATAACTAAGAGGTGTCAGGTGATGGTACGACAAGGACTCACAACTAGGAAACTGAATGGACTTATGGAGTGGATTTTGATGAGAGGTAGGACCGAGAGGGGACTCAATATAAACCAATATGGAGAGGTTCGAGGACAGGCTTTCAGAAAAGGTAGGTTCGACAACCTTGGGGGATTCGAACATTGAGGCAACTGAAAGCCAAAGTAATCTGCCTCCCGATGAGGATGATCCGGGAAAGAATCAAGGTATAGGTTGTGGACAAGGATCAAGATATTCCCCCACATTCCTCTCAAGGCTGGAGCGGTCACTCGATCGAAGTGTCTCTGCAAACCTGCTCATGAAAAATAGAAGAATGACATCAACCATGCGACCATAAGAAGTCTTACCAACATATAAATAGTATATTACTTTCCTTTAATCCAATTTAGAAGAGAGTGTTAGATTTATTCAACGATAACATGGTGGCTATAGATGAATGTCTTGAAACTGCATGTAATGTTCCCAAGGCCGAGCCCAGTTGTAAATCTGATGTATGAAATGAATTGTAAATATATGTTATAGGCTGGTGAGCCAAGTTTGTATAAGCCGGTGGGCTTATGTGATTGTTAGGTAAGAGAGCCTAAGGGTTGGAGGCCAAGGGCCTGATTTTGTACTTGTATATATGCAAAAACATTTAATAAAATTGTAAACATTGCCAGGTGCAGACCGACCACGATGAATGAGTGAAGGGGGACTGAGTTTCCACAGAGAAGGCAAGGGATTAGGGGTTGGAAGGTGGGAAAAGGGGCTAAGTGTTTAACCTAGGGGGGGGGCTTAAGCCTAGGAATAATATTTTATTATTATTCCAAAAGAACATGTGCCATTTATATTTTTTATCCTAAGTTTCTGACCAAGGGAAGGTGATGCGTGTTGGTGGAACGCATGCGGTCTCCAGGGTGACAAGTGTCGACCCTGGTGCATGCGAATAAAAAAGTTTGGGTGGACCGTGAGGGGGGTTCACTCTCTCATTCAAGCAGACTGCCTAAGGGTGTACGGGCTCTGAGCAGTACGACTGACCCGAGCTCTGCAGAAAAACCTCGTACACCTTCTGAACTGAAAAACCCGTGTATACCTCCGTACTGAACCAGAAGCCTATGATTGATTCTAAAAGAGCCAATTTCACTTCTGTTTGAATCGAAAAAGACTGTGTTGTGTCTGGAGAATCCGTGTGCATCCACTGCCTGAGATCGAGCCTATGCGTGAGATCTCTGTCCTGAAGCCGTGACCCTGAGCCATTTTTCCATTGCTGAGCTTGTGGAAAAATCTGTGTCTATTTTTCCGTTGGTTGTGTGGCCACTTAGTGCTAGACTGCGTGGGAGGTTTGTTGACCTGTGAGTGATTCTCACCAGGTGAGAGAGTGCGTAGAGGAAGGAGAGAACTCCTGGAAGGAACCCTGTAGCTTCCACAGAGCCCGAAGACTTCCGGTCCGGTTTGTTGCTGTAACCCAAGGCAAGGGAGGTTAGCAGCCGAAGAACTGTCCAGGTGACAGAGAAGGTGTATACTCCTGGGGTGGAACAAGCATGTGGGGAATGAGGGTCTGTGGGCAGTGAGTGTGGGTGGTTCCTGGGAGAGAATCTCTTCCTGTGGTTGTGTGCTATTTTCCCTGTAACCTCAGCCTAACCTAGGATTCCTTTTCTCGGGGTGGAGCTTAATCCCAGCTCAGGGGTGACCCACTACTGAGCTGATGAGCAGTGTGGTCTAAGGCTGGGAGGTTCGTGGAAGGTCTACACTTGGTTGGTGGATTCTACCACTGTTAAAAGATAAGTATTTGATTATGTTTTAATCATGTTTTGCATGACTCTACTGCTTATGTTATCATGATTTCCATTGTGTATATGAATTAGTATGAAATTCTATTGCTTTGTTAATTATGGCAGTAACTCATATGAATACTCTGTGTAGAATGTGTTTATTTGTTTAAATGCACGTGGATTATATAATACCTGTATGAGTTATGTACCAAGTGGTGTTAAAGTTTCCTTTTAAGAGCGATTAAGCCATGGTAGCTGAAAAGGTGCGCTACAGTTTTGTATCAGAGCTAAGGTTTCGACATTGAGCCTAGATGGGCCAGTGGAGCGGTATTTGGACCGAGAATGCGATGGGAAATTGGGTCTGGAAGGCCAATTTCAGACTCTGGTTTGCTCCAAAGTGTCAAGGAGTTACTTGACAATTTTTTTTTTTAAGCTCAGGAGGTATAGCGGTGTTATGAAACCGCAACTAGTGTGGTATAAGTCCATAGGGAGAGAGGACTCCACACTAGAAGTGCTGGAGCTTTAGGATCTGTTCGGGAGGAAAGGTGAACCCTCGTGACCGTCAGATTTGGAAAGTGTGCACGAGGTTTAAAGCCCTTTGGAATTGCAGCTCCAGTTTCGAAGGCTCCTTATAGAATGAGTACACTAGAGCTGAAAGAGTTGCAATTGCAGCTTGAAGAGCTACTAAAGAAGGGATACATTCACCCCAACGTGTCACCTTGGGGAGCCCCGGTCCTATTCACGAAGAAGAAAGATGGGATGTTGAGACTGTGCATTGATTTCCGACAGTTGAATAAGGTCACTGTCAAGAACAAGTATCCTCTGCCAAGGATTGATGATCTTTTTGATCAGTTGAAGGATGCAAAAATATTTTCAAAAATAGATCTCAGATCTGGATATCACCAAGTGAGAATAAATGATGAGGACATTAGCAAGACTGCCTTTAGAACAAGGTACGGTCATTATGAATTCACAGTGGTGCCGTTTGGACTGACAAATGCACCTGTTGTTTTCATGTGCTTAATGAATGGAGTGTTCAGAGATTATTTAGACAAGTTTGTCATAGTCTTCCTGGACAATATCTTGGTGTATTCCAAGACAGAGGAAGAACATGAACAACACCTGAGAATGGTGCTGCAGGTGTTGAGAGAACACCAACTGTACGCAAAACTGAGCAAGTGCTCATTTTAACAAAGGCAGATTCATTACTTGGGGCAAATTATATCAAAAGAAGGGATCGCTATGGATCCTGAAAAGGTTGAGGCCATTTGAGAATGGTCAGTGCCAAGGAATGTGGCAGAAGTTAGATCTTTTATGGGTCTAGCAGGCTACTACAAAAGGTTTATAGATAGATTCTCAAAGATAGCCCACCCTATCACTTCCTTGCAAAGGAAGGAGAAGAAGTTCCAGTGGACTAAAGAATGTGAGAGCAGCTTCCAGCGATTGAAGTAGCTACTAACCAGTGCTCCAATCCTGAAGATTGCAGATCCAAATAAGGATTACATAGTGTGCACAGATGCATATAAGGAGGGGCTGGGAGGAGTTCTCAGCCAAGAGGGATTTGTAGTTTGTTATGAGTCTCGAAAGCTGAAAGAGCATGAAAGGAATTATGCCACTCACGATTTAGAGCTAGCAGCAATCGTCCACGCCTTGAGGAAATGGAGACATTACCTCATGGGAAGGAGATTCGAATTAAGAACAGACCACAATGGTCTGAAGTATTT
>ML784109.1:406970-445829 GCA_009831015.1 Picea engelmannii | reverse complement strand
GGGCCAGTTGCATACATGCTTGCACTACCTGCATCTATGACTGTACATAATGTGTTTCATGTTTCACTGCTTAATAAATATGTACCTGATGCTAATCATGTTATCGATTGGAATGTGATTCAGGTGGAACCAGAAGGTGTCCTGCAAGTGCATCATGTGCACATATTGGACATGAAAATAAAACAGCTCCGGAATCGAGCCATAGAGCTTATAAAGGTTCAGTGAACCTGGTACTGTCTTGAGGACGTGACATGGGAGGATGAAGAAGTTATGTGGGCAGAGTACCCGCATCTTTTTGAAAATTTTGAAAGGCTTGCAGAGACAGTGTAAGTTGCACTAAGGACAGTGCAAAAATAAGGGAGGGGGATTGTAATGTTCCCAAGGACGAGCCCAGTTATAAATCTGATGTATGAAATGAATTGTAAATATGTGTTATAGGCTGATGAGACAAGTTTGTATAAGTCGGTGGGATTATGTGATTGTTAGGCCAGAGAGCCTAAGGGTTGGAGGCCAAGGGACTGATTTTGTACTTGTATATATGAAAAAACATTTAATAAAATTGTAAACACCGCTAGGTGCAGATCGACCACGATGAGTGAGTGAAGGGGGACCGAGTTTCCACAGAGAAGGCAAGGGATTAGGGGCTGGAAGGTGGGAAAAGGGGCTAAGTGTTTAGCCTAGGGGGGGGGGGCTTAAGCCTAGGAATAATATTTTATTATTATTCCAAAAGAACATGTGCCATTTATATTTTTTATCCTAAGTTCCTGACCAAGGGAAGGTGATGTGTGCTAGTGGAACGCATGCAGTCTTCAGGGCGACAAGTGTCGACCCTGGTGCATGCGAATAAAACAGTTTGGGTGGACCGTGAGGGGGGTTCACTCTCTCATTCAAGCGAACTGCCTGAGGGTGTATGGGCTCTGAGATGTACGACTGACCTGAGCTCTGCAGAAAAACCTCGTACACCTTCTGAACTGAAAAACCTGTGTATACCTCCGTACTGAACCAAAAGCCTTTGATTGATTCTGAAAGAGCCGATTTCACCTCTGTTTGAATTGAAAAATCCTGTGTTGTGTCTGGAGAATATGTGTGCATCCACTGCCCGAGATCGAGCCTGTGCGTGAGATCTCTATCTCGAAGCCGTGACCCTGAGCCATTTTGCCATTGCTGAGCTTGTGGAAAAATTCGTGTCTGTTTTTCCGTTGGTTGTGTGGCCACTGAGTGTTGGATTGCGTGGGAGGTTTGTTGACCTATGAGTGATTCTCTCCAGGCGAGAGAATGTGCAGAGGAAGGAGAGAAATCCTGGAAGGAACCCTGTAGCTGCCACAGAGCCCGGAGATATCCGGTCTGGTCTGTTGCTATAACCCAAGGCAAGGGAGGTTAGCAGCCGAAGGACTGTCTAGGTGACAGAGAAGGTGTATACTCCTGGGGTGGAACACGCATGTGGGGAATGAGGGTCTGTGGGCAGTGAGTGTGGGTGGTTCCTGGGAGAGAATCCCTTCCTGTGGTTGTGTGATGTTTTCCCTGTAACCTCAGCCTAACCTAGGATTCCTTGTCTCGGGGTGGAGCTTAGTCCCAGCTCGGGGGTGACCCACTGCTGAGTTGATGAGCAGTGTGGTCCAAGGCTGGGAGGTTCGTGGAATCCCTGCACTTGGTTGGTGGATTCTACCACTGTTAAAAGATAAGTATTTGATTATGTTTTAATCATGTTTTGCATGACTCTACTGCTTATGTTATCATGATTTCCGTCGTGTATATCAATTAGTATGAAACGCTATTGCTTTGTTAATTATGGCAGTAACTCATATGAATACTCTGTGTAGAATGTGTTTATTTGTTTAAATGCATGTGGATTATATAATACATGTATGAGTTATGTACCAAGTGGTGCTAAAGTTTCCTTTTAAGAGCGATTAATCCATGGTAGCTGAAAAGGTGCACTACACTGCATGTGCCTATTCGAAACTGAAGATTAATATTCACATGCGAAATCATAAAGATAAAAACATGAAGCACAAACATGCTAGCGTGAAGATGTATAGTTTGAGTTATTCAATTAGGACATGTAATAGAACGAACCATGCAGCCACATCAAATCACCAAGCACTTTCACATTAGTAAAATGTTAGAAGATGACTCATCAATTCCATCATGCAAATTTAAAAAAAAACATCATATGTTAGGAAGCAACATGAAGACATTTTCAATCATCAGATCAAAAGGAATAATCAACAGTCATCAAAGATAATCATCAATCAAGATAAAACCCCCAACTCCCTTAATGTAGGAAAAGAGATAGCATTAGGCTCAACCAGTGGAGGATTAGGCAATAGGTTGGAAATTTTATTAGGTCCCCCTTTCCTTTCGCTTGCAAAATAAAAAGTGAAGGGGGGTTGTTGCAACCACAACAAATGGTGACACACTAGAAGAAAGAATTATCTTCGTCAATAGAAGTATAGGCCCTATACTTCAGATTTGATTTTTAAAGATAAGCTCAACAAGAATGCAAAAAGTTTTCCAATAGTTATAGGTACCATAATGATGCCAAAATTATAAAATATATAACCTAATGTTTCTAGTACTTGTAATCTAACACACCCTTTTCAAAGAGCCAAATAATGAGATAAATTATTTTATTGGTTGCACACTTTAGATTGGTTTTCGTTTGACCATGGGTCTTCACCATTTATAACAAGAAAACATATACATAAGTGTGTTCCTCATCTATCTTTTCTCGACATTGCTTTGCTTCCAGTGAGTTTCCATAGCCCCAAAAAAGTTTCCTCGGTACCATATAGGCATATCCTTGCTGCCAATAGACATCTATAGCCCCGACATGTCTACTTGTACTACCCATAGTATTAATAGTGTTTTGAACTTCCTTTTTATTTCAAAATATGCTCACCCTTTTAGATTTAGATATAGATATGCATATGCACATAGGGTGTGAAGGAGGTGAGTTGATACAAGAGTTGTTTTGATTTGCCGAGTAGATGTTATGCATTTTATCTTAACCCATAAAAAAACCATCATAGTTTTGTCCATTTTATTAATGTGAAATGGATGGATCTCAAAGAAAAGAGTGGATAGACACTTTCCTATACTTATGGATTATCATGGTACGCTTAACAGGAACATGTGTTCCACCACACCTATCAATCCATAACTACAACTAAGAACTTCATGAATGCACATTCATATAGAGTAGCCCATGCATTGTATGCATTGTAAAAAAATCATTCAGTATGTGACTAGAATTGGACTAGCTCCTCATCGTAATTTTAAAGAGTAATCCTCAAGGAAGACTAAGAAGTCAAATCAGCTCAGGAAACATACCAAAATTAAAATCAAAATATGGAAGCAATATGTACAAGGAGAAATAAAGCACTGAATTCAAAAGTGAATTCATGGAAAATAAAACTAACCTAAAAGAATATGAAGCTAGAATGTCAGTCATCAAAAGGATGAAAACTGGCTAAAACAACAAGAGTAGAACCCAACAATGAGCAACAAATTTGGTGCAACAATAGTGAAAGTGTTTTCATAAAAACTTAGAAAGCAAGTCAAGGGAAATCATCAGTAAATAAATGTTAACCATTCAACATGAAACCCAATGAAAAAAATTCCCAGAGTTTCTAATATGAAAAAAAGAAAAAACCATCTTACAAAAATTGATGATCTAGTGGAAAAATATTTTCAACACAACTCTCCACTTAAATTGTCACATACAATTATTTCATTCATTGTGTAATGATCCCAAGCCAAGATGCAAGGAACATCACGGTTTTGGGTGTCTTTTTAAACTTTTATTGGTTGTGGCATTTCGTCAAACACTTTACTAATTTACTTGTTTGTATGTATTTACTTGCAGGTTGGCCTCTTGATTTTAGGCCTTAGGGTTTATGTTGATGAATTTAATGTGTGTTGAAGCAATAAACAAGAATATACCGTAATGGAACATACCTCAACCATATGCAAGATCATCAAGATGATAGAAAAGCCAAAACTCTACAGATCTGATTTTATTCATAATAATAGAACCTGCTACAATGAAGATGCCGAACTGGAATGCTCATCAGATCTCTCTAAGATAGAATATATAAGTTGCTACAAAATTATCCAAAAGAAGACTACATTAAGCCTCCAAAGGCTAAATATACCATGAAAACCAATACAAGAAAGATCTGGGTCGTATGAAGTGTCAACCCCCAAGATGGAAGATGCCACACCCTGCTGAAACCCTGAAGAACCTCAATAATTTGGCCCTACTATCAAAGACCTCCAAATTCTACGCTGAAGATGCCAAACTATAGATCGGGATGAGTGGAATCCCCTCTTGAAATCTCAAATTGAAATACCAAGGTAAACTCCTCCAAATGATAAATCCTCCAATTGAGTTGCACCCTCATGAAACTGTCAAACCCTACAATTTCGGCCCTGATTAAGGAAGGCTCCAAATGAGTCCAAGCTCAGCCAAATGATAGATCAGGTTGATAGGATCCACCTCCTGAAGTCTCAGGCCGAAATTCTATGGATAACTCCTCCAAACTGAATAGATTTGAATCTCAAAAATGCCCTCCTTCTCTCCAATTCGTCCCAATGTTCTAGGAAATAATATGAACCATAAAACTCTCTCAAGAAGCACTAGAAATCATGGCTAAGGCCCTGCAAGTAAAATCAAAATTCTCAAATCTCCAAGAGCCCCCTCAAACTCCTACAACGATCCTTCCTTCACTGAATGGTGCACCCCCCTTGCTGGAAACCTCCAATGGTGTGCCCTCCTTCTCTTCCTGTGCCTGTGGCTGGTGTAGAACCCTCCTGCACTAATGTAGAACCTAAATAGAATGGTGTGGGAGAGTATTTCATCTCCGAGACCAATCTTGGTATAATATAGGTGGAATATTTCACCACCAAATCATCATCTAGGGTTTGTTAAGTCAAAACCCTCAAAACCCCCAAGGTATGAGCTCTCTAGCTAGAAGCCAGATATCAAACTGATAAACATACATGAATGAATGAGAGAATAGAGACCCTTGCCTCTATTTTATACTTCCTACTCACCTTGTCTGTCTAAAGTGAATTTATTTATTTATTTTAAATTATTAATTAATTAATTAAATCACTTTAATTAATTAATTAACCTTTTTACCTCCGAAAAGCGCCTTATTTTTCCTTGTGGCTTCCCTGACCACTGAAAGTCACTTCTCATCATCCTATCCTGTAGTTTTGTTCCTCCCGATTCCAATGAGCTATTACACTGAGAGGTTCCTCCAAGTATTGTGCCCAAAATGACCTCTTCAGTGAGTTTAATTAAGCTATAGCTCAAAATACTCAAAATCATGGAAATCGTCGGAATGCAATGGAACAGAGGCCAACATGTGCAGAATGGATCATAATGATTACATGGGAAGAGAGATGCAAGCCGAACCCCAAAATACCTCTCAATAATCTCTATACTTGCTACAACATCTATTTGGCTACTTTGATCATCATAACCCTTTGTAATGTAATGATGTCCCAAAGTGGGGACATTATAGTCCTCCCTGCTAGAAAATTGCTTGTCCTGAAGCAATAACCAAATACACACAAGTATAATACCAGGATCCCATGTCCACCTGTGGGACACATAGTAGACCCCATCCAAAGATGAACTATCACACACTCTTCCCCCTGTGTCCCATATCAAGACATGAACTACAAGCCCTTGGGAAGCATAATCCTGAAATATATCATCACCATGAAACTGTTGCTCATGACTCATGGCCTCATCCCCGACTAATTCCATCCTCCAAGATACTACCAAGATCAACACGACCTCCATCAACTTCCCATGCTGATGCCATACTGAGGTATTGCAAGACCTCTGTGAGTCACCCTCAAGTGGTATGCTCTCCTCAACACTGAAGCTCAATGGAAAGTTAGAACAACTTTCCACTGCAAAGGTCTACTCGCCTCTGTCAGTCAGTGAAATGATCAACCTGAAAATCTCTGGATCCCATGCTAGTCTGTGTCGAAGATCACCATGCTGACACTACACTATGCTGACCATGCCTAACTACTCCCTGTATAAATACTGGATCCTCCACTCTTGGATCATAAAGCTGAAGTACCTGTGGCACTTGGACCTGCTGTCTAAAAGCTGCATTTGTAATAACATCTCTATGGAAGTAGTGCATGCCCAACCATCTCCATGCCCGATCATGATGATCAAGAGGGAGAAAATATCTCGTTCCCTAGGACAAGTACCTGCAGGCCCACTCCAAACCAACCCAAGGTGGAGTGTGTGGCTCTCTGGTGCAACCTGGGTCAACATGATGTAAAACATATTGATAACAAAATGAACTCCTGGATCCCATGGAAAACTTGGGAGTTTATCACTTCCAATCTCCTCTAACGACCCCTATGTGAGACTGATCACTGTCATAAGCCCTCGGTGCTCATCTGCTATCATCTGGCCTATGATGCTCACCATCACGTACCAAGTCTCAACTGGCTGCCTATGAAGACCCACCTCTATCCTAATGGATGTCATAAAAACACTCATGTCAGGTGGTCTCGGCCTAGCCACTCCCGATGTTCTCAACCACTGTCCATCTCTCCTCATGCTGATGTCCATGATAAAAGTGTCGGGAAAGGATAAAAAAGACATCTATAGCTGACCTTAACTGAAAAATACCACCTACCTTGGTCAATACCAAGGATTCGACCAAAATCACGTCTACCGCTACCCATGATAACTGCTCTCCTATAGTCATCACTAAACCCCAATCATTAGGTACAATCGGAAGTAACTCCTCCAACTACTGGTAAACCAATCTCCATTTCGCATCCCCCATGCAACTGCTGAAATGGTGAAGGTGAGATCTCATAACTATGTGCTACTGAAAAGGAGTGACATCTTCATACTCCCTTAAATATGTATCCTCCCTGCAATCCAATACATCCGTCTGAAATTGACTGCATATATCACCCTGTCTCTATGAACTATTACTCAGAACTGTATGCCCTGGCATACTTGTGTCATCTCCAGTATACTCCTGCTGCACCATAGATCCTGGGCGTACTACTATATCAACCTCTACCTGAAGGTCAACCACTCTCGGAACCCAAATGGGAGTGTCCTCTATCAACTGGTGCTCCTCTACTAGACCACCAACATCCTCTAGTAATGTGACTGATGGACATATCTGAGTATCCACAAAGATAGATGAAGTGGATCTCTGTAAAATCTCCTCAGGAGGCTCCTCTGATCTGGACTTTGATTCTTGAAGGGTTGTCTGTGTGCCGCTCAAGAATCCTCGAGTTCTCTCTAAATCCTGAGTAAGTATGTCCACCTCCGACTCCTGCTCCCTCAAATCCTCATGATACATCACGCCAATCCACAACAGGTAGTAATTGTTTGTCAACAACTGTTGGTAGTCGGTCCTCATCACATATACTCTCTCCCTGAGAGTATGAAAGTCATCCATGGAAAAACCCTCATACAAACTACCATGTGCCACTGATGTCCTCCAACAGTAATTCGTCACCAATGCATGTATGTCATCAATGTGCCTGGTGGCTACCATGATCATATCCTCAATGAATCTCAACTTACCTATCAAGTAGTGTGACTCCTGGTCATAGTCATGATGGGGTGCCACCTCATATCTCTCACTGCTAGTGCCAACACTAGAATCCCCAACAACGCTCTTTGCAAAAGATGAAGTGTTGAACTACCCATTGTCTACTATGCCACTGGGTCCTCCTGTATGCCACTGCACCTCATCACTAGATGCTATCTCCCTTTGAATCACACTATATCCTATATGAACAGTTGTATCCTCCTATGCACTCATCCTTCTACTATCAACTGTGCCTGGATCCCATACAGATGTGTCCAAACATGTGCTATGGTCATCCTGACTAATAAAGAGTGCATCCTCATCAATGCCAGACGATACTAGAAGTAAGATCCCCATCAACCTGTCAGTCTCCACAATCGGCTCAACTAATGTAGTCTCCAAAAGTTGTGACTCAATCTCCTCATGTTGATCTGTATGTGTAAGGTCCACTGTCTGTATGCCCTGTATCTCCTCCTGGATTTGTGGATCTACATGTCCATGGTGTGCATCCCTCACACAAGGCTCATCCATCATATTTGACATTCCACTCATACCCTCATGTGATGTGGTTTTCATAGGTGTCTGGAAAGATGACAGATGTGTCACGACCCTCATAGGAAGCTCATCATATCTAGGTGCTAACGCGTGTGAACCCTCACTAGTGTCACCACTCTGCTGAGGTTTAAGGTCATCAATAGTATGTGATATGTCTACTGAAGCACTGGTGCTATCGTCCTGTCCATCTGACTATCTATCTGCTATATAAGGGTCACTATTCTCCTCAAGCGTGATAGAAACACCATCCTCTGTGCAAGAGTCACTATCACTAGCCCCTGTGCAAGAGTCACTATCATCATCAGATTGCTACAGATAAGCATCTATCGCTCCATCCTCCCATGCCTCATCATCATTGTCATAACCTACCTCAATAATATGCTTCTTACCCTTACCCCTACACCTATGATATGGTTCCCAAGGCACCTTGCAACTGTAGCAAAGTTGTGTGCTCCTAATGGGTGTGGGGTTTCTCTGTTCTTCCTTCCTAATTGGCGTGGGGTTCCTCCAAAAAGATGCTCTGTTTTCCTCCATTTCATTGACCCAACATGTAATTTCTTGTTTTCTCCAACTAGGATTTTTATAGGATAGGAACCATTGGAATGTTAATAGCCCCTTGAAATTCTCATTGAAGGTTTCATATTCCCTCTCACACTTTACCATCCTGCTAATAATATTCATCTTCATTGTAACTCTTCTAATCCCCACTGGCTAGCAGGAATCTAGGCTCTGATACCACTGTAATGATCCCAAGCCAAGATGCAAGGAACATCATGGTTTTGGGTGTCTTTTTAAACTTTTATTGGTTGTGGCATTTCGTCAAACACTTTACTAATTTACTTGTTTGTATGTGTTTACTTGCAGGTTGACCTATTGATTTTCGGCCTTAGGATTTATGTTGATGAATTTGATGTGTGTTGCAGCAATAAACAAGAATATACCATAATTGAACATACCTCAACCATATGCAATATCAACAAGATGATAGACAAGCCAAAACTCTTCAGATCTGATTTTATTCATAATAATAGAACCTACTACAATGAATATGCCGATCTGGAATGCTCATCAAATGGATCCAAGATAGAAGATATAAGCCACTACAAAATGCTCCAAAATAAGACTACAATAAGCCTCCAAAGGATGAATATACCATGAATACCAATACAAGAAATATCTGGGCCGTATGAAGTGTCAACCCCCAAGCTAGAAGATGCCACGCACTGCTGAAACTCTGAAGACCCTCAGTAATTCGACCCTACTATCAAAGACCTCCAAATGCTATGTTGAAGATGTTGAACTATAGATCAGGATGAGTGGAATCCCCTCCTGAAATCTCAAACCGAAATACCAAGGGAAACTCCTCCAAATGCTAAATCCTCCAATTGAGTTGCACCCTCATGAAACTGTCAAACCCTACAATTTCGACCCTGATGAAGGAGGCCTTGAAATAAGTCCAAACTCAACCAAATGATATATCGGGGTGGTAGGATCCACCTCCTGAAGCCTCAGGGTGAAATGCTATGGATAAATCCTCCAGACTGAATAGATTTGAATCTCAAAAATGCCCTCCTCTCCAATTTGTCCCAATGCTCTAGGACATAATATGAACCATCAAACTCTCTCAAGAGGCACTAGAAATCATGGCTAAGGACCTGCAAGTAAAACCCAAATGCTCAAATCTCCAAGAGCCCCCTCAAACTCCTACAACGAGCCTTCCTTCACTTAATGGTGCACCCCCCCTTGCTAGAAACCTCCAATGGTGCACCCTCCTTCTTTTCTTGTGCTTGTGGCTGGTGTAGAACCCTCCTGCACTGATGTATATCCAAAATAGAATGGCGTGGGAGAGTATTTCATCTCCGAGACCAATCTTGGTACAAGCTAGGTGGAAAATTTCACCACCGAATCATCCTCTAGGGTTTGTTAAGTCAAAACCCTCAAAACCCCCAAGGTATGGGCTCTTTAGCTAGAAACCAGATATCAAACTGATAAACATACATGAATGAATGAGAGAATAGAGGCCCTTGCCTCTATTTTATACTTCCTTCTCACCTTGTCTTTCCAAAGTGATTTTTTTTTTTTAATTATTAATTAATTAATTAATTAAATCACTTTAATTAATTAATTAACCTTTTTACCTCCGAAGAGCGCCTTATCTCTCCTTGTGGCTTCCCTGGCCACTGAAAGTCACTTCTTATCATCCTATCTTGTATTGTTGTTCCTCCCGATTCCAATGAGCTATTGCACTGAGAGTTTCCTCCAAGTATTGTGCCCAAAATGACCTCTTCAGTGAGTTTAATTAACCTATAGCTCAAAATACTCAAAATCATCGAAATCGTCGAAATGCAACAGAACCAAAGCCAACATGTGCAGAATGGATCATAATGATGACATGTGATGAGTAATGCAAGCCGTACCCCAAAATACCTCTCAATAATCTCTATACTCGCTACAACCTCTATCTGGTTACTCTGATCATCATAACCCTCTGTAATGTAATGATGTCCCAAAGTGGGGACATTACAGTCCTCCCTGCTATAAAATTGCTTGACCTCAAGGAATAACCAAATCCACACAAGTATAATACCAAGATCCCATGTCCACCCGTGGGAGACACAGTAGACCCCATCCAAAGATGAACTATAACACACTCTGCCCCCTAGGTCCCATATCAAGACATGAACTGCAAGCCCCTAGGAAGAATAGTCCTAAAATGTATCATCACCGTGAAACTCCTACTCATGACTCATGGCCTCATCCCTGACTGAGTCCATCCTATAAGATACTACCAAGATCAACACGACCTCCATCAACTTCCCATGCTGATGCCATAATGAGGTATTGCAAGACCTCTGTGAGTCACCCTCAAGTGGTGTGCTCTCCTCAACACTGAAGCTCAATGGAAAGTTAGAACAAATTTCCATTGCAAAGGTCCACTCGCCTCTGTCAGTTAGTGAAATACTCAACCCGATAATCCCTAGATCCCATGCTAGCCTCTGTCGAAGATCACCATGCTGACACTGCACTATGTTGACCATGCTTGACTGCTCCCTCTACAAATACCGGATCCTCCACTCTTGGATCCTCAAGCTAAAGTACCTGTGGTACTTGGACCTGCTGTCTAGAAGCTGCGTCTGTAAGAACATCTCTGTGGAAGTAGTGCCTGCCCAACCATGCCCATGCCCGATCATGATGATCAAGAGGGAGAAAATGTCTCGTTCCATAGGACAAGTACCTGCAGGCCCACTCCAAACCAACCCAAGGTGGAGTGTATGGCTCTCCGGCGCAACCTGGGTCAACATGATGTAAAACATATTGCTAACAAAATGAACTCCTGGATCCCATGGAAAACTTGGGATTTTATCACTTCCAATCTCCTCTAATGACCCCTATGTGAGACTGATCACTGTCATAAGCCCTCGGTGCTCATCTACTATCATCTGGCCTATGATGCTCACCATCACGTACCAAGTCTCAAATGGCTACCTATGACGACCCACCTCTATTTGACTTGATGTCATAAAAACACTCATGTCAAGTGGTCTCGGCCTAGCCACTACCCATGTCCTCAGCCACTGTCCATCTCTGCTCATGCTTTCGTCCATGATAAAATTGTCGGGAAAGGATAACAAAGACATTTATAGCTGACCTTAGGACTGAAAAATACCACCTACCTTGGTCAATCCCAAGGATTCGACCAAAATCATGTCTACCGGTACCCATGATAACTGTTCGCCTGTAGTCATCACTAAACTCCAATCATCAGGTACAATTGGAAGTAACTCTTCCAACTAATGGTAAACCAATTTCCATCTCTCATCCCCTGTGCAACTGCTGAAACGGTGAAGGAAAGATCTCATAACTATGTGCTGCTGCAAAGAAGTGACATCTGCGTACTCCCTTAAGTGTGTATCCTCCCTGCAATCCAATACATCCGTCTGAAACTGACTGCATATCTCACCTTGTCTCTATGAACTATCACTTATAACTGTATGCCCTAGCATACTCGTGTCATCTCCTGTATAGTTCTGTTGCACCATAGATCCTAGGCGTACTACTGGATCAACCTCTACCTAAAGGTCAACCACTCTCGGAACCCAAATGGGAGTGTCCTCTATCAACTGGTGCTCCTCTGCTAGACCACCAACATCTTCTGGCAATGTGACTACCGAACATATCTGAGTATCCACAAAAATAGATGAAGTGGATCTTTGGAAAATCTCCTCAGGAGGCTCCTCTGATCTGGACTCTGATTCTTGAAGGGTTGTCTGTGTGCTTCTAAAGAATCCTTGAGTGCTCTCTAAATCCTGAGTAAGTATGTCCACCTCCAACTCTTCCTCCCTCAAAGCTTCATGATACATCACGCCAATCCCCAACATGTAGTCCCTGTTTGTCAACAACTACTGGTAGTCATTCCTCATCAAAGATACTCTCTCCCTAAGAGTATGAAAGTCATCCATGGAAAATCCCTCATCCGAACTACCATGTGCCACTGATGTCCTCCAATAGTAATCTGTCACCAATGCATGCATGTCATCAATGTGCCTGGTGGTTGCCATGATCATATCCTCAATGAATCTCAACTGTCCTATCAAGTAGTGTGACTCCTGGTCATAGTCATGCTGGGGTGCCACCTCATATCTCTGACTGCTAGTGCCAACATTGGAATCCCCAACAACGCTCTCTGCAAAAGATGAAGTGATGAACTGCCCACTGTCTACTGTGCCACTGGATCCTCCTGTATGCCACTGCACCTCATCACTAGATGTTATCTCCCTCTGAATCACACTGTATCTTATATGAGCAGCTGTATCCTCCTGTGCACTCACCTTGCTACTATCAACTGCACCTGGATCCCATACATATGTGTCCAGACATGTGCTATGGTCATCCTGACTAATAAAGAGTGAATCCTCATCAATGCCGGATGATCCTGGAAGTAAGTGCCCCATCAACTTGTCAGTCTCCACAATCGGCTCAACTAATGCAGTCTCCAAAAGTTGTGACTCAATCTCCTCATGTTGATCTGTATGTGTAAGGTCCATTATCTATATGCCCTATATCTCCTCCTAGATATATGGATCTACATGTCCATGGTGCGCATCCCGCACACAAGGCTCATCCATCATATATAACATGCCACTGATACCCTCATGTGATGTGGTTTTCATAGGTGTCTGGAAAGATGACAGATGTGTCACAACCCTCATAGGAAGCTCATCATATCTAGGTGCTAATGCGTGTGAACCCTCACTAGTGTCACCACTATGCTAAGGTGAAGGTCATCAATAGTATGTGATATGTCTACTGAAGCACTGGTGCTATCGTCCTGTCCATCTGACTGTCTATCCACTATATAAGGGTCACTATTCTCCTCAAGCATGCTAGAATCATCATCCTTTGTGCAAGATTCGCTATCACTAGCCCCTGTGCAAGAGTCACTATCATCATTAGACTACTCCAGATAAGCATCTATCGCTCCATCCTCCCATGCCTCATCATCATTGTCATAACGTACCTCAATAATATGCTTCTTACCATTACCCCTACACCTATGATATGGTTCCCAAGGCACCTTGCAACTGTAGCAAAGTTGTGTGCTCCTAATGGGTGTGGGGTTTCTCTGTTCTTCCTTCCTAATGGGCATGGGGTTCCTCCAAAAGGTTGCTCTATTTTCCTCCATTTCGTTGACCCAACATGTAATCTATTCTTTGCTCAAACTAAGTTTTTTATAGGATAGGAACCATTGGAATGTTAATAGCCCCTTGAAATTCTCATTGAGGGTTTCATATTCCCTCTCACACTCTACCATTCTGCTAATAATATTCATCTTCATTGTAACTCTTCTAATCCCCACTAGTTGGTAGGAATCTAGGCTCTGATACCACTGTAATGATCCCAAGCCAAGATGCAAGGAACATCACGGTTTTGGGTGTCTTTTTAAACTTTTATTGGTTGTGGCATTTCGTCAAACACTTTACTGATTTATTTGTTTGTATGTGTTTACTTGCAGGTTGGCCTCTTGATTTTCGGCCTTAGGATTTATGTTGATGAATTTGATGTGTGTTGCAGTAATAAACAAGAAGATATCGTAATGGAACACACCTCAACCATATGCAAGATCAACAAGATGATAGACAAGCCAAAACTCTTCAGATCTGATTTTATTCATAATAATAGAACCTACTACAATGAAGATGCCGATCTAGAATGCTCATCAAATGGATCCAAGATAGAAGATAGAAACTGCTACAAAATGCTCCAAAATAAGACTACAATAAGCCTCCAAAGGCTGAATATACCATGAATACCAATACAAGAAATATCTGGGCCATATGAAGTGTCAACCCCCAAGCTAGAAGATGCCACGCCCTGCTGAAACTCTGAAGACCCTATATAATTCAGCCCTAATTTTAAAGAGCTCCAAATGCTACACTGAAGATGTCGAACTGTAGATCGAGATGATTGGAATCCCCTCCTGAAATCTCAAACTGAAATACCAAGGGAAACTCCTCCAAATGCTAAGTCCTCCAATTGAACTGTGCCCTCCTAAAACTATCAAACTCTACAATATCGGCCCTGATGAAGGAGGCCTCCAAATGAGTCCAAACTCCACCAAATGATAGATCGTGCTGATAGGATCCCCCTCCTGAAGTCTCAAGCCGAAATGATATGGATAACTCCTCCAAACTGAATAGATCTGAATCTCAAAAATGCCCTCCTTCTCTCCAATTCGTCCCAATGCTCTAGGAAATATTCTGAACCATAGAACTCTCTCAAGAGGCACTAGAAATCATGGCTAAGTCCCTGCAAGTAAAACCCAAATGCTCATATCTCCAAGATCCCCCTCAAACTCCTACAACGAGCCTTCCTTCACTAAATGGTGCGCACCCCTTGCTGAAAACCTCCAATGGTGCACCCTCCTTCTCTTCCCATGCCTGTGGCTAGTGTAGAACCCTCCTACACTGATGTAGATCCGAACTAGAATGGTGTGGGAGAGTATTGCATCTTCGATACCAAGCTTGGGATAAGCTAGGTTGAATCTTTAACCACCGAATCATCCTCTAGGTTTTGTTAAGTCAAAACCCTCAAAACCCCCAAGGTATGGGCTCTCTAGCTAGAAGCCAGATATCAAATTGATAAACATACAGGAATGAATGAGAGAATAGAGGCCCTTGCCTCTGTTTTATACTTCCTTCTCACCTTGTCTCTCCAAAGTGACTTTTATTTTTTTTAATTATTAATTAATTAATTAAATCACTTTAATTAATTATTTAACCTTTTTACCTCCGAAAAGCGCCTTATCTCTCCTTGTGGCTTCCCTGGCCTCTGAAAGTCACTTCTCATCATCCTATCATGTAGTGTTGTTCCTCCCAATTCCAATGAGCTATTACACTTAGAGGTTCCTCCAATTATTGTGCCCAAAATGACCTCTTCAGTGAGTTTAATTAACCTATAGGTCAAAATACTCAAAATCGTGGAAATCATCGGAATGTAACAGAACCAAAGCCAACATGTGCAGAATGGATCATAATGATGACATGGGATGAGCAATGCAAGCCAGGCCCCAAAATACCTCTCAATAATCTCTGTACTCACTACAACCTCTATCTGACTACTCTGATAATCATAACCCTTTGTCATGTAATGATGTCCGAAAGTGGGGACATTACACATTGCAACAAAACAATCTTCTGGGAATCTAGAAAAATGGGTTAATGTAGATGCTCAATAAAAACATATTTTCAAAAAATTACATCCCATGAAACATTCCATAAACGCATAAGCTCTCAACATTTCTTAACATAAGCCAGTCCTTTTCACAGTTGTGGATAATCAATTTTTCAATAGAAGACACATTTCATATTTCTCACCAAAGTGCCATTTTTCACTTTTCCATAAAGGATAATCGTTATCCATATAGATCCAAATAATTCAATCTGATAAGGTAAAGAGGAAAAAATGACAGTTACGAGGTTATCAAAATAGTGATTAAAATGACCTTAAACATCAACTAGATCAGGAACCAAAGTGGGAATACATGAATGCGACAATTTAGATATTTTTGATCAATTGTTTCTTTGGTGCCAATATTGGGTTATCAATCAAATATCAAAAGGGGACCTGAGAAACCAAGTTTATATTAACAATTCCCTAAGTTTCCTTCATTCCAGGAGAAAATCCATAATTTGTTAGTTTCACAAGACATTTCCCAACCCGCATAACAAAAGTAAATGGTGTGAACAACTCTTAGATAGTTTGGGAAGAAATCCTCCTCTTAAATGACTGACTTATTGAAATGAAAATTAGTTAGAAAGAAAAGTCGAGATCAAAATTAAACTAATCCTAGAAAAAACATGCTAAGCTATTGTAAAATTAGACTAAGTGGGTTGTCATAAAACTCATTCAAATGCCAATGTTGCCATCGAGTATTCATCTATTGTCCATTCAGTCGAATATCACAACCTGCTTTTTGAGAGATAAGCACTAGGTGCTTTCCCACACTATTCCCTTCAACAAGAGACTTAGTTTCATTGATTGTTGCAAGATTTGGATCGTTGGACACAATGTCTGGTTCCTAAAGTCAAAATCAATCGAATTAAGCAAACAAGACCGTAAGACTTCAATCCCGTCTATCTTCTAAAGACACCAACCCATCAGAAAACCTGAGTCATACAAATCTGATTCAAAGATTTTTAACATTGTACTCCAAGGCATATGTTTCCTCTGATTATTGACAACAATGATTTGAAACATGTGTAATCATCTTCAACCTTTTGAGAGGCAAGAGAAAATCCTTATGTTAATGGTGGTTATTAAGACATTTTCATAAGAGGCAAGCAATATGAGATCACAACTTAGATGGCTTGATCTCCCCATCAGAAATGAAATATAGAATTGGAAATCATAATTGAATGAAGTGAGTAAGATTGGATTTTTAGCATGTGATAATATTGGCATGATGGGCAAGTCCATGAAATTGAGATCCTCAAGTTCCCAAGAGTGTTCCAAGTAGATAAATTATGTATTTAACTTCCTTGAAATTACCTATCGAATAGAATAAGAGGAAAGTGAAATGAAAAGGAAGAGTGTATAGATTGTCTCTCAATTAGATAGGTTTTTTGTAAAAAATAATGATGCATATAATCCATAAAACAAAATTAGCAAGCTAATGACTACACGATCAAATAGAAGATATTCCAAACTAGCCCAAACAATTTTTGTATTTTTTGATTATGAATAATCTAATTTTTGGGTTCAAGGAGTGCTGAAGAGTGTGGGGCCCAATAGATTTACGAGTTACCACCCCTCAAGGAATTCACATCTTGAAAATTATTACCATGGCCGAGGTCAAAATAGATATTGAGAACTCAAAATTAAAAGCCTTAGAGGTTGCATGGAGATATTCAATAAATATACTTACAACTCCCAAGCACTTGAATGGATTCAACATGATGATGTAAGTGAGAAATCATTAAGCCATAATAAAAATTTGATTGGTCAAGAATGTAAGCATAACGAGTGACCCAAAATCAGAAAACCCAAGGGATGAAAAGATACTCTTGAAGAAAATATCATGTTTGAAATTCTCATGATTGACAGTTCTAGGATAGAGTTCTTGGTTAATCAATTAATTTAGGAACAAAAGGATTGACTCCAAAAAAATTCTAAAAAATATATAAGCAAAAGACTGAAATTACCATGTTGTCTAGAATGTCAAAAACATGCATCTAGATAGTGTAAATGAATGCCTCTTGTTGTTGTGTATGAGATGAAATTTGAATGAAGAAGACTGCAAAATAAAAGATGAAATTCCTACTTGAAAAACTAGGAACAAAGCATAAGACATGTGCAACCAATGCTAAAAAAAAAAACTAAAAGTAATGAAATAAAATAACTCAAAATAAATAAAAATCGAAAAAATCATGTTGGTTGAAAGTGAGCAAATAAGAGAGTGAATGTGAAAGAAATGATTTGGATAACTCCAAACCCAAGGAAAAATAATCTTCTAGAGAGATTGCAAGGATTTGGAGTGGCTTGAATTTCAAATGGGTAGAAATTTATTACTCAAAATTTAAATTCAATGTGTATGGAACAATAAGATCAACACTCATAAGAAATTCAATCAAGCAAAATCTTCCAATTAAAATCATATTCATATGAGGGTTGAATACATTTGAGTGATCATTTTCATCCCAAGAGGAACTAAATAATATCTTTATTTTGAATTATTCCATTTGTAAGATGAAAAGATGCTTGGAAAAAATTTGACATGATGATCATGCATGAAGACAATAATCTGAAAATTACCCAACACATAGAACATTTGAGGATGAGATGAAGTAAAATTTTCCCATATATAAAATTAAATTTTAATGGAATACTGAGAAGGGGGGGGTTGTGAATCAATATGGGTACTTTTACCACTTTTAACCACAATATATATGTGTGTTAACTTTATCAACAATATATTTTCAATATATCATCAATGTATAATGAGAATATAAGCATAAGCAACATCACATCAACATCGCATCAAATACACAATACCCCAGAATTTACGTGGAAACTCAAATGGGAGAAAACCACATAATTATTTATTATATATCAAAGAATACATTCATTGGAAGAACTAACTTGCCAATTCTCCAGTTGCAACTGGAAGGAGGCTAAGAACCCCTATTTATAGGCTCCAACTCCACGTGTTCTATGACACCAACCAGAGGGAGGCTACAACCCCCTTTCCTTGACCCATCCTGCCACCCTAAAATATAAGTGTAGACCAACTACCATACTCACTACCACTGTCACTTTCATCATCACTACCACTGTCACTGTCAACCTGTCACTGACCAACCTGTCCAACCTATCATTGTCACTGATACTCAACTAGATCCTCTTAGATGGATCATATACCAAGGACACCTCTCAACTAGATGTCCAACATCACCAACACATGCCTCGACCAAGCATGTACCAAACCATAAACTTGTACCCTACCAAGCATCAACCGTGCACCACAACCTGTACGACAACACATGCATCAACCATGCACCAACACATGTACAACAACAAGTGCATAAACCATGCACCAATACATGTACCGTGTACCTCAACCATCAACCTTGTACATCAATCATCAATTGTGTATCAACATATGCATAAATGTATAAACCAAAACCTCAAGCATGCATCATAATCAACCAAGATAATATACCAAGTATATGCCTCAAGTGTATTCCAATATCACGAAGATGTGACTCTAACAATGAACCATAACAACCATATACATTGTACCAAGGATATGTCTCAAGCATAACACCAAAGCATGAACCTCAACCATATGCAGCCATAAACCAAAAGGGGCCTCCAAGATATGCCTTAAGCATGTGCCATACCATCCATGAAATAAGTCTAATGAACTATCACATCAACCGTTTATCAAACCCTCACTATTATGCAACCTCAACTTGTACCAATATATTCAACAATACAACTCAACCAAACTACCTCAAACATGTACCATATGACATGCTTCACACATGTACCACAAGATATGCCATAAACCATGTACTAAACAAGTAGAAAAATTGTTAAGATGTGCATCAAGCATAAACCATAATCTCCAAAATATCACCAATCCATGCCACCAATATGAGCCATAACATTACCAAGATATAACCCTCAAAACTTACACAATGACATACCTCATAACCCATGAAAACCCTGCTACATAATCATACCTTGCTGCAACCTGAAACAAGCATCCCCTTTACTTTACCTCATCCTTGCTACCTGATATTCGCCAATAGATCAAGTGTTCACTAGATATATACTCAATGAACTTGTATGTGAGAATGAAAGACTCTTGATGTGTGTTTATACTCTTCCATTTAACTGCTTTTCAACCACTTTTCCCTTAATTAATTTCTTGTTACAATTGTTTTACCCTTTAACTATTTTATCATTTTTCCTAATTTTAGGGTAATACTTGTTTTACCCTTTTTCCTAATTTTAGGGTCATAATTGTTTTACCCTTTTATCCTCATTTTAGGGTCATAATTGTTTTACCCTTTTTCTTAATTTTAGGGTCAACCTGTACTTTGTTGTTGCAACTACTTTACCCATAATTAGTAAACCCATAATTTCTTTGTTACAACTACTTTACCCATAATTAACTTCTTGTTGCAACCACTTTGAATATCAATTTTCTTAAATACTTTCTCAGGCTTCTAGAACAATTGACTTCTTGTTGACCTTCTATGAGATTTTAGATTATTCTTGAGTTTCCTCCAATCTTTACAAAGCCATATCTCCTCAACCGTAAGGGGCCACGTGACATACCACCTATCACCATAAAAAACATGATGATTACTATCCATCTACTTGCAAATACATTGACCTTCATGTCTTTATTCCTCAATCAACTGTGGGCTCCATGACCATACCTTCAAGGCTACATGTAGACTTCATCAAATGCATCGAGCACATATGCTGACATCAAACAATCCATCAATGAAAACTAACTATTCATCTATCTCAACCACATCTCTAGGGCTTCCAGACTTCTCTAATGGTCGACATCAATGACAACCAACTATCCAAACCAAGTTTCCAAAAAATTGATTGACGAGAAAATTAGTGGTCATGTCTTTTATTTCTTTCCATCTTAGATGAGAATTTCATTCACTATTCAGCCAACAATAAATAAAAAGAGAATGCAAATAAAAAACTAATTAAGAACTAGGAAGCAAAGACAAACTATGCAAAAGAAAGATACTAGCCTATTCTACCCTACTCCTACTCTACACTATAATGGCTGAAAAATGAGCTATGTAAAGTCATAATGCCAATGTAGCCATCTGTGTAATTCCAAGCTTGCAAACACATGTTCATGACAAAGTATTAGAAATAGATATTAGGATAAAAATAGAGTAAATATAGGAAAAATTAAAGCATGATAAACTCTATCCACTATATTATAAATGTGACAATGATAATTCACGGGGAATCTATCTACGTAGGATTTGTCCAACCATGCTTCAATTTTATCATGAGATCTTGCATTACTATCATAGAATTGTTGGAGGGAGTTCAATGGAAAGTATCATATCAAATGAGAACGATGGATAGAATTTGTGTAAAGTGTGCTCAGTGAGGGAATCTCCGTGCTAATAAAGTTGTTTATTCTTGAAGGAAAACCAAAATAATGAGAGCCTAACATAACCATCAATGCATACCAAAGTGCTTCATTGTCTTGGTAAGCCTCCCTGGACTCATACTTCAAGCAACCATCAACTTGAGATAGACTAGTGAGATCAAATGATATGCATGGGCTAGGACCAACCATGGTATGAGAGATATCTTCAAAACAATGGTGATATCCACTAGTATAAAAATATTAAGTAAAGGGTAACTTGAACAAGAAGATTCTCTACTTATAAAAAATGAAGAAGAAAAAAAAGAAGACATCCTTTGATACCGATTTTCTACTGAATCCTCTCCATCCCATGAGAAAGGCTAATGAGGCTTGGTTGTAATTAGTTCATGGGAAGTGACCTTATCCTCTCTATCTTCCAATTGCACATCACCACCCTCAAGTACTTCAAAATGGGCCGACCCCATTGAATTTATTTGAAAAGAACAATGGGTAGCTTCTTGCAAAGTTAAACCATTAAAGAGATCATGATATAAATGAAATTAATTGGAAGAATTAAGAGAATGAAAAGATTCTCTAGAATAAGAGGCATTTTCAAAAAGTGACTCCCTGAATGGTAGTTCCTCCTCTTTAAGAGTATGGGTGACTGATTGTGAATGTATATGCTCCACACTAGGCATGATTTCACAATCAACATGTTCCTCATCAACATGGTTTCCCTCTCCCATTAAAAAGGTGGATTGTTGTGATAAATGAGGTATGTCTTGTATGTTTATTTCTTCTCTTGAAGTGGAAAGATCAATGTGTTTTTTTTTTCTCTTGTACAATATGCGAATCTGAAATGTCTTCCAAAACATATTCATGATTAGAAGAGAGAAGCAAGTCATAATAATGATTAGAACCATAAATTTCAATAAATAATCCATCACCAGTAGGAAAAAATTCTTTCTCTATGTTAGTAATATCAGGAGAACTTGTAACAACAAGACAATCCAAATCAACATGAACTAATTCCACTTTAGCCATGTGTGAGGAAGAATTCATTTCATGAGTGTCTATATTTTCTTCATTAATAAAATGACCAGCATTCAAGTACTTACCCATAGCTTCCTCTTCCATCCCTTGTGATGGAGAAGATGATATTGGATAATGAGAACCTGACAAAACCATCGATGTAACCCAAAGTGTTCCATTATCAGCTGGAAAACCCTCCTCTTGGTCAACTAAAAAAAAATATGAAATTGAATTTACACAAAAGGCCTCTTTTTCGTCACAAGGAAAGAAAGGGGGAATGGAGTAGTGAGAGGATACACATGCCTCTTCTGAAAAATAAGTCTCTCTCTAATCTACATCCGAGATAGTAAATAAATATATGAACATATGGAGTCCAACTAAGCCATTAGTATTTTGAATATTTTCATTTAAATCCAAATCATCATGTAAAAGAACATTACAACATGATTTAAATTCTTAATCCACTGGCTCATATGTTTTATTAGTAAGAGAAACTAAAAAATAAATCAAATCATTGTTAGAGGGCCTATCATCCAGAAAAAATCTATAGAAAATATGAGTAAATATGATAAAAAAATATTGAAGAGATTCATCTTCATTCTTCCTAAGCTCTATAATTTCTTCACACAATTTATTGTGGTCATAATTCTCAAAAGAATGCAAAAATTCACGTATAAATTGTTCCCATGTGTGAATAGAGGCATCCGACAAAGTATTGCACCAACCCTTGAACCAACCTGCAAAAGGGAGAGTCAATAGCTTGCAAATGACATGACCAATAGTTATATTGTGAGAGTAACAAAAGTTCCAGAATTGTAAAGCATGTTTAGATGCATAGGTTTCACCCTCGCCATCAAATTTTAGTTGTGACAAGAAATGTATAATATTTCTAGGAGGTTTGGGAGGTACAGTATTGAAAAACACATCCTTAAAGGAATATAGGATGGATCCATTAGTAAATTAAAACAAAATATAACAATAATGAATCCATAGGCTTAGCTTGTCATCTGGCCCTCCTTCTAGCACCATTTCTATTGATGAGTCTGAATGGCCAGTCAAGCAGGTAAGGGAGAACGCTCGATGATAGGTCCCAATTATACCTACTCTCATTTAGTGTAGCGTTTCTCGTGAGTATATGGGCCTTGCTGCCGCTTAGAATTAAAAGAAGAAAAAGGGGAAAGACAATAGACTACCCCCAAAGAGTTCTAATTAATCCTAAGACTAATCTAACTAAAAAAAAACTAATCTAATCTAACTAATTCTAACCTATCCCGGGAACAAAACTAACAGATGAACACAAATTAAAATGATGATTGGAAAACATAAATAGTTCATAGAAACCAAAGTATTTTATATCAATAATATTGCAGATGTCATCTCAAGTAGTTGAATAAAAAACTTGTAACATCATCCTTGCACTCATACAAAATCATAACAACATAAGAATTCTAGATACTAAGCACAAAAATAGTTCACATGATCAATACCCAAAAAACTTGAACCACAAATACAAGTGTATATTTCACACAAGAATTTGCAAATAGTCATGAATTCAAAATGTCTTCTTCTTTTTATTAACTTGGAAGGTAATAGTACCATATTTATTACAAAAGGGAAAAAGTCCCCTCCCACATCCAACTAGATGTCTTTTATAAAACAAGAGAGGGACTCTTAAGCTCTCATGGCTATTCGTTTCATTTTCCCCTAATTTGGTCTTTTTTACATATCCAATTTGTTTCATATTTTCAAAATTAAATAGGTGGGGGTTACAAACAAAAGTTAGAGAGTCTCCTAGGATGTTATTTTCTCCCTCAAGCAGTTCATAAATGACATTCATTTTCAAACGTTTGTATCTTTTCCTGATAGGTTGTTTTTTGAATTTCTTGAGTTGTTTTGGGAATTTCTAGATTTGGCTTGATGTACGAGATCATTATGGCTTATTCTCCCCTGTCTTAGATTTCTATTGAGCACTTACTGGTATGATTTTGTTTCCTATAGCTCGATATATGATTGTTTGAAGTCTACATATCCGGTTCTTCATCCGAATTCGAGTTCCACTTGTGTTTTGCATTTTTAGACCCGTTGGCCCTTGGGTATGGAAGTAAGCGAATAATAAAAAAGAAAAGATGAAATGCGAACTGCACGGAAGACATAGTGACTGATGTTGGGTCGAAGTGATCAGAAAAGAGGGTGTGAAGTAAGAGAAAGCAATCCGTTGGATGAGGATATTGAGGATGACAAATCAACAAGGAAGGCAGATCGTGGACAACTCAACAAGCAGAAAAATCTTTCGTTGGATGCTTTAGAGCATAGCGCGAAAAGGAAGGAAAGATAGGTTGGTGAAGCCATGAAAACGTGGGTCAAGTTGACCTAGGGTTTTAGACACTTAGGGTTTTTGTATCTAGGGGTTTGACACTTAGTTTTCAACCTAAGGGTGCCTGAGAGCTATTGTAATGTATAAATAAAGGTCTAAAGGACCTGGGATGGGTTGGTGCTAAGTTGGTTGAGAGTTCATTGTTATTGTGTGATTGAGTGAGTACTACTATGTGAGAGAGAAGTGGTGTGTGTGAGGGCCTTTTGTATTTTAATATCTTCAGCTGGGTGCAAAGATCAACCCTGCAGCTGGGTGCGCAGGGAGGGAAGACAAAGAGAAAGAGAGAAGATCTGCTAGCTAAGAGCGTAGACAAGAACTGTATGCTTTCATATTAATATATTATAAAGCACAGTTTTGTGGATGTAGCCCTAGGGAGAGGGTGAACCACATACATCGTTGTGTTGTGTGTGATTGATGTTGTTCTCTTGTTTATGGATATATCGTTATTGCATTACTGTGTTAGATCTGATAGATAGTTGTGTGAAGTAGATCTAAGCTGGTAATTGGTATCTAGATGCTGTGTTGTTCTTATATCGGATCCACTTTGTATTCCCTTGGTTGTAGACATATGTTTCCTGCAACCCCCCATAGCTACTTCGGGTGAGACTGCATCTTCCTCGTAGGTGTTGTTGAAAGGGTTGGTAGTTAGGGCTTGCTGGTGCGCTCTTGGAGTTGAACCTTGGGTTTGCCCCCGTGCCAACAAATGGTTCTGTTGCCAGGACGTGAATCTTCTTGAGAGAATGTTAAGGTGGTTTCCATCGAAGACAAAGATTCAAAAGTGGATAGAATATCAATAAAAGGACTTCGTCGAAGCCCATAACAAGAACCCTAATCTTAGTACAAAGGATTGGTTGGGAAGATATATCTTTATTGATATACACAATATTTTCTTTGGAGGAATTCATCAGGAGTTATACGAGTGGCTAGCTAGGTTAGAAGACACCCAATTTGAGATCAGATCTAGACCACTTGTGGTTTGGACATCGACGCTGATCAAGAAGGTCAAGAGATTTGATAATGTCGTGTCAAGAGCAGTATATCATTAGTGGGATAGTACCATTGGAGGGTATATCACCGAGTTTGTTGTTGACAGAATAGAGTCATATAGCCAAGCTGATAGATATTTCTTCAAGGGACCTAGAGGAAAATTTATACACATTTTGAAGTTGAGGATCAAGATGTTGTTGCATGAGAAGAACATCTTGAAGATACAATAGTTGGTTGGATTGAAAGAGGCTAATGTTCCAGAAATCAGATAGCGACAGAGACACAGAGGCTGGACATACGCACAGTGGGAGAGAATTAAGAGAAGTCCCTCTTGCGAACCTATTTAAGAAGAACTACGGGGATGAGGGTTTCTATAGTGGAGAAGAGGTAGAACTGACAGACGAAGAGCATTCAGAATCCGCTAGGGCAGAGGAGGGAAAGCTGAAGAACCTCATCGGGAAGAGCTAGAAACTTCAGGGACCACGTTGACTGTTGAAGTAAGTACTATTAATCCCCCTGTTATTTCAACAACATTAAGCAATCAGAGTCACTAGAGCACTCTGAGCACTATCACTAGTAGTCCACCACATATTCAGTCAGGAAAACTAGGAATATCTATGGCAGATGAGATGAGGTTACCCACCTTCAGAGGAGATGGATCTGAAGATCCTGATCAACAATAGTTTCTATGTGAAGTTGTATGGATTATTAAAAATATCACCAATGAAGTTGTTAAACGATCTCAACTCAGTACTACCCTGAGAGATCGTGCGTTGAGCTGGTACATGAATATTGTCCAAGGAGCTGCACCAAAACCACTGAATTTCATTAAGAATGTGCTAATTGTTGAATTAAAGAAACCTAAGTTAGAGTCATAGTGCATTATAGAGCTAAAAGAAATCAAGTAGAGAATAGCTAAACTTGTGTGGGAGTTTGATCAAATATTTAATACCTTGATAGGCCATTTGAGTTTTCAGATCCCAGATGAGCAGAACAAGGAATGGTTCATTGTTGCCCTCTTACCACACATCAGATTTCCTTTGATGCAAGAGAAGATTGCTTCGTAGGCAGAGGCACTGGAGATTGCCATGAAGTTAGAATCAACCCCTATGGGAGAATCCAACTCAGCTATGAGTCAAATCTTGAGTCAGCTAACTAGTTTATCTTTGCAGGTTGAAGATATGAAGAAAGACAAGGGAAAAGATAAAAGAGAAGATATCTGGTGCATTAGATGCAAATCAGAAGGCCATGACAAGGAGCACTGCCCCCTATTTCATGAATACTTGGCCTCTAGAGCCCCGAATCCTTTAAAGCAAGTTACCTTACCATGGTGCGAGGTATGTAGAAATAGACATTGCCCTGGTGAATGCTATTGCATACAAAAATATGTTCAGACACCCACAAATCTGTATTGCACATTCTGTAAGTCGGTAGGAAATGATGACAGGGATTGTAGGGATTACGACCTCATGCATGAAAGGTCAAGGGATATATACAAAATTCAAGGTGAAGTACAATAAGAAGGAAGAACTGCACAATATAACTCTCCAGGAAGAGGAAACTTCAACCCTCGTGGTGGATTCAGAGGAAGAGGAGGAGGAGGAGGTATGGGACGAGGTAGGGGACAAATCATTTGTTATAACTGCGCGCAACAAAGACACTTAGCAGGGGACTTTTAGAACCCTTGTACCACTTGCAGCTACTGCAACTCATTCAAACATGTTATCGAAGATTGTCCTGTGCTGCTAGCTAAACTTCACGAGAGACAGGGACCTCAATAGAACCTGTAAGTGCAACTGATATACGCTGAAACTCGTGAAGAGGACCCTAGAGTCAATTTTATCACTAGAGGAGGCACTATTACATGAGAAGACAAAGTGACCCAAGGAAATACTACAGAAGAATCAGGAGTCAGGAAAGCTATAGAGAAGACACAAGTTTTTGATGCGAAGAAACAAAAACAAATATTTGAGGAGGCAAAAAAAGAATTTAGGAGAGACCAAGGCTCTTCATCGAAGACACAACCAGAAGTAAGAGAATGTGGAATGCCTCTAACATTCGATCAGTCTGCTTCTCCCGGAGATGGAAAAGAGGTGAGTAAACTTGTTAGTTTCTTGTATACGTTTATAGAGTTGATTAAATATGAAAAAGCCATACAAGAACTACAAAATTTGGTCAGACAATATGAGATAGGAAAGATAGACCCTTTGCTGAATAAAGTAGTACATCAACTATCCAAAAAGAGAAGGACAAATAAATAACTATACCTTAATGCTCAAATCAGAGAGTATGATATAGATTATGTAGTCCTCGACTTAGGGTCAGAAGTCAATGTCATGACGAAGCAAACCTAGGCATTGATGGGAAAAACTAAGTTGATATATTCCCCTATTAGGCTTAGGATGGATAATCAACAAGTTGTAAGCCCCTTTGGAAGATTGGAACATGTCCCAGTGGACATCGATGGAGTACGAACGTTTGCAGACTTCATGGTAATTGAGATAGTTGATGATATTTTTCCTTACCCTGCGTTGTTAGGAATTGATTGGGCTTTCAATAATTCCACTGTGGTTGATTTAAAGAAAAGAAGAATGACGTTTGAAGGAGATGGACTTAGGGTAACAACCATACATCAGGATTACATTAATCCTATGGTGGATGGGAACCTAAGCTGGTGAAGTGACAACGCATGCTCATCAGATTCATAAGAAGCACTGGAGAACTGGCAGAAAAAAATGTATGAAGTATCTACAAGGAGATGTGCTAGATTAACCTGAGAAGTTTGATGGATTGACACAACAATAAGTAACTTGACCAGCTTTGATAGTCTAAATCACTTAGAATAATTCTTGTTGGACTTTGAAGAAATTGTACCAACGCAACAAATATTTTTGACAACGGATGAGGCCTTGAAAGAAACTTCAGCAAGATGGTGGGGGACACACAAAAACAACATTACAGACTGGGTAAAATGTTGCACTTTGATGATAGTGCAGTTGTTAGAGAAAGTAGAAGGCTGTGAAGTTAGGTACATAGGTCAAAGATGTCCGAAGGACCATGTATGAAGTTGTGAGGAAGCTTGGAGACACATTCCTCAAGAACAGTGGGTACACAAATTCATCAATTGGTACCTACAAGCAAAACTATGCCTCATCACTGCAGAGTGGGAAGGTATGACCCAAAACTTTGTAAATACCTTTTTGTTTGACAACCAATATCCTACAGTGGATCAAGCATTACAGATTGTAAGACAAAGTATTTGAGGAGGTACCTAGCCTCCCTTTGGAACAAGAAGAGGACGAATGGATTGCGCCTCTCCAGAAACTGCAAGGCTTTTACAATATCAATGCTAACGAAGACGATGATCTAAGGAAGGTGAACATCACCAAAACAGAAGGAAAGAGATACATAGAAGGACCAGGAGTTGAACTACCTTTCATTGGACAACCGATTAAGATCAAGAAATTCAATATTGGAACAGGTGTCACACACCCACACTGGGCATAAGATTTTTTTTTTTTTCTTATGGGCTAGGAACTCCATTCATGGTTCCTAATTCGGAAGGTTTGGGAACCAGTGTGACCTCCTGGTCATGGATCATTCTTAACTTTGTTGAGCTGGAGCATCTCTTTGATTCCCTGATGGAATCTCATGAACAATACATAGGTGCTTTCTATGAAATTCTACCTATGTGACTAAGCACTGCGCGCAAGCCTCTGCTCCACACGACCATGGATGTGACCGTCGACTTAACCTAATGACCCGTCACATTTCACAACTTTGGAACTTCCGATGCAAGGTTCCCCAACTCCTCCAACTCCCGAGTTCTGAAAGGGATTAACAACCGTTAGCTCCCTCCTATACCCTCTTTCCATGTGACCACTTACTACATCCCGGAGCCTAACTCCAAGGTGCGTCAGAACTTCACATATCGTGAGTTCTCACAACTTCCTTATTTGACTTCTCTACCCTTTGAGTCAATGAAATGTTGAGATCTATCCATGTGCCCTCCTTGATGGATGACCATGATTAAGTCGCAATTTTGCATATCGTGAGTTCGCATAACTCTTGCCTTTGAAATCCCTGACATGCGAATCAATGAAATACTGATCTTTTGCCGCGTGTCCCTTTCGATGGACGACTAAGATCATGTCGCGAGTTCCTAGAGCTCTACCCTTTGACTTATCCGATGTGCAAGTCAAAGAAACATTGATCGCTCGCCACACGTCCTTTCCAATGGATGGTCCTGATTATTTCGCGGGTTCTCCTTTCGCGATCTTGCTCTTGTCTTCACCTCGGATATTTCGGTGTGTATGTGGATCTCCTCCATGTGTCCTTCTGGATCTAATGGTCTAGAACGGTTTCACGACTCCTTCCTTCGCGAGTTTGCTCCTCGTATCCTTGCAAATCTCTCAGTGTTTGGTTCCACGAACACCCCTGATCTACTGCCACCTGTCCTCCGAACGATGGACGGTTGCGATTGAATCGCCATTTCACATGTCACGACTTTGGAAACTAAGGACCCTTGTCCTCTTAGCTCCCGATATCCGATTCCGCGAAATGAACCAACGGTTTAGATCTCTTCTGGATTGACAACACCCATTCTTCCTGGGCTTTGGGAGTGGAATGGCTCCCACCGTTATCCTCCTTGCAACTTCGCTTAATCTAACAACTTGAGACTATCGATGTGCATCGAACCTGCGAATACTGAAGGAGTCGAGGCATTTAATGCTTACACTCCTTCTTCAAATCTAACGGTCGTGACATACCTCAGATCCTCTCGAAAATATCTCGTTTGTTTATCTTCCAAACAATGGAATACTCCCTTTCGTTACTTGAACTTCTCGCTATCCCTCTTAAGCTTCGTCAGTTAAGAAGGATTTAAGAGCATTACACTCTTTCTCCTAGACTTAACACCTAAAGGGATCTTCGACACAACTATTGCGCTCCTTCATCAAGTCTAGGACTTAAAGGGTTATGGGTTTCTGTTTGCCTCACAGAGAGCCTGTGCATATATGCACTACCTCTCCCGAGCTTAAGAAACTTTGTCCACGGTTGATGAACACACGGTTGACGAACACACAGTTTGTGACTCTAGCTTATGCCACCACAGGACACAAGCATTTACGAGTATAAAACACGTCCTATCCATATAATTTCTTACTTTCCTGATTATACAACTAAGAAGAAATAGAAGGGATGCAATATATCCATTAAGAAATCATGCACATTCCTGAAAACATTCATAGTATAACCAATTCATACACAGTTATAGCTAAATTACATAGGGTAGGAGATCACTTATCTATTACAGGTTTCCGCCAACCAACTGGTTGTGGGTGTTCGTCCTTCCACCCGACCATAGGCTCAGAGGCATTCAATATTAGCACTCTGGCCACCCTCGTGCCAAGCCATGACATCACCAGGGAGCTCTTCGCAGTTCTCAAGATTTCTTTCTATGTTTCAGCTTCTGCTCGGGTTCTGTTCTTTGTGCGCTTTAAGAGTTTTCCCTCTCTGTTATGGCCTCAATGAGTTTTATTAGATGCTCGTCCAACATCAATCTCATGACCTTCTGATCATGCTCCCCCGGAGAGCTCCACACATCTCCCTTACGAGCTTGCACTCTATTTTTCTTGTTCCCGTGTGTATCTCTCTTACGAGCTTGGAAGTTTTTTTTTTTTCGACCTATCCTGTTCCTTCTGTCATAAGGAAGCTCGGGTCTGCAGGTCTCTACGGTACTTCGAGCTGACAACCCATGTTTCCATTCATGGGGGTGGTTGATTGTTCAACCACCGGTCCTTTCTTCATTAACTAATTTCTCTCCTCCAGTGATATCATGGCCAGTACTTTCAAGGCTTCACCCCCACAGTCATTTATTGGAAACTCAAACAATAATACATTTACATTGTCCTCATGCCTTAGCATGGTAATTCCTATTTTATGATTAATTACAAATTGGGAGAAACAGGGTGTTACAATAGGGCAAACCACGAAGCTTGCAAATGTTGGAGATTATTGGGATGCTGCCACTATTGACAAGATCACAAAGTTATTGCATGAATATTAGGACTTATTTCCAACCAAATTCACTGATATGAATGGTATTAAAGGGCCCATGGGAGAGATGAGGATCCATTTGAAACCATATGCAAGGCCAGTTAAACAGATACCCTACAGATTGAACCCTACATATAAGGAGAAAGTGAAGATTGAACTAGACAAAATGTTGGAATCAGGAATCATAGAACCTGTTGAAGAATCATAATGGATTAGCCCTATGGTGGTGCAGGATAAAAATACTGGAGAAATCAGGATTTGTGTAGATCTCAGGAAGTTGAATGATGCATGTTTTCATGACCCATTCCCTACACCATTCACTGACGAAGTGTTAGATAATGTCAGAGGACAGGATGTATATTCTTTCATAGATGGATTTTCAGGATACCATTAGATTCGAATTGCCAAGGAAGATCGCCATAAGACCACCTTTGCAATAGAATGGGGATCCTACTAGTATACAATGATGCCGTTTGGATTGAAGAATGCCCCAACCATATTTTCTAGGGTAGTGGTCGAAGCGTTCAAGGATTTTTTACATAAATTTATGGAAGCATATTTTGATGATTGGACTGTTTTTAGCTTATTATAAAATCATATTGAATGTCTAATACTAATGTTGGATAAGTGCAGGCAATGTCAGATTGCCTTGAACCTAATGAAGTGCATCTTCTTTTCACTCTTTGGAGTGCTTTTAGGTCATATTGTGTGTAAGCATGGACTCTTGGTAGACCCATCTAAGTTTTCCATTATAGTTGATCTACCCCCTCCTACTTCGGTCAAATAGTTGCGCACTGCGCTGGAACACATTGGATATTATAGGAAGTTCATTAAAGGCTATGCACATATCACAACACCCATGGAAAAGATTTTGAAAAAATACTGTCAGTTTCATTGGACAGAAGAATGCCAGCAGAGCTTCGACACATTGAAACATAAAATGGTTACTGCGCCTATTCTAGTTTTCCTAGAATGGAGCAAGGAATTTCATGTGCATGTCGATGCATCTTCTATTGCATTAGGAGTTGTGTTAGCACAACTGGGAGCTGGAGACATTGACCACCTGTTAGCCTTTGCTAGAAGGAAGCTATCAACAACTGAGATTAATTACACCACCACTAAGAGAGAAGGGTTATACATGGTGTATGCGCTGCAAAAGTTCCGCCACTACTTGTTGGGAGGACACTTTAAAATGTTTACTGATCACTCTGCACTGAAATACCTAGTCAACAAGCCATTGTTGGGGGGGAGAATATGCAAATGGCTTCTGCTATTCCAGGAATATGATTTTGAGATCGTGGTTAAGCTAGGCAGAATGAACAAAGGTCTTGACCACTTGTCCAGGTTAGAACATGGAGAAGAACCTACTAGTTTGGAGGATACGTTGTCATATGCATAGTTGTTGGCCATTAGAAAGATCAATGATCACTTCGTGGAGATAGTCTAGTTCCTGTCAATAGGAATGGCACCTAGTGAATATACAATCACTCAAAAGAAACACCTGGTAGTGTGTGATGCAGACTTTTCACTTGTAGTTAGACAACTATACAAGATGGGACCTGATAAGATATTGAGGGGACGTGTTATGGAGGCAGAGTGACCGTTGATCCTAGTAGAAGCTCATGAAGGCATTGCAGGAGGACAATAAGTAGGAAAAGAAACAACGCAGAAGGTTCTTAGAGTTGGCCTTTGGTGGCCTACCTTACACAGAGATGCTAAGGACTATTATAGAGCCTGTGATGTATGTCAAAGAGTTGGGAAACCATCCAGAAGAGATGAAATTCCTTTAGCACTGCACCTGAACCTACAAGCATTTGATAAATGGGCCATTGACTTTGTGGGACCTATAAACCCATCGGGCAAGTGCACAGGAGCTAGATACATAATCACTGCGACATAGTACTTGACCAGATGGGCCAAAGCAAGAGCAGTTAGAGATTGTAGTGCAACTACAACTGCACGATTCATATTTGATGATATCATAACCAGGTTTGGATGCCCAAATATCCTTATGAGCGATCAAGGCACACATTTTATTAACAAGACTATTGAAGCCTTGACTTAGGAATTTGAATTTCACCATCAGAAGAGCACGCCCTATCATCCACAAGAAAATGGGATAGTTGAAGCATTCAATAAGATCTTGGAGACAATGATGACAAAGATATGCAGTGTGAACATGGATGACTGGGATTTGAGAGTACCAACAATATTATGGGCCTATAGAACCACTTGCAAGGAACTGAACATGCAAACCCCTTTTAAATTGGTCTACGGTATAGAAGTAGTTGTACCCATGGAATATTTGATTCCTAGTCTGAGAATTGCAGCCTTTATAGATATGGATGACACTAGCGTTGTGAAAAAGAGGCTTGCGCAGTTGGTCGAGCTGGAAGAAGACAGATTTATTGCAGGATTTCACCAGCAGGTTCAGAAAGAAAGTGAAAAGGCCTACCATGATAGGCACATCAAGAAGAAATCCTTCAAGTAAGGAGATTTGGTACTGATATACGACAACAAATTCATGAAGCATCTAGGAAATTTCAGAACACATTGGCTAGGGCCATATGAGGTTGTCTATGTCACGGAAGGAAGAGCTGCATAGTTGAAGACCTTGAATGGGGAATGGTAGGAAGGTTTGGTGAACGAGAGCCGGTTGAAACTGTACTATGACAATCAACTGCCTCACAACTCTCACTAAAATTATAAGGAAAAGGGTCCAGGTACCAGGTGCAGTTGAGACTGGGTACCAGACACAGAAAAGACAGTTTGCACACAATGGGGAGGGAAAGAGCAGAAAGCACGGGCTGCTCCGTGCAGCCTAAAGACGAAGCGAATCAAAAGGATCGGATTTGAAGTGCCTTGAGACTAGTCACAGGTGAGTGTTGGGGGCTTGTTGGCCCTTGGGTATGGAAGTAAGTGAAGAATAAAACAAAAAAGATGAAATGCAAACTGCGTGGAAGACACAGTCTGGGTTGAAGTGAGAAGAAGAGAAGAAAATACGGTGTGAAGTAAGAGAAATAAAGCCATTGGATGAGGAGATCGAGGATGACAGATCATCAAGGAAGACAGATCATGGACAATTCAACAAGTAGAAAAATCCATTGTTGGATGCTTTGGAGCACCATGCGAGAAAGAAGGAAAGACAGGCTGGCGAAGCCCTGAAAACACAGGTCAAGCTGACTTAGGGTTTTAGACACCTAGGGTTTTGGTATCTAGGATTTTGACACTTAGTTTTCAACCTAAGGGTGCTCGAGAGCTATTGTAATGTATAAATAAATATCTAAAGGACCTGGGAAGGGTTGGTGCTAAGTTGGTTGAGAGTTCATTGTTATTGTGTGATTGAGTGAGTACTACTGTGTGAGAGAGAAGTGGTGTGTGTGAGGGCCTTCTGTATTGTAAGATCTTCAACTGGGTGAGAAGATCAACCCTGTCGCTGGGTGCGCAGGGAGGGAAGAAAAAGAGAAAGAGAGAAGATCTGCTAGCTAAGAGTGCAGACAAGAACTGTGTGTTTTCATCTTAATATATTATAAAGCACAGTTCTATGGACGTATCCCTAGGGAGAGGGTGAACCACGTACATCTTTGTGTTGTGTGTGATTGATGTTGTGTTCTCTTGTTTATGGATATATCGTTATTGCATTACTGTGTTAGATCTGATAGATAGTTGTGCAAAGTAGATCTAAGCTGGTAATTGGTATCTAGATGTTGTGTTGTTCTTATATCAGATCCACTTTATATTCCCTTGGTTGTAGACATTTGTGTCCTGCAACCCCTATAGCTACTTCGGGTGAGATTGCATCTGCCTCGTAGGTGTTGCCAAAAGGGCTGGTAGTTAGGGATTGTTGGTGCGCTCTTGGAGCTGAACCCTGGGTCTACCCCTATGCCAAAAAGAACACTTCTGATCTTAATCTACTAGCACTTGCTATCCCAAACTATTATTCTCTCCTCTATCTTTCCATCAAGCCATCCTGGGTCTGATTTCATTTCCCGTAGCTACAGATATAGCTTCCTGAAGTTTTCACATTCATTTTTGCCCCCAAATTCATGGTCTTCTATTTTCTGTGTTTTCCGGTGTCTTATATCACATATATAACCTGAAGACCTCTTCCAGTGCATTCCTCTATCTGATACCTTTCTAACAAGGTATCATGGATTCGATTCTGACACTTATAGAAAAAGTTATTCCCATTTAAAGATCGTCGCTCAACAACCGTAGATTTAACCTTTGGGTGAATCTGGACCATTGATCTTCAACCTGCAAAAAATGTCTTACATGCATCAGAGAGTTCGTCATTTAGCGATTCAAATGTTTTATCCCCTATAGATAGTTTGAATGAGAATCTAAGCGGGCATGTGACCTGTGGCTCGTAGTTTAATTTTAACTATTTTTTTTTTTAATTATGAAAATAATTAAAAATAAAATAAAAATAAAAAAAATCAAAATTATTTTCATTATTCTACAATTATTTACAAAGTTAAAAACAAAAATCTACCCCTAATCCTATGTTATCAAATAAAATTAATATTAACTAAACTAATTACCCCCCATTAATGTAATAATAAAAATTACTAAGATTAAAATTAATAAAAAATAATAATTACTCTACCCTCCTCTAGATTTGAACCCATGACCTTCAAGGACGAAAGTCGCATTTTTAACCGTTAAGCTCATTCAAGTTTGTTATTCATTTAGCCTATAGAACTTAAAAATGAAATTAAATAAAAAATAAAATAAATGAATAACAATAAAAAATAAAAATAATAAAACAAATAAAACATCAAATAAAACAAATAAAATTAAAAAATGAAATAAAGAAAAAAAAATATAACATCCCCACTTTCATCGTCGGGATTTCCTGTGAGCTCTAACTCTTCACTCAATATTTTGCGGACCTCTCACTCTTCACTCAATATTTCACCGATGATCTCCCAACCTTTTTCACGGACAAGCTCCCAACCTCATTTCGCCCACGAACTGTATTCAATACTTTAAACTAACTGCATGGTTTTTAAAGCAAGTATTATAATAATATTAAAAGGATGCACACATTTCAAGTATTAAAATAAATAATATTTTAATGGTCATCGTTGTCGGTGTTTGGGTAGGTGAGGGTGCGATAAACCTTAGTGAAATCACCGATGACAACATCGACGATTCACCCAACCCCTTCTCCCGACTTTGTTCACTTGGGTATATTACATAGTAAAAACAAAACATTTAAAATTTTCCCTCCTTCATGCACACTTTTCAACACATATAATAATATAATATTACATGATGCGTGGTCTCGGTATCATGGTCGGGATTTTTGTTTTGGTAGCGAGGTGATGGTGAAATAAAATAATATTAAAATATGCATCCTCGTCCATATTTACATTAATTAAAGTCTTTGCAATAAAAATAATCACAAATCATGTTATGATATATTTAGTTGAGAATTTCAAAGCATTTGGGAATAATAAATTTTTTAACGAGGATAATATGGTTCCCATGCCATTTGGGGAGGGTAGGAAGAAATACCCTAAAAGTAGGAAATTCCTTGAAAATAGGGAATCATTCCTAAAATATAGGGAATCCTAAAACATAGGACTTGTGATATAAAAAGTAAATAATGTATATATAAGATAGGTTAAAAACAAATTAAAAAATCAAAATCAAAATAACGAAAAACAAAATTAAAATGAATATATATACAAGTTTATATTACACCCTAAGTCTTAATTAAATGGTTTGTCTATTTAATCTAAATTAGTTTATTTCTGTAAAAAAATAAATTTATCTCATGTAAAATGTTTAACGTGAATAAATTTTCCAGTAGGTAAAAGAAAATATTTGAAATACTATTAAGGGAAAAACATGGGAAAATCATAGGAAAATAAAAATAAATAATTTACACACACATATCTATCTATCTATTTATATATATACAAAAATCATGGAAAAATAAAAATTAAATTAAATTAAATCACAAGTTAGGAAATCAAGCTGAAATTGCACGAGTCTAGGTTCCGCGCCTCCTCGGGGTTTTGACGGTCAAGGTTCTGCACCTAGGGGTCACAATTTAGAAAAAAAAGTATAGGGTAGGATTTGAGAAACCAAACACTATGGAGAGGAGCAAGGCATATGGCAATCAAGGATGTGGTGCTTAAACTCCGTGAAGTGAAAGAGAAGGTGAAGGGACGACGCTTAGTGTGACGATTTAACGTCACAAGTTACGACAAGTAGAAATAGGACGTCGACTCCAACCAAGCGTGCACAATAGGTTAATCCACTCAATATACACACCTCATGTCACGAGGAGCAGGAATCGATTAGGTCGAGGAAAAGGCCTCAACATCAGACCACCGTGCATGCAATAGATAACTAAGAGGTGCCAGATGATGGCATGACAAGGAATCACAACCAACAAGATGAATGGACTTATGGCGTGGATTTTGATGAGATGTAAGACCAAGAGAGGACCTTATATAAACCAATATGGAGAGGTTCTAGGACAAGCTTGCAGAAAAGGTAGGTTCGACAACCTTGGGGGCTTCAGACCTCGAGGCAATTGCAAGCCAAGATAATATTCCTCCCGATGAGGAGAAGTTAGGAAAGAATCAAGGTCTAGGTTGTGGACAAGGATCAAAAGATTCCCCCACAGGCCTCTCAAGGGTGGAGTGGTCACTCGAACGAAGTGTCTTTGCAAACCTGCTCCTGCAAAACAAAATAATGACATCAACCATGCAACCATAAGAAGACTTGCCAATACAAAAACAATATATTCCCTGGTTTTCATCCAATTTAGAAGAGAGTGTTAGATTTATTCAACAATAACATGGTGGCTGTAGATGAATGTCATGAAACTGCATGTGCCTATTCAAAACTGAAGATTAATATCCACATCCGAAAGCATAAAGATGAAAACATGAAGCACAAACATACCAGCATGAAGATGTATAGTTTGAGTTCGTTAATCATGACATGTGTAACACCCTGTTTCCCCCAAATTTGTAATTAATCCTAATACATGAATTACCATGCTAAAGCATGATGAAAATGTGAATGTATGATGTGAAGGGACCTTATGAAGAAGGTCGATAAATGTAAATAACATTATGAATTTATAT
>ML784109.1:385169-399026 GCA_009831015.1 Picea engelmannii | reverse complement strand
CTAAGTTGACAAGTGGTTAAAAGTGGGTTAGCCCTAAAATAAAGAAAGTGGTTTAAGATGGTTAGAAGGTAATCCTTTGAAATAAAGTGAAGTGACAAAGTCAAAGAGGATTATGTAAATAATAAAGTGAAGTGACAAAGTCAAAGATGATTATTTAAATAATAAAGCGAAGTGACAAAGTCAAAGAGGATTATTTAAATAATAAAGTGAAGTGACAAAGTCAAGGACGATTATTTAAATAATAAAGTGAAGTGACAAAGTCAAGGAGGATTATTTAAATAATAAAGTAAATGGAGAACTTTCTAATTATGGAAAGTGGTTTTAAGAAGGTTAACCCTAAAATGAGGAAAATGGGTTAAGTGGTCACGTGGCTATTGGATACATGGAAAAGTGGAAAATTAGGCAAAGTTGGACATAGGTGACTATGTGGGCAAAGTGACCTAGAATATTCTTCTAAGGAAAGTAAATGGAGAACTTTCTAATTATGGAAAGTGGTTTTAAGAAGGTTAACCCTAAAATGAGGAAAATGGGTTAAGTGGTCAAGTGGCTATTGGATACATGGAAAAGTGGAAAATTGGGCAAAGTTGGACATAGGTGACTATGTGGGCAAAGTGACCTAGAATATTCTTCTAAGGAAACTACTTGGAGAGTATAAATAAGAGGCAATGCTCTCTCATTTTAATCAAACTTGAGAATATTGAATATATATAGGTGACTGAGGTAATAAAAGGATATCTAAGCTGAATTTCAGAAGGAAGGTGAAGTAAAGAAGGTCAAAATTTAAGGGAGGATAAATTCTTTTGATGATGCTTTCTAAGGTATGTTATTTACATGTCATCTCACCATTTTCACAATAACTATTTTTATAGAATGATTCAGACTGTGAAACTGATAGGCCATTGAGAAAACATATCCAAGTAGTTGTGGTACGAATTTCATCTTGTGGGTCATTGTATTTTTGGAGTTACACTCTATGGAAAATAGAGTTTGTGGCTAGTCCTGAAACTAGTCTAAAACAGGTGTTTCAAGTAAAAAAGTCATAAGTTCTTCATAACATATCCAAATTAAGTAAGACCAAATGTGTTGGTTAGAGTACAATATGTATTATTCTATTTAAAAGTTTCAGATCCATAAAAAAAATTTCATTCGGGGAATGCTCTACAAGTTCACTCTCTAGGATAAGCCAGAATTCAAAAAGGTATGCCATTTTTGCCACAAGTCTTTTTCTAAGAAGTTCCAAGTAGTGACACCTGGAGGAATTGAAAAAAACACACTGAAGAACATTGTGTACTATTTTCATATCTTTATTCATTACAGGTACATAGTTATGATTATTTCAAGTTAGGGTTGTTTACTAATCCAAAACTAGTCATGTGAGACTAAAGAAAAGTTTGATGAAAATGCTAGTCTCTTGTTGTTAAGGTTAAGGAAGGTTTGCAGGTATGCGATCATATACACCAGGTCTATTACAAAGTTAAAAATCAGATTTGAATGATGAAATTGATGAGGGATTTTGGTTGAGGTACATGTTGGGTACATGGTTGAGACAAGTAGTTGATGAGTTGGCACATACATGAGGTGTATAGTTGATGACGTTGGTACATATTGTTGAGTCATAGTTGACGAGTAGTTGATATATGATTGGCACATACTTGGTACATGGTTGGATGCACTTGTTTATGGTACAGGTTGATTACAGGTTGGTGCATGGTTGATGCACTTTTTTATGGTACAGGTTGATGCATGGTTGATGCATGGTTCAGGTTTATTGGTACAGGTTTACAACGGTATATCTCACAGTGATAGTGTGACAGTGGTTCCATCATTCTACTTCTACTTCAAGGCAGTTGGACGGGGCAAGGACATGTGGTTGTAGCCGAAGATCATAGGGGGTTGTAGCCTCCTTCTGGTTGTAGCCATAGAAATGGGGAGTTGGAGCTTCCCTCAGGTTGTAGCCTGAGAAACTAGGGGGTTGGAGCCTCCTTCCAGTTGTAGCTAGAAAACAAAGGTTGTTGGTGCTTCCAATGAATGTAATTCTTCAAGACATATAAGAAAAAACATTCCATGGTTTTCTCCTGCTTTGGGTTTCCACGTAAAACACTGGTGTACTTTGTATGTGTATGATTGTTCATTTGTTCATTGCTTATTTACTCTGCATTTATTGGATGATAATGCTTTAATGATATAACAGTTGGATTATATGGTTAAAAAGGATTACATTGCTCTATTACTGATTCACCCCCCCCCTCTTAGTAATCCAACAAGAAGTACCATCCATAATGTGAATGTTCTGATTCATGTTGATACTTTCTAGTATCCAATTACAGTCTATCCATAATAGGGTGGGATTCCAAAATTCTATAATTGCTGACCAAAATTTTACTAAGTATACTAAAAAGAACACAGTGAAAAAGATGAAGAAGAAACACTAATTTCCCTTATCTATTGATTCTACCATTCCTTCTTGTGGATGTTATTGAGGTCCAAAACTTGAGTTGACAGAAGCGAGTCCCAATTGAAGCCAAGGTGGTTCATAAATTATGGTGGGTGTATTCAAATCTTGCTTCTTTCCAAGGTGCATAGGGTCATGATTTTTCTTTAGTTCTTGGATTGTTGATGCTAGTGTATCTAGAGTCTCCTATACTTGAGCTACCGTTGTTCCCACTCATAGGTTGAATTTGAGATTGGGACTGCAATCTATATTTTTCTTCTCTTGGATGTGGATATGAAGAGAATTAAACAAGTCTATAATAGCTTTCCCAAGTCGCTTGAGAGAGGGAGAGGGAGGTTGAGGCTCATTGGAATCCATAATTTGCATTTTTGTGTCAACTGTTTGAGAATTCAGGAATTTGCTGCATATTAGAAGAGCCCAAGATGAAAATTTTCTTCAAAGTTTCCTAGAGAGAAGTGAAAATGCCAAAATAGGAGTGTTCCATATACATGAACAATAATCACCAAAAGGTTAGGGCTGTGGAAACTAAAGAAAATAACCCAACCAACTTGATGAATCCACACCAAAATGTGTGCCACATACCATTGTAGGGTGTTAGAGTGAAGATTGAATGACTTTGTGACCAAATATTTCGAGAAAGAAGCTCAAGATAGATAATCAATTCAACCCAACAATTTAAGTCTGAAATTGAAATAACCAGTGAGAAAGGGAGAGCCAGTGGCAAATCCAGAGTGATGACAAACCTGAGAAAAATAATTAAATGGGAGGGCATGCCTTCACTGAATTTCTAGGTTTCATCTTCTCCAAATAGGAGCAGAGAAAAGGGTGACCGAAGACATGATATAGGAAGTTTCATTATCCCACCTTGATGTTCTAAGAGCGAGGTGGAGGAATTATTACCTTAGATGAAGAGTAAATGGAGATGTCTCGGTGATGGGGCGATGTTGTACTTGCAATTTGATCTATGTGAGAGTCGGTGACGTGAGAGACCTCCACCTATTGTAATGATTCATGCGACCAAATATTGAAGGGACTAAGGAATAGGTGATGCAAAACAAGAGTTATGAAATCCCCCCCATTTCTTATTATTGCTAAGTTTTCTCTTGAGTCTACTTCTTTGTTGTGGTTCCGAAGCACATGGAGCCACTTCAAAGTGTCAAAATTTTGACATAAAAACTGAATCTTTTCCAAGATTGAGGTCAAGTGAATATCTGATGGGAGTTAGTTATAGACCATATGTTGAATTATTAGATGAGAATCCCCAAAAACTATTAAGTTTTTGATATGCATGGAGAGAACTAGACTGTTTCCTTTCAATGAAGTGTATGATTATGCTCAATTTGTTGTCATTACCCCAAGGTACCATTCATGAACCTCTTCAATATTCCCCCAGTGTCTATATATCCCCTCCCACACCCGCCTCCCCGTTATTAATTAAATATTATAAAAACAACAATTACAAAAAAATTAAACTTATAATAATAAATAATTAATAGTAATCAAATTAATAAAAATAATCTAGTAATTAATATAATCAAATTTATAATAATAAAATTAATAATAACAAAATTAAACATAATAATAATAATAACAATAATAACAATTAAATTAATCAAAACAATAAATCATTATTAATACAATTGACTTTAAAAACGATGTAATTGCAATGCTAAAATGATGTCACAATGATGTTAATATGACACAACAATATCTATTATGTGACAAAATTAATGCTAAAATGATACAATCTAAAGTAGTATGACTTTTGGAAGACACAAACTTGATGCAAAAATATCCATATTTCGATGTTAATATGATGCTAATAACTGAAATTTGTTGCTTGGTTGATTCTAATAGGACTTATTACCCCCCTAAACTAAGGGTAACTAAGGATATGATGTCTCGAGGCTCACAAGTAGCAGACATGGAGTGTCGAGAGCTGGATGGATAACATATCACACAAAGCCCCTCTTCTATACCACACTTCACCATCATCATCGACAACAGAGCAACATCCACTACACCGATTTGGATCCCAGAAGACAACACGTCTTGCTTCAAGAGGTAATAATTCCAGTCTCATGGTAAGTTTCACTTTAATATTTGAAGCATTTAAGCAGGTTTCAAAGAGTCCTTTCTTTATTATGGAATGCTTGCTTGAAAATTATATCTTTTGCTCAATTTCACCTTGATGGTTATCATGGTATCTTAGTAAGTTGGTCACCCTCGGGGAAAGGGTTTCTACTGGCGGGTTTCCTTGAAGGATCGTCATACTGTTCCCCATTGATACTTACCACTCTTCACAGTTCTTCCCCTCTGTTTCCTCACCTTTTGGGTTTTCAGGTTCATTGACCCCAAGAAGGGTTTGTACCTCATTTCACGGGAAGAAGGGGATGAAGGCCTAGAAATGTTGCAACTAGCATTGTAAAAATAAAAGGCCATAATCCATTCTTCTAAATGATCTCCCTAAGGTCCTTAGAGCCATGAAATGATTCTCTTAAAAAATAAAGGATTTTAAAAGGAAACAATAAACAAAACATGTCCCACTTGATGGGGGAGTGCATTGCGATGTTCTTTTATTCCCAGTGCACACATAATCCAATGTTCTCTAACTTCAAGTGGAATTGTGGTGCTCCTTTAATTTCCATTGCACATAACACTCAATATTTGTATTTTTAAAAAAATAAAAGAGACACATAAAGGGCTTGGAAAAATGTTGCACTGCAAAAGAAGGGATGCAACACACCCTTAACAAAGGCACCCATAAATGAGACAATATGAACCCTTGATATGTCAAGAACCCCATGCCCAAGAGTCTTTCCCCGATCCATCTCATACTCATTACATGATCTAGATAGGGTCTTCTTGGGAAACATTTATTGACTTAGGGATTGGCCTACCTAATAGCGCATCATGACACCCCTCCCATACCTAAATTTGGCAAAGTTTATAAGGTCTTTGAACATTTGTTTAATTTGAAAAGGGGGGATTTGATGCACTTGTTTGGGTGGTTATTTTATTAAATGTGTCTTACTTGGCATGATTCATATGACTTGTGGACACTTGGAGGGCATACTTGTTTGTCTTTGCAAGACATGACATCACCTTCTATTCTTGGATACGACCTTTGGAGGCCTAGGACGTCACCCTTTAGCCATTGATGTCACCTTGGAGGCTAGGGTTGATGTATGATGTGGTTCTGGAGGTGGTTTGATAGGAGGAGACACATGACATGACACTTTTTCACATGAGAGCATGATACATGACCTCTAGAGGCCCAATGTTCTCTTCTTTGAGACTTGACGTCTCAATTTTTCAGCCTTACTTCACCCTTCTAGGGCATGATGTCACCCTTTTTAGGGTTTTACTTTATGTATTTTTTATTTTTGCATATTGTAATGGAAAATGAAGGGGGTTGACCCTCTTCTAATTTGTTGTTGACAATTTTAAGTGGACAAATTGGTTAAGAAGGCCCCATATAAATAGAGGACCTTCTAATTTCATTTTATCATCAATCATTACTCACCATTTGTGAGAACAAGTCTGAAATTTTCTCCCTATTTGGGCTATCTAGCTCTTCTACTTAGTGCACTATGCTTGGAGGATCATTTTGTGGATTCTTTTGCTGATTTTGAAGAGGAATTTAAGCAATTAGGGTTTTGTCTCTTGGTTTCTTGGCTAAAGTAAGTTAGTTTTCTGCAATTTATCTTTATGTTGTTATGTTACATGGTGAATATTACTTCTTTATGCTAGACGTCTTTCTTGGTAAACCCTAAGAGAGGAGAATAAGTGCTTCCTCCTCTCACACAGTTATTCTTGTTCAAAATTGGTGAAATCTCCTTGCTAGGGTTAGCATACTAAAGCTCTAAAGTGCTAGCAGTTTAGGATTTTATCCCTAGACACTTGATTTATTAATCTAGTTGAAGTATTAAGAAGGGATAAAATATTTCTAGAGCCCAAAAGTGATATAGAAATCCTTCTCCTTAAGGTTTAAACCCTAAGGCCCTAATGTGCTAGCACCTTATAGTTTAGGCCCTACCTCTTAATCTCCACTAGTTTAATCTTCAAGCATTGTTGTATTGTTGTTGCAAAGACTCCATAGCCCTTAAAGGAACTGTTTTTATAGCTCTCTTGTGGTGAAATTGATCAATAAACACTCACTTTCAATTCTCTCAATTTCTCTACTAGCTTTGTTAACATTAACACTCACTAACTTTCTAGTAAAGTTGTTGTTGTTACAAAATTTTGCTACATCCATCTGAATACACTCTTATTTCCTACGTACACTCTTGGAAAGGTGGCCTAACATGTTCATAAATTTCATATAACAATTGGATATTACTCCAGTGGATGTGTGCTAAGTTTACATTGTCAATTGTTGCATTTCTGATTGATAATTATTTTTGCTATTATAATTTACTTACTGTTGTTGTACTATTGTTCATTGCTGCAAATTCATAACAACCATAACAATTTCATTGTCTAGTGTCTCCAAGGAGTATTTATTCAATGTTTGGACTTGGAAATAATCATATATTGGCTATAAAGTGTTCTTGTTCTGGGCAGGTACTCAGAAAACTTCATACTCCTATTTCCTTAACCTAGACTTTTCTTTAGGTGATCAAGAGGGGGCAGTAGGCTTGGCTACTATACTTGCTACTTTGATCCATTGAGCTCACCGGGGAAGCATCCCCTCTGTTGGACCTCTTCCATCATTAAAATGAGGGAATTTCCTATTAAGGTGACAATGGTAGGATTTTCCATAGTTATGCATATTTCGGGGATTTGTGTTGGGCTTTGCACAAGTACAAATCCTACGATAACAAGACTTATCATATACTAATATGATGTACAGAGACCAAAAATATGCAAAAGAAGCACATTCAATGTAAAAACATTCACAAACATGATGTTGAAGCCTTGTTTTATAATCATTTTCAATGCAAGCATGATGTAAAATAGATGCACAAATGAAACATGCATTGAATATATTGATGAAAAACAATGTTTAAAAAAATATGTGTCAAGAGAAAAACCACAAATATAACTAAAAATACGACACACATAGTTGTGTCAAATTTTTCATTGTACAAATTTATTTATTTAGAAAATTATATTCTTTTTTTTTCAATAAGAAAAATATCTTATATTAGTGAATATAATAGGTATGTTTTCAAAAATCATTACATCTTGTATAGGACTGTAATGTCCTTTTTACCACCTCTAGTCTATAAATCACATCTTACCAAAGCTAATACATATGTTATGAGCGTACATATAATGATTCCTTCATCCTGTAAGTTATAACCCCTGATTACATATCAACTCAAAATTACAAAAAAACATGCTTGTATATGTGACCAACAACACAATATCCAACAATCAATTTCTCCCTTGTACAAGAGATCTTTTACTAGATTGCTAATCTTTCATAGTTCATTGATTGTCCCTCTGTATCCATTATATAAAAAACACCATTCTCATCCAATTGTAAAGCTTCCTTTGATAATTGATCAACTTCCTTGTTGAAATTTCTGTAGATATGTTGAGCTTTGAGTTGTTGGAAACTCCCACTCAAACTTCTGATTTTTGTCATCCAAGGTTGTAATGAGATCACCTGTAAGTTATTATCATTAGAAAACCAGTCAATAATGATGTTTGAATCACCTGCCAGTAGTAACCTTGTTACCTTATTCAAATTTGAAAAATACAAAATGCACCACAAAGCTAAAAGTTCCCCTTTAGTGTTGGTCCCACTCCCACAATTCATTTTTATTCTGAAAGTGCCCCAAACTGGGAATTTTAGAACAACCCCTAGACCACACTTTTTACCCATTTCTTGTGAGGCTCCATCAAAGAACCCCACTGCTAAATCCTAGTCCAGGATGGGAGGCCTATCAAGCCTTATTTTCTTGGAAATCTGGACAACTTTAATTTCTCCCAATTCTTATAAGATGCAAGTACAAACTCTGACCAGATTAGGAATAACATCTTAAAAAATAACTAAATTTTTATGTTTCCAAATCTCCCAACAGATAAAGCAGGGAATTTATTCCCTATTCTCCTTCTTTCTTATCCATATTTTTAAACAATCCTCAATCTGTCCTCCTTCCCAGACACTGTGTAGCTTTAATTCCTTTGAGATTGAGAGCCAAATATCTTTTATAAAACTGTACTCAACAAAAATATGGTTCATTGTTTCCTCACATTCCCCACACATGACACACTTACTCAGACCATTAATTCCTCTTTTCTTCAAATTTTCCCAAGTAAGTGTTTTTTGTTCTAACATCATCCAGATAAACAGTTGGACTTTTAAGGGTAGATGCCATTTCAATAGATCAACGCACCAAAACATAGGTTCTTCTATCATATCCTCCAAAAGTAGTACATTATAAGCTTGTTTAGCATTTACCTGACCCCTCTTTGTATCCTAGGACCACACCAATATGTCTTTTTCATTATTCAATTATATTCCCACACCAATTAAACCCTTAATATAGTTTTTCCATTCCTTTTTTTGATCTCCTTACAACCCTAGGATCTCAGCCTTTTCTAGCTAGTATGATTGGAGACCTCCATATTACTAGCTCCAGCCTATGCTAGATAATGTATACCTTGTGCCTTCAGTGTCACAATAAGATTTCTCGTCAATTTATAATAATAACAAGACCCCACCATAGGATCTTACCCTATTCGTGCAACCTTCCCATTCCCAGGTTTCCAAACTAACCAGTCTGTTATAATGGGTAAAAAAGAGGTTAATGCTCTCCAGAAATTTGAGGAACCAACCCATTTTTTCTTTCCTTGTCTAAGCCACTCTTCCACAGTTTTCTTCTGTAAATATTTTTTAATAATAACCTCATGCCAAAGGCCAGGCATCATAAGACATCTCCAAATACTTTTTGTTGCCAATGCTTTACCAAAAGTAAAAATATTTTTTATACCCCACCCACCAGTGTTTTTTGGTTTTGAAATCTTTTTCCAACTTATCAAATGCATCCCATCCTTAGTTTTTTTACCTGTCCACAAAAAACTAAATACCCTCCTCCTTATACTATTCATAACACTTTTTGGTATCTTGGCCAAGGATAAACTATATACATAAATGCTTTCAAGTACTGCCTTTACCAAAGTGACCCTTTCCCCTAAAGACAACCACCTATGGATCCAATTCAAAATTCTTTTCTCAAATTTCTTCTCCAACCAGTTCCAATCAGCTCTATTGTAACAATTTGGTTTTAAATAAAATCCCAGGTATTTAAATCCTACATCCACTAACCTTACTTCAAAAGGTAGAAGAGATTTAAGTAGAACGAGTTCTTCATCTTCCCACCCGACTTTTAAAAATATAGAATTTTGAGGGCTAAAAGCCATGCCCGTCGCCTTGCAAAAGAGATCCAAGACCATTTTGAAAACTTGCCACTTAGCCATACTGCCATTCCCAAAAAATATTACATCATCCACAAACATCAAGTGTGTTATTCTCATCCCTCTTGCCACATAAATTCCAACAATATTATTCTCTCTAACCTATTCCTGTAAGGTTCTGCTTAGCCCTTCCACAATAAGAAGAAAAAGTGATGGTGATAATGAACAACCATGCCTTAAACCCCCAGGACTCTTGAAAAAACTAGTGGGTTTCCCATTTATCAACACCACAAAATTTTCAGTGGACACACATCCCATAATCCAATCTGTTGCCTCCAGACTCATACCAACTTGTAATAATACTAGTCTAAGGAAACCCCAGTCCACTCTATCATAAGCCTTTATCAAATCCAATTTTAGTACCAGTGATTTAATGTTTTTGACCTTAATACTATGTAAATATTCTTGAGCAACTATGATATCATCAGTGATTTGTCTACCCTCTAGGAACCCAAACTGTTCCTTTGAAATACCAACAGAAAGTGAGTTCTTAATTATAATCTTGTAAACCAAACTGCATAATGCAATTGGTCTAGAACCTCCAAAGGAATCTGGTTTATCACTCTTAGGTATAATAGCAATAAAGGTTGCATTTAAGGCACTTGACACTCTCCCTTTCCTCCTAGACTCTTCCACCAATCCTAAAATATCATTTCCCAAAAGATCAAAGAATGATAGAAAGAATTCCACCATCCAACCAACTGGCTGAGGGCTTTTAGAGGCCTTAAAACCTTTAAGGGTAGTCAATATTTATGCTAATGTAACAGGATCAACCACTTTTATCCCTTCTTCCACAAAAAACAACCTCGGGTATTTCTTTATGATTGCAAGTTGACTAGAAATAACAATATTATCCTGTGCCTTAACGACATTATGAAAATAATTAACTGCTTCCTTTTGTAGATCTAGGTTTTTGTTGATAATTGTTCCATCCTCCTTAGAAATATCCCAGATAGTATTGATCTGCTTTCTAGAATTTTCAAAGGCATGAAAGAACTTTGTATTCCTATCACCTGCTGCCAGCCAGTTCACCCTGCTCTTCTTCCTCTAGGTTTCCTCCTCTTTCCTTAACAGTTGTAATTTTCTTTTTTCTTTTTCTATCACCATGAACTTAACTTCATCCTGCTCAAAACCCCCTAGGAAATATGTATAAAAAGAATCCAGATCCAATTCTAACTGTTCCAGTTCTACCTTTACTTCAACCTTTTTCTTCCTTTCCCAATGAGTCACCAAAGATTTAAGTAATTTAAGATTTTTTACCAAATAATCCATAGGATTTAGCATCTCTGATCCCAAAAGATCATTCCAATTTGATTTTACTATATCAACGAACTTTGGATCCTCAAGCCATACATAATTAAATTTAAAGGGACAATTGACATAACCTTTTTCTTGTTCCAAATAAAGGATCACTGGCATGTGGTCCAGAATCTTAGTGTTACACACCCAAGATCTATATCTCAGCCCAAATGATACTAATCTCTCATCCATCAAGAACCTATTCAGTCTCTTTGCAATGTAATCCTTACCACATATACCATTCTTCCATGTAGGGAGTAATTTTGTAGGCTCAACATCCACTAAACCCCCTCTTGTATCATCTAAATGAAATAATTTTGTAGGGGATCTGCTTTGGCAAGTTCACCCCAAACCTCCCGACTTGAGGTGGTGAAGTTTATATCACCACCCAAAATAAGATTAGGTTCATTAAATAAACCCTCTTTTTTCATATCCTCCCATAAAGCCTCTCTATCAGAGTAAGGGCCATAACAATTTAGCAGCTTCAGAATTTTATTAATGTTAATATCTTTAGTTGTCCCTTCCAGCAGAATTCTTGTAGGGGTCAAGTAGGCAAAAAAATTGGCTAAGCTCGGATTCCAGGCTGTTAACATTCCTCTAGGAAGACCAATAGAGTCTACCCCACAAAAATACCAGTTTGGGAGTAATTTTACAAACAACTCTCTTGTTTTTACTTCACTCACCATAGTTCTTGTAGAAAAAGTACATCAGGTTTAATTGTTTCAAGGAACCTCTTGAGGGATAATCTCTTTGCAGGGCCCCTCACCCCTCTCACATTTAGGGTTGCTAGTATCATCTTTTATCCATCACTAGGGATTTATTTTCTCTAAGCGCTCAGGGTCCATCAACTACCAAAACTTTCTCCACCACTTAGTTCTCCTTATCCTTCTTGAGTTTCCTCGCATTCCTAGTTTTCATGGGCGAGAAGTCTTTTTCCAACGCACTAAGGACTGCCCCTTTCATCAATGTCTCCTCACCCCCTGGGAAAGAAGTCACTACCCCCTTTGATTTCCCCTCCTTCCCACTCAATCCAACTAACTTTGTTAAAGGAACCCCCCCATCAAATATCAACAACGAATTTCGAGTGAGACCATCCATGTAGGAGGGAATGAAATTTAGTAGGGAGTCCTCAATTTCCTCCAAAACATTCAAGTCTTGTAAAGGAACCTCACTCCGATCTTCCCCACAACCTACAACGCTATTACTACAAGCAACAATATGAGTTTGGACCTAAAAAACATCACCCCTTCCTTCCAAATTAGATAGAACCCTGTCCATAGACGGTGTCAATCCAGGATTAGAACAAGTACTACTTCCCACCCCCGTTTCACAACCAGCCTGTGATCGGAGTAATCTGAAGTTGTGTTCAGTTTTATCTTCCCCTCCCAACAAATCCTCCCGAACCACAGACCCAAGAGGAAGTGCACTCCTTTCAATTCTATGTAACATCCCCAACCACCTACAAGTTGGGCAATGCCACTACTCAGACCCTTTACTTAGCTCTGATACCAATTTGTAACATCCCCAACCACCTACAAGTCGGGCAATGCCACTACTCAGACGCTTTACTTAGCTCTGATACCAATTTTTAACATCCCCAACCATCCATGTTGGGCCACGCTACGCTAGAGAACTCTTTCGATTCTCTATGCAGAACATACTGTAACATACCCAACATTTAACTCAACTATGCCACATAAATTTTTCGAACTGCATGCAATTAAATTATATACACATAGAGCCCTTGTGGAAACATATATATAAAACGTAACAGACAAATGCTTTACGTAAATGCATGAATTCATACTGAAATAACAATATACATAGACATGAAACATATATGGGAAATACCCATAAACACACAAACAATTATAGTCATGCATAGGAGAAACCCATAAAAATAAGCACGTAAATAACAATGCAACATGTAAATTTATCACATAATTGACACTTATCTTTGTAAGAATATCACCAACTACGTGCAGACCGTCCACGAACCTCCCAGCCTTAGACCACATTGTTCATCACTCTCAACAGTGAGTCACCCCCGAGCTGGGACTAAACTCCACCTGGGTAAAGGGATTCCTAACCAGGATAAAGGCTCATAGACAACAGGAAAGACTCTGTCTCAGGTGCTCATTCAACTGAAAACCTACAGTCCCTCATTCCCCACATTCCTGTCCCACCCCAGGAAGTGTGCCCCTTCTTTGTTCAACAGTCCCTCGACTGCCCCACTTCCCTTCCAGGGCTTCAACAACAGGCCAGACAGGATGTCTCGGAGTCCTGCAGCTGTAGTTTAGCACATTCAGGAAATCAATTCCCCAACAATTCTTTCATCCAGAGAGAAATTTCTCACGGGCCTGACAAACCGTCTCTTCATGATCCAGATTATTTTCGGCACGAAATGAGAGCGGAGATATAATAAGGAAATGCACATAGATATCGCATATATCCAATAATATAACATAAATGTATCTGAGATGAAACCATAAACATGGATATACAGTAATACATGATTTCTATTAATGAAATAAATGTACAAAGACTGTAAAAAAATACAGAGTGAAAGACTCGCTAGAATGGTGGCAGCTTATCTCTGAGAAGAGATGTGACGGCTACTCGCGTTCGCAAGAAGATGGTTACAATGAGGCTCTAGAGGCCTTTTTACAATAATC
>ML784109.1:336196-378660 GCA_009831015.1 Picea engelmannii | reverse complement strand
GCACACACTACTTTTTTTAGGAAGGCAACACCAAATACTAAAGTTTTGTTAGGAAATGATCATGTGGAAGTTCCACAACATATTGATTTTATGAAAAATATAAAATCATAATTAAAAAGTACATGGAAGTGTTATTGTTAGATTATTTAATTAAAAACATAAATATATTAAGTATAATTATATTATTTATGGCACACACTACTTTTTTTTAGGAAGGCAACACCAAATACTAAAATTTTGTTAGGAAATGATCATGTGGAAGTTCCACAACATATTGATTTTATGAAAAATATAAAATCATAATTAAAAAGTACATGGAAGTGTTATTGTTAGATAATTTAATTAAAAACATAAATATATTAAGTATAATTATTAATGTTTAGAATAGAAAATTAGATTATTTGATTAAACAATTTAAATATATTAAATTTAATTATTAATATTTAAAATATATAAATAATTAAAATTTTAAAATTTAAAGGTGACCATCAATATAAAATAATTAAAAACACAAAATTTAAATACACATTTTAAGATTTAATTTATATAAAATAATTAAAAATCTAAAATCTAAAGTATATATCATATTTAGAATGCTAATCTTTCTTACCATTGTACTTTCCTTTATTGTGGTTCTTTTCTCTTCCAATTTGGACACTTTAAATTCCACTTTTTCATTCTCTTTTTATGTCAATTTATAAGCTTTTATAAGTCTTTTAAGAAGTCACACTTGACTTTCTAAGTCTATACATAATGGGTTATGGTTTTACAAGTTTTTATGGGCAAAGGATTGTTAGGGTCTATAGCTTTTTGATATACCATTGAGTTTCTAATAGTAGTACTTGGTCGACCTTTCACAACCATGACTAAGGAGGATGGGCTATACCTTTAATCATACTACCCAATTCCTAGGTATGCGAGAGTGATCTCGTCGAGTGTTGTGCTCAATTTATCATATATATAATGGATATAAGACTATCTAATTATGGTCTCATGTATGTGTATGTGGATTTCTATATATCCTAGGGTGTGTGGAAGATCAAACCCGTGAACAAATTATGTGTAATATGATACTACTCTCTTGGTAACAATAGAGGTGTTCAAGGTTGTGCTATGATGACCCCACTTGTATTCTCTATGTGTATTCTTTCCGCTTCTATTGTTTATAGATGTTAGAATACTTTTTTAGCCTAAGAAATCTAATTGCTACAAAATGGAAAAAAATTTAAAATTGCATCTCCTCATAAACCTTGTAAATCCATGATTTGGGGTTTGTTCTACCAGTCAACCTTGAATTTGTTACTTCAATAATTCTAATTCCATATGGACAAAATTTGTGCATGATGTACTTTGATATGTACTCTTTAGGATCCCACTGATTTAATGCAATTTGGAACTTCCAAGAAAACATTATGGTGGAATTACTAGAACCTATATTTTTTTCCCTATTTCAGGAGAACACACTTATATAGTCTACAACTCCACCAATATTTCCCTAACAAGTCTGAAATTTGAGCTTAAAACACCTTCAATTATATTATGTCCATTTCCACAATTGACACTCAATTTTGACCTTGAAATCTCCACATATAATTGTTTATTGAAATCTCTTGTTTAAACCTAGTTTGAGGACTATAATAAACCCTAACTTGTACACCATGTAATTCCAAAAATATAGCAAACTAGATTCTAAATTTTTATTCAATATAATTTACTATGTCCTCTATCAACCTTGAAATTTCCATGCATTGAAAATGATCCAAAAAAAATAGAGTGAATATGGTAAGATGACTTGTTTGAAGGAGCCAAACCAATGATTGTCCTCTCTAATACTAAATGTGATTTATAAATAGCTAAGTAAGAATAAAAAAATCTAATTCAATGATGCCGCACCTAAATAAGTGAAAGAGTGAATGAATAAAAAGCCTCCTTGAAGGAGCAACCTCCTATAACTATATATTAAATGCATAAGATAAGATGACCACTCAAATGAGTCTCCTTGATGTTATATCAAAGGCAAGGAGGGTTATAATGAAATAATAATAGGTTGACATAACTATAATTAGTGTAATGATTTAATGAATGATGATTCTGATTAAGGGCTTAAATATTTTACAACTTAAAAAAGAATACAAAAATAAAATATATGTGAAAGTTCTCCAATCAACTTAGGGGTCCCTAAACAAGGGATAGTCTATAATTATCTTATGGATCATTTCTTTCGGTAACATCATTAATTGTTTTGAATTAACTCTAACCAAAGGATGCCTTTAGGCACTCCTTAAATTAATTTGGAAATAATTTTGTATCTCATGCTTTGGTTTGATTACAAACATAGAATTTTTTTATTGTAACTCTGTGTGGCTAAAGGATGACATCCAATCATCTTTGACTACTAAGAGTGCTTGATTTCTTTGAGATGAGGTGTAATGCTCGTAAAATGAACTATGAACCATTTACTATGTCCAATGTCTTCTAGCCTTAGCTATCCAAAAAAATCCATATTAGAATAGTTGACATGTTTTTAGCACCTTTCTCCCTTCATTTTACTTGCAACATAATATATGTTCTATATGTTCAAATTCAAAGAGAAAATATAAATTGTGATAATCATGCAAACAAAATATAACACAAAATTACAAAGTTGAGTTCTACATTATCTTTCCAACATACAAACATGCTAAGAAATTGTTTGGAAAAGTTCCATTGAAAAATAAACCAATTCATTTTTTGAACAACCTACAGATGCGTCATATCTCCAACCCATGGATATAAACCACCCAAGAGGAAAGTCATCACCTTTATTTAAAAACAAGTGTACACTACCAAATCACATGTACCTTGCAGAGGATACCTCTTCAAACGAATGCCTTAATTGGTCTTTGAATTCTTCCACATTCGAAGGTTGGAAAACAATCATGTAATTATTAAGTGGGAGAAAATAAGTAAGAACTTTTTGTCAAATTACTTGCCTATAAATTCTTAGCTTCACTTCCAAAATGATTAATTCCAATTCCAATTACAAAGAAATAGTTTAATATTATTCATTTGTAACAATAATTAATTTTCTTAGCTTCACTTCCAAAATCATTAATTCTAATTCCAATTACAAATAAATAGTTTAATATTATTCATTTATACGAATAATTTAGTCTAGATTTATAATTTTTCATCCCTCTATGCCATCTACATTTATCATTCTCTAATGGCACTTGAAAGAAGATCATTTGACACTTTGGATATCCCGATAATTTAGTCTAGATTTATAAATTGTCATCCCAATTTTTCATCCCTATTTATCATTCTCTAATGACACTTGAAAGAAGATCATTTAACACTTTGAATGAGTTGTTAAAGGATTAAATCAAGAGGATTATCTTTACTACCAAGCACCAACTCCAAGATAAATCATCACTAGAATTGGTCCCCAACACATGTCTTATGCACACTAAAGATTCTAGTTATAATTTGAACATAATTTTTTTGGTTCCCAACACATGGAAATCTAAACCAATTCCAGAATCCAAATACAACCTCAGTTCTATATAAATTTTACTATTGATAAATGCTTGCATTTCTCCAAGTTTCATCCTTTTATTGGCCATGACCTCCTTTAGAATCTTGTGAGGTATCTTCATAAATGATCTCGATGCAACTTGACCATCGATATACCTAAATCTTATATATCCAATGGATTTTCTGAAGGACCCTTTTCGATGTTCCCAAAAACTTCCCTAGTGAAAATCCCACCATATATTTGTTTTGTTCTTAACCATCAATTGGAGCAGTAAGAGAAAGGTAAGGAAAAGTCACAAAAGATCCCCGATCTAATCATGCCCTTCCATTGGATATTTTGGACCACACTTCAAAAGGTGGTCCAATTATATCTATATCTATAGTATTAAAACTTGATTATTGGTACACAAGCCACGAAAGATGTATAAGGAAAAATGAGAAAAATAAAAGGATATTCCATGAATTTCCATTTGGGTAAAGTCAAATGGTGAAATAATAAATCATTCACAAACACATTCTTTGACCTTGAACCATATGAAAAATATCAAGCTCGGTTTGTCTCTTTCCCTTTGATCAATATTAAAAAAAGTTAGTGGTGTTGTTTTGGTAAATGTCACGTGCTCCTATTTGGGAACAATGCCTCCCTATGCGGTATATGAGAGCAAAAAAAATGCATTTGAGAGAAAAAAAATTCATTGGTGCAACATACTAATGCCTTATCTATTAGGATGTGGAGTCGCTTATCCTTTTTCTATCAAATGATTACATTTCTTTCTTGCTTCTAATTAAAGAAAGGAAAAATGTAAGTATATGATACTGATTGAAAAAAAATGGTAATGTATACATGAAAAATAAAAACCTAAACTCAGAAATAGAATATAATTAAGACACAAAAACTTGGTGGAAAAGGTTTTAAGAGATTCTTCTTCTATTACAATATTCATTATATGATCTTGATTATTTTTGGCACGAAATGAGAGTGGGGATATAATAAAGAATTGCACAGAGATATTGCGTATATCCAATAATATAACAGAAATATTTTAGAGATGCAACCATAAACATAGAGATATAATAATAAACGATTTCTATTAATGAAAGAATTGTACAGAAACTGTAAAAATACAGAGTGAAAGACTCGCTAGAATGGTGACAACTTATCTCTGAGAAGAGATGTGACGGCTACTTGCATTCGCAAGAAGATGATTACAATGAGGCTCTGAAGACCTTTTTACAATAAACAAGAATGAAAAAAACCCTCGACATCCAAAAACCTAACCCTAGGAGACGAAGCGCCAAATGTCATGTGGGCCCCGTTTGGGTAAGTTGGTGCATCAACTTCCCAGGGTCGTAACTTTTGCATACGATCTCCGTTTTAGGCGTATGATAGCCCATTGGAAAGGTATCGTTGAGGAGATACATTTTGGGGCCTCAATCATGCCTTTGAATATCATTGAGTTGGGTCGATCCCGAAAAACCTTCAAAATAGCCCCATAAGTTAAAACCTGCTAAAAATAGTAAATTGCCAAAATTGCTAGAAAACTATTTTGAGACAGTTGGAAAAGGTGGGTGGCCACCGATATCCACTTGGATCAATCCTCCCTCCTTAGGAAACAATGGTATCCATTTCTTTGAGTTCCCGGGGGAGAGGGAAAAGCGTTTGTTGAATCTGCATCTTTGTGAGTTGTTTGTCTTGCTGGAGACATCACGCTGCTCAGTTTGTGAAAGTCTGTCACGAACCTGTTGAGGTTGAGGATATTCAACAAGTCAAGATACATGAGAGGATGGTGTGAAGAAGGAATATTTGTGTTTTGCTGCAGCCTTGTCGACTGCTTTTGTTGGATAGAAGGTGCTTGGGGCGAGGCTGTAGAGGTTGCAGTGTCCTTATGTTCTCCTTCTGAACATATTGTGAAGAAGCTAAATTTTGCAGTATGAGATACTACCTTGCGGCACTCTTTAGGTGGAACAATAGTCGGAACTACCTCTAGTATTTTGTAGAGATGACCCCCCAGAGAAACAATGACACTGCAAGGTTGAGACTCATAAACAACATGGCACTTCCACATATATGGTTGGCCCAAGCGAACATCATAGAAATCCAGTGGGGCAACATCACACAATACCTCATCCTTGAAGGGATGGATGTCATATGAAAATTGACACTGTTGGCTAACACGAAGATCTCGTCCTTGGCGAAGCCACCTGATGTTGTATCGTTGCGGGTGTGGTGTTGTCGACAATCCCAACTGTTTGATGACCTCTGTTGAGATGAGGTTCTTCTGGCTTTCGCTATGAATAATAAAATGCAGCGAGGTCCCCTTCATCCACATCTGTGAATGAAAAAGGCGCTCCCCCTCTTCAGGATCTGTTGGTTCTTCTGGTTGAATTGCTGCGGTTGTGACAATAGCAGTGGGGTCTGCGTCAATGATCTGTCCTTTACCAGTATTTTTAGAATCAGATTCAGAATCAGGGTTCGGCTCCTTGTCTTTGATCTCGGCCACCAATGGTTGTTTTGAGCGACATTCATCAATGTTGTGCCAGGGGATTTTGTGGAAATCACACCATTTTCTAGTGTCCTTCTTTGTCTTCCCGTGACCCTTCTTTTCCTGTGGCTTGGACTAGTTTCAGGAGACTGTCTATTAGGGATGTCTTTGTCATGCTTTGGTTGTTGCGGATTTGCAGACCCGAACTCTCGTTTGTTCTGGTGCTTAAATTTTTGCTCGATTTTAATAGCATATCGATAAGAAGCACCGAGTGATGAGATATCCAGAAAATCCATTTCAGTTTGGATGTATATGTGTAGAGCCCCACGGTATTTCAGAACCAAATGTCGTTTGAAGTCTTTGATACCCATCTTGGTGCGCAAGGTATGGAAGGTATCGGTGAACTCCGAAACTTCTTGGCCCCTCTCTTGCCGCAGTGTGGTCCATCTCATGTACTGGTCCTCATAGTTTCCAACAAGATAATACTGTTCCTTTACCGCATCCACAAAAAATTCCCAAGTGGGCTCGGCCCCATATATTCCAAACTCCTCTGTGGAACTTTTCTCCCAGTAAGTTTCCCACCAATGTTTGACATGAGGGAGAGCTTTAAGGAGTGCAAAGGTGATATTTTCTCTGTCGGAAAAATTGTGAACAGAGAAATAACCTTCTAGCAGAGTTAACCATTTTTCTAGGGCTTCTGCATCTATCCGTCCTTCAAATACAGGAATATCAAAATTAACTTGTACCTTGAAAGGTGAGGTGATTCCAAAGTGGCCGCTTGATGAAGATGCGCCTGTTTCTATTGGTAGGTGTTGAAGGATGTGGGAAAAATTCTCCATCATTTCGTCCCTCTTTCGCGTGAGAGCTTGCTCAAGCAACAGACTGATAAGATCGTCTGCTCCGTCGTTTTTCTTTTCTTCCGCCATTGAGGGTTTCTTGGGTGTGTGAGAGCAATTGTCTTCAAGAGAGAAAAGCTTGAGACCCAACTTGCTATATTTAGACCTCGTTGGGGACATGCACTGAAAAAACGATCAAGAACAACCTGCTCTGATACCACTGATCCAGATTATTTTTCGGCACGAAATGAGAGCGGAGATATAATAAAGAATTGCACAGAGATATCATGTATATCCAATAATATAACATAAATATATCAGAGATGCAACCATAAACACAGAGATACAGTAATACACAATTTCTATTAATGAAATAATTGTATAGAGACTGTAAAAATACAGAGTGAAAGACTCGCTAGAATGGTGGCAGCTTATCTTTGAGAAGAGATGTGACGGCTACTCGCATTCGAAAGAAGATGATTACAATGAGGCTCTGAAGGCCATTTTACAATAAACAAGAATGCCAAAAACCCTTGACATCCAAAAACCTAACCCTAGGAGACGAAGCGCCAAAAGTCACGTGGGCCTCGTTTGGGTAAGTTGGTGCATCGACTTCCTGGGGTCGTAACTTTTGCATATGATCTATGTTTTAGGTGTATGATAGCCCATTGGAAAGGTATCGTCAAAGATATTCATTTTGGGGATTCCATTATTCTTTTGGCTATCATTGAGTTGGGTCAATCCCAAAAAACCTTCATTTAGGCCCTCAAAATGGCCCCGAAAGTTAAAACCTGCTAAAAATAGTAAATTGCCAAAATTGCCAGAAAACTATTTTGAGCTAGTTTGAAAAGGTGGGTGGCCACCGATATCCACCTGGATCATTATAATGATACAATTTTATAGTATATGAATGAAACCACCTCATAAACTAGATTTTCTCTCACGGTGACACCTCATCAAGAGATAAGGCAAAGAGGAGGGAAAATAGGATCTAATACACACTTAGGATAAAGACTATATCCTATAATGTGACATATAATAAGGTGGTGTAGGACTTCATGATTGTATAGAGAGTCACAAGATAACTATCTCCCCCTCAATCATAAGTCAGAACAATTATACCATCAAGGCACCAAGAATTGGTGCATAAATTGGTATCATCTCCAACTCTTCATTATGAAACTCCTGAGCTAAGCCTCAATGAAGAGCTACCTAAAAAATGCCAAATCTGGATGATAAAAAATCATAAAATTTAGAAAATCCCACTGCGTAAACATGTGAGCCATAATTCATGTAACTGCCCACTGACACGAACTCCAATATCTGATGAGAGAAAATCATGAGAAACAAATCAATTGCAAGTATGACACATCCTTGAAAATTCTCGACAACCTAATCAAATGCCAAGTAATAATGTAGATGGATCTAGATGTCCTCTACTAGGTCAAATTACCATCCAAGTGAACAAAATTTCTCTTAGAAAATGACATAAAAATAGTTCCAATCAACATCCCAATCTTGAATATTGGGTATGATCCAACTGCAAGATATTGAGCCATAATTCTGCCTGATAACTATTGAGATAATTGTTGAGTAGTAAACTGGGTGTCCTACTAGAACTACTCAAATCTTGAAACAATCACATCGAGGAAAACTTGATCACACCAATGCATGTCACATAAAAATATGACAAATGGTAGAAACCTCAAAATGCCCAACTTGGCAATTTATCACAAGTGATGAAATCTTTGCAATGGTCTTGTTGCTATTGTCATCACCCATTTGGCAGTTTGTTTGTCTAATTTTGGCATCTACAGACTATTGTTTCCCATTTGGAATTTTATTTTTTGTTGTTTAAACTTGAAGTTTAAAAATCGTCATCAATATTCCCCCCTTTGTTAGATGAAAGGTGAGATATCATTGGTTTTCTTGTGGGTTACCCTTAACCAATTCATCACGATATTTGGTGGTTTTGGTTGAGCACTAGTCATTTTCAGTTCATTTGGTAGTTTCAATTTACCATTAACTATTTTCAGTCATTAACCCCCCTTTAAGCTGTAAGGGAGTTATCGAATCGATTTTCAATTGAGAATTGGACCCCAGTCATGCCGAAAATCTTCATCCGGAATAGATGTTTGAAAGACTTTTGATTTTATGATTTCTCCATGCAAACATGTCTTTACCTATGTTTGAACTAGATGGTAAGACATATGCAACTTGTTGACTTGTTGATTCCATCTCCAAGAAGTTATCCAATCATAGTGAAGTGTTCGTTTCTAAACCTTATTTTTCTTTCGACACTTGTTTTCCCACAATGAAGACAACGATGTAGATCAAAACAATAATTCTCCATGTGACCAACTCAATGAAAATGTTGGTATTTTTCAGGAATATTTGTAGCGACAATGTTCTTGACTCAACAATAAAATCAACACTCACAAACTGAATTGGTTTGGAGTAGTTAGGAATATGAAAGTTGATTTATTTTCCATATTTTAAGACATGTTGATTCCCGTTGAGTTGTAATTCTTTCCAAGTCCTAACAATGCTTTTGGAAAGATCATTCTTTTCCTATTTCTTTTCTTTCAGACAATCATGAATGCTTTCTTTTGTAACATCAAATGAAAAATATTCAAGGTTAATTTCACTTAAATTTCTTTTGGTATCACTTTGTGCTTTGGCATCTTGTGATTCATCATCAACTATTTGATTTCCCTGAACTACATGTTGAGGAAGATTGATCTCATACAAAGGATTATCTTGAACAAACACTAGTTCAAAATTATTGACTGGTCCCTAATTTGTTTTATTGTTCTTAACTCATCATTCAAGAGTTGGGATTGTATTTGTATAAAGTTGAATTTTGTTTTTATGACTTCCAAATATGTAAAAACATTTTCTAATGTACTATTGGGCATTGTGATTGAAGTTATTTTTTTTTCTATTTCAAGCCATGTTTCCAATAAGGAAAACAATTCTATGATTCTAGCCATCACACTTTCTTGTACTTCTTGTCATGCTCTCTTTCACTTGTTGTTTTTATGTCATGCTCACTTGCTTATTTGTTTTTTTATGTGTCATGCTCATTGAAATTGTCTCTAGAAATATTAGGGTGTCATGTACTACTAATCATGCACCCCAAAGTGTTATTTATACAATGATTAGACTTTGAAAATGATCTCCTTATTCAAATTTTAGGTAGGTCCTTTTTTTTACAATATGGCTTCTTGTAATTCCATCCTTTGTACAATTTCATGATGTGGTTCAATAACTCAATATTATGCTTCAATTTTACAATTAAATGATTCTACCAACTCCTAACCCAAAGCGACACTTGAAATCAAGCATATGGATCACATGACTCATGCAAACAAACTTGAAATGGAGCAGATTTTACATGGAGAATTTAACCAAAAGTGACATGCACTGTTGAATGTTCAACAATGCACCACAAAAATTAGCCTTCTTGTTACATGAGCTTACACATTGCTTTGCATATGATTGTTTAATTCCTAGTTGCAATCACCATTACCCTTCATGAGCGCATGCACATTTGAATTTGTGTGCTTGTTTTGTTTGCCAAAGTAATGTTGAGTGTCAAAAAACTAGACACAAAAAAGAGTATCCAAAACAAAATCATTCACCATCGCATTAGTGAAAATTACCTTAGGCCCCCTTTTTTTGATTTGAGGCTAAGTCTAAGACACATGAGACAAATAAAAATATGATTTTATTATGATATATTTCTTGCGACCACAATGATATGCCCAAATAGAATGGGAAGCTTTCAATGGTTTTCATCAAAAATTCCCAAGATCATATTAAATCAAAACCATATTAACCCAATGTAATAGATCTTATCGCAAAGTTAGCTTTCAATTTCCTAATTCCCTTCCTTAAAAAAATCTTCCAGCTCTTTTTACAAAGGAATCAGACACCTTTTACAACAGATTACATACCATTTCACTATTTCAAAACCCCACTCAACATCTAATTGTATACTTTTAGTTTCTAAAGGAAGAGATCTATTTGAATAAATAACATTAGGAAACAATAAAAAATACCTCTTTTCTCTTTGCAAGGGATGCGTGCATGTGTCAATTGGGTATAGCTTCGATGGTTGTGAGGAATGATTGTTATCCTCCCCACCCGGGTTCAATTCCCTTAAAAATGACATGAAAAAGTGTTGTTGTAATGGCTTCGAGCTTATATGTAATGGAAAGTTTCCTTTGATTCAATTGAATATCAAGGAAATTGCTTTCTCCAAGGGGAAAAAAAGGGGATGCGTGCATGTGGGTAGTTTCTAATAATTTATCCTTCCAACATATTCTTTGAATTTAGAATCCGAATTGGTTTTGAATAATTCTTTACACTAAGATCGATGATAAATCGTTGGTGCAACCAATCAGTGGAAGGCAAGGTTTGATCATGGGGAATCATTCAATAGTTGCATCCCTGCATCAAGATTTTCTTACATCCAAACATTAATAAAAACAAATTGACAAGTATTTGAAGCAAACATTTAGAAGAACTAAAATTGTGTTGCTAAAAAGCTCCCCCTCTTGGCTGATTGGTGAATGTGGTAATTCCATGCATCTTATTTTTTACTTGGGGAAGCCATGGCATGTAATATCCATTTTACTAGTAGTAGTTTGATATCGATGGATTCAAATCATCAATCCAAATCTTAATTGTCACCATAGTGTAGAATATGCACAATATCAATTTCTTAGACTCTTAGGTTGAATCTATAATCATATGGTTTTTATTTATTTATTTAAATCTTGGCAGGTCACTTGACATTGATCTTGACGAGATCAATTGCATATAGTTTGGTTGGATGACACAACTTTCACGGATTGTTGGTTCCTTTGATTACAATTGGTCTCAACCAAACATGAAAACCAATGTTATGATCATTCATGCAAATGTTGCATACCCAAGCCTTGATATTGGCAGCTTTAACAAAAGCTACTCTTGTTAAATATGATAAACATAGATCATGGGAGAAGTTAAGGAAATTTGAAAAGCATATTTAGAAAAGGGAATATGATAGGTTTAAACACATTTTAGATTACACAGAAGTATACATAGCACTAAAAATTTGTAGGCAACAAGCAATGTTCAAATACAATATATTTGTACATTCCAATACTATGCTTAACATCACAAATTTATAACTGAATCAAAGAAATGTATACTACCATGGAACAATTTTATCATCATCACTTCATCATTGGCTCTTCAATAGTCTCCCATGTAACACTACCATTGTTCTATCATGCCCTTAAAACCATAAGAACTTATTAAGAAATAGAACACAAGCAAGCCATACGAACTTGGTGGAAAAGGCTTTAATCCATTCTTCTTGTATTATAATATTCATTCCAATGATAAAATTTTATAGTACATGAATGAAAACACCTCTAGACTAGATTGCATGAATGGAACCACCTCTAAACTATATTTTCTCTCACACTTACACCTCATCAAGGGATAAGGCAAGGAGGAGGTAAAATATGATCCGATACACACTTAGGATAAAAACTATATCCTATAATATGAAATACAATAAGGTGGTGTAGGACTTCATGATTGTATAGGGAGTTGGAGGCTAAAAATATACATGGTAAAGGTACATATTACCTCAAGATATAAATTTCTTTAAATGTTGACTATTTCCAGACAACTTCACTGAATATCTCTCCAAATTTGTAAGATTGAAAGGTATATATTACTTTGAGATATTAAGTGCATAATGTATTTTTCAAGGAAATTCACTAGGCACTTCCTCTCATTCTAAGGATGACACCCAAGGTAAACTAGATCCTTTAGGACTTAAGACTAGGTCAACATCTCAACAACAATTGGCTCATGAAGAGAAAACATGTCACAAAGTGGGATTTGAACTCAGGTAGGGGAGGAAACAACTTTTCCTCTCAGCGACTTGGGATAAACCCAATTGAAAAGTATGGTTTCTTTTATTTCATACAATTAAAAAACTATAGTAATGAACCCACTATGGAAGAACAAAAGTATTCCTTAAAGAAGGGTTATGAAAGAATGGTAAAAGAATTACATCCCATGCCCAATACAGTGAATTGTTAATTATGTGTTTTTTTATTTTTTATCTTATATATAATTGGAAATATTCATTTATTAATTGAAATATATTATATTCTTTCAAGACTAATGATGATGTGGGTGACTTGGAGGAATCATAGGATATTAAAGGCTGTTAACTTAAATATTTTTTATTGCATATTTAAATGTAAACAAAATAATTTTATTTTATTAAATTCGTGTTTTTTTATTATGTTTTTACAAAACTAAGTATGAGGGTAAGATGGTATTTATAGAAAATCAATCAACTTATAACATGAAATTCATTTCTTTTCCTTAGACATGTACACTTTTTTCATGCAATATTCTATACAAAGTTGAAATTTCCCTAGTGTTGTAATGTACCATTTGGTTGCAGGTAGAAAGAATTACACAATTTTTTACGATTTAATTTAAAATCTCATAACCGTGTTTATATGTACATGTTTTTTTTCTTCCATGGTGTAAAATTGATTTAATGTTAGTGTAGTAAAATTTCATAATTGCATTTATGGATACATGAATTTTTTTTCTAATCATGGTGTGAAATCGATCGAATGTTAATGTAGTAGTATGCTTATATATACATGGTCTTTATTCTCAGGATCAATATGCTGTGAAATAGACTTATGCTACTCATCAATTTGATTAGTAATTAAATATTATAAAATCAATAATTACAAAAAATTACTTATAATAATTAAATAATTGATAATAATCAAATTAATAAAAACAATCTAATAATTAATACAATTGCATTGATAAAAACAAAATTAAAGAGCCCCCGGGGTTAGCTCATTTGTTCTAGAGCGAGGTGTGAGTTTATCATGCTTGTTGTTGGTCACGAGTTTGGCTCTCTTGATTCCCTCGGGGTGAGGCCTCGTAATCAGGGCCAACAATGTACATTGCTTACCATCCATGGAACATGGGAAGTATTCATAGGATTTTTCGCAAGTACATTTCCTTGAAAAAACAAAATTAATAACAATAATGATAATTAAATAATTAATAACAATTAAATTAATTGAAATTTAAAGGACTTTGCATGATTACATTTCCTAAAAAAACAAAATTAATAATATTAAAATAATAATAGCAATAACAATAAAATTAATTGAATAATAAAATTATTATTAATACAATTGATGTTAAAATAATGTAATTGCGACGCTAAAATGATGTGACCATGATGTTAATATGTCATAAAAACAATGCTCAAATGATAATCAAAAGTAGTATGACTTTTGGAAGACATAAATTTAATGTAAAAATATTCATATTTTAATGTTAATATGGTGCTAATAACTAAAATATGTTGCTTGGTTGATGTTAATCAGACTTATCATAATGCTAATATTATGCACAAAGACTAAAAAGATGCAAAAGACACATGTTCGATGCAAAAATAAACACAAACATGATGTTGAAGTCTTGTTTTAGGTGTTGTCTAAACGTTCTACATTTTGACATTTTTATTGGAATTCGACGATATAAATCTGGGTGAAACCACTCATTTATGTTGTCTAAATTGTATTTTTGAACGAACCAATGAGTTCAACGTCATGAAAAACCCCTAAAATACTCGCTTTATATAGATTTAACAACTTAAATATACAATTTTAACAATCTAGACAAAATTTTAGACAATCAACCATAAAATATGATCAGAAAAAAACTAAAACATAAAACATTTAAACAACACATTTATTTTATAATCATTTTCGATGAAAACATGATATAAAATAAATGCACAAATAAAACATACATCCAATATATTGATGAAAATATGATGCTTAAAGCAACACGTGATGATAACAACAACACAAATATAACTACAAATTTATTTATTCTATAAAATTATGCTTAACCGACATTACAACTCTTTATTGTAATAATATAGATAAGAAAATCTTAGCTTTGTCATGATTACAAAATAAAGAGGTAAAAATATAATTTCTTACTAAGTTGTTTCATTTCTTTATTCATAAGTTAACTAGTAGGTATACAGGTATATAAGTTAAGTCTGCTTCTCAACAAATTTGTCTCAGAACTCCGTCTTTCAGGTATACAGGTCACTTCTCGCCTTAGCATCGTCCACCTAATGTTCATGGATGACATACTAATTTTTTCCAATGCAAATGAATCAGAATGGGCAGCATTATTGGACACTCTTTAGCGCTTCTGCAATGCAACGGGGTTGATTATAAATCCCACCAAATCCTCGGTCCATTATTGGGGCATGACCGAGGCGGATCTCACTTCACTAAAAAGTCTCCTCCCCTTTACTTTTTTGGATCTTTCACTTGGTTTCAGATATCTGGGGTATCATCTCAAACGGGGAGTCTCCACGTCCACGGATTGGACATGGCTAGTGTCTACTTTTGAACGGAAAATCGGTTTATGGTGCAATAAATGGCTGTCCCTAGGTGGACGACTCATTCTGGTCAAGTCGGTTCTTCAAAGTCTGGCGGTTTATTGGATGCATCTTGAAAGGATCCCGTCTAAAATCCTATCTTTGCTTCGCAGATTATCTTTCAATTTGGGAAGAGACAAAATTATAGGCCTTGATGATCGTTCGATTCTGTCCCTACAACTCAGGTCTCTTCTGCTGTCTCATAACATCTCCTCCCTTGCACAGTTAAAAAAAGAAAGCCATTCCAGCTTCCTTCCCGACAATTGGATGCACAGTAGTGATTTGGCCCTCAGCGAACCTCCAACATTGGAGTTAGACTCTTTCACTGCAGCCTTAAAAATCACGGGCCTCTCCCTGACCGATGCTCGTGACTCCTTAATATGGACAGGTGGTGATGGTAAGGGGGATGTACAAGCTAAAAACGTGTATGCAACGCTCCTCAGTGATAGGATTATCGACACACAAACTTCATGGCTTACTCTTATTTGGTCTTGGCAGCTTCCTCTAAAACTAAAACTATTTTTTTGGCTGGGAATTCATGACAAACTTCTCACCTGGGAGATCCTCCTCAGGAAAGGTAGGCATGGCCCAGGGATTTGTATTCTTTGTAGGAATGCCTCGGAGAACATACATCACCTGTTCGTTCATTGCACCTTTGCTCAAAACATTTGGAAGCATTTACTGCAACATTTCTCCCTCTCCTTCTTCTGGCAAGGCGCTACCTTTACCGACTGCTTCCATTCCTGGTTCACTGTACACGCTGCCCCTCCCACATTGGCAATTCTAATCTGCTGGTACATCTGGCTTGAGCGGAACAGAGCGCTCTTTGAAGATATTCCCCCATCTTTCTGGGCGGTCTGCCGTAAAACACAAGCCTCTTTTCACTGGCAGAAGCCTACAACCAGGACACATCTTCATAAAGAGGTTATATATCACTTACCGACAGGCCACACTGTAGCTTTCTTTGATGGAGCTGCACTATCTTCTGGTTTTTGCTGTGGAGCTGGAGGCTTTTTTAAATCAAACACGGAAAGGATCACAAAATGGTCACTCTGTTGCGGAAGGGGTTCGAACACAAAAGCTGAGCTTCTTGGCTTATGGACCACTCTTTTGCTGGCTTCCTCTTGGTCCCTTGACCACCTGAAGGTCGTTGGCGATTCAAAAGTTATAATTGACTGGGTAAATGGTACTTGCTGTCTTCGCTCCACCCATATTGAAGGTTGGAAACATAAAACTCTCAGGCTGGCTCGCTCCTTCTCAGACATCTCCTTCCACCACCTCCCCAGATCCTACAACTCCGAAGCGGATGCACTTTCCAAGAAAGCTCTTAGTCAATTAGTGGGCAGACTCTCCATCCAACACTGTGACAGAGGTCTGGAGAGCCCTACTTCTTTCTACAATCTCTTTGAAGGTTAATAATCGTTTTTCGTTGATCCCGATCCCTTCTCTGTGATTTTGATTTCCACTTTTGCTCCTGGCCATGCTCCCTATTGAAGATTAGGGAGATGTTTCGCTCTGGGCACTGGTGAGATTTTCGTTCTGTTCAAGGTGAGACAGCTCTAGCTCCTGGGAGGCTCCTTGATCCTGGTCTTCGCCTGTCCAACAGAGGTCTCTGTTTGGGGCAGATTAACCAGTGACATTTGGACTCTCTTCACGGGACTGTGTGTTGATGGATGGAAACTTGGGCCGAGTCTTATGCAGCTCTTCTCTGGCAGTGCACATGATATGTACTTGCTCTGTGTCTGATGGTCGTTTCCTGCTTTCTTCCAGCCCGCACTTGTGTGTATTTTAGCTGGATACTCGGCATGTGATTTCTACAGATCTTCTCAGTGTTTGAAGGCTGCTTAATGCACTTTTTCCAGGCCGTGCCTGTGTGCTGAAGGCTGGTTACCTGCGCCTGAGGGCCGTGTTACCCTGCTTTTCTTCTCCGGACGTGCTTTTGACTTGTATAAGTACTGTGTTAATTGGCTGTTTTTTGCATATTGCCAGCTTCAGTTTATTGGCCGTTTATTCTCTGTTTGGAGGGGTCGTCCGATTCAAGTCCTTCCAAGCTGGCCTTGCGATCTGGTGAGACAAGCACCTTTCTCCAAGTGTTGGGAGGAGGTCTTGAGTTCTACCCGGCTGGGTCTCCGGGACGATTTGTATTGGCTGTTTGAGCTTGACTGGATACAGTGATTGTGATACAGTGATTGTAAATGATTTATATCTCTAATATAAATCGAGTAATTTCTATCGGGAAAAAGTTAACTAGTAGGAACGTGTCATGTGTACAAATGTATATATCATGATCAATCTTAAGAAAAACAATATTAATTAAAAATTTTGTTTTTTATGATAAATAAGGAAGTAATAATTTTTTGCTTGGCTTGTCGTAGAAGTACAATATGGTATATGACATGAGGCTTATGTAATGCTCACCACTTGTTCCGTTCTCACGTCCGTGAAATAAATATTAAAAAAAAAAAGATTATATAGAAAACACGGTCTTACAATTATTTATGGCACACACTACTTTTTGAAGGCAACACAAAATACTAAATTTTTGTAAGGAAATGATCATGTGGAAGTTCCATTATAAAATTATAATTAAAAAGTAGTGTTGTATTTACTATGTTAGATTATTTAATTGAAAAATAATTAATATTTTTACTATATTAAATATAATTATTAATGTTTAGAATATAAAAGTAGATTATTTAATTAAATAATTTAAACATATTAAATATAATTATTAATATTTAAAATATATATATATATATATATATATTAAGTGAGTTGAGGTTCTATATTATTGAGAAAATATGGTACAAAAAGGGACGGAGGGGCATCTCTTGATCTACAAAAAAGGAAACCAGATTAGAGGTCCCGAAGTTGCGTTATTCTATATAGGCGGAGGGAGGGCTAGGTCGCCACCCGGGGAAACCGACCCAGTCTCCGAAAACTCGTTTGAAAAAACTATACCATAAGAAATACATAAAACCAAGAACGTATAACATGGGTTGCTCATACACTGATAAACAAAAAGACCTTGGGTTGAGGCTATGCTAGTCCAAGAGGATTGGATGACTTTCATCTCCTTCCTTCCTTGCCTCGTTCTCCTTTTTCTTCTCCACCGTGTGCATCTTTTTGATGCAGGCTGGTATTCCGCGTCGGTCTGCTGGAGTGATGTCCATGTGGTGGACATAGCGAAGGTAGATTTGGAATTGTCCTTCTAGTCATTCCATTTTTTCGCATTGGTTCCGCTGGTCCTCTGTTATTCTTCTTGCACTAGCCTCCAGGTTGCTGAGGCGGCTCATAATTTCTATGAGTTCCTTCTTGTGGCCATGGTTCGCCACCCTGCTGGTCTCGTTCTTGTTAGCTCTCAGCTTATTTATCAACATTTTTGTGCGCCAAGCTTCCTCCACCGTTTTGTGGTAGAGGGTTTTCCTGGGTTGTGTGGCCCCTGGGTCCCTTATCTCGTCTGCTTCTTGGATGAGTTCCACCCAGGCTTTTCCCTGGCGCTTGGTGTTGACTTCCCGCTCCCATCTGTCGATGACCACTTTGCCTTTTGTATCGACTTGCTCAAGAAATGTGCCTTTGGCCTCTCTGGCCACCTATTCCATCCTAGTGATCTTCCAGGTGCTTGTTGGGAGTTCCTCCCCTTGGGGCCTCCTCTTACACCGGGTATTCTTCATTCTTACCATCTCTGTTTGAATGCAGTGGCTTCTGTCATGACTTCATCCTCCGCTTCTATTCGCCCCTTCCTGGTCTTTGTAATTACTGCTTGCTGGTATGTAGCTATCCTTGATGCTTCTTCTTTTATGGGGTTTCCCCGGAAGTGATCTTGTCCCAGTAATCATGGGTCTCCTGTAAAGGTGTACCTTTTGGTCCTTTTTCTTTATTTCAGAGTGTGTGCGCTTGGGAGCCCTGTCGTCGGCCTGACGTCAATCCTTTTCCTTGCACGTTGTACGCCAATCATTTCCTCCCACAGAACCTATGCGTGGATGAGGTGTACCCATTCCTGCCTTCGGGCTATCCTTTTGATCTTCATCCTTTGCCGACTATGGATTACCCTTTCTGCTCTCCCACGACCAACCCCTATACTTCATTCTATTGACAAGACCATGGTGTCGTACCTCCTCTTGTGGTGTGACTGTGATATGCATTGTAACTCATGTTTGAAAGGTGGCTTATCAGATTCTGCCCAGATCCTACTTGCCCTTTAATTAATTTTGTGCCTCCAGCCTCGATGTGGCCGCCCGTACTTCAACTGCCATCATAGTCCTTTGCCACTAGTTGGGTACAGTCTGTCCGAAACTGGCCATTCAGGATGTTATTCCATGTGGAATCCAGTTCTGATCCTTCCTTGTCGACCCCTTTGTTAGCAATTCTATCTGCTAGTCCATTCACTAACCTTCGGACCCAACGCAACTCCACTATGATCCCCATCTGCAAATGCTCCTGAATTTTTTGCAAGGAGTATGCCAAGCGCCAATGCCTCTGAATTTTTCCCACTTTGGTGCCATTTTGGAGTTTCCTTACTGTGTTGATGACCAGCATAAAATCTCCCTCCACTACTACATTGGTCATCCCTTCCCTGTGTAGTATCTCAAGGCCGATCTCCAAGGCTCCAAATTCTGCGGCGTTGTTGGTTGAGTTCCCCAGACTCCCAATGTACAGTCAGATAATTTTTCCTTGACTGTCCCTGATTACTCCCCCGGTACCTGTCCTTCCTGGGTTACCCTTCGACGCTCCATCGAAATTTAGCTTGAGGGAGCCCTCTGGTGGCAGTTTCCAGTTGCGCTCACCTACTTGTAGTCGCAACAACCATCTCACCTGATTGGGGTTGTGTCCTCCTTTCAGTTGAAAGGCCTCTAGAATTATGAGATCCCGGTCTGTGAGTTGCGCTCCTCTTGTTTGGCAGTTGCGGCTCTGTACCATTTCTCTTGTCATGGCTATTATTGTTTCCTTGATCTTTCTAGTTGTCCATCTTTGGTTCCTGAAGATGCGTTGATTCTGTTCCTTCCATATTGCCCAAATGATCATGCCAGGAATGAGGATCCAATAGAGGTTCACCTCTTCGTTTTTGTTGTAGTTTTCCTTCCATGTGTTTATAGTTGCGGAAATATTACCTCTTATCCTATTTGATTGTTAGAAGATGCTTTCCACCCAGTCCCATACTTCTGTTGTGTAGGGACATTCATCCAGGAGATGGTTCGTTGTTTCCTCCTTTTCTTCACATAGGTGACATCTTGAGGGGCCTATGAAACCTCTCTTCTTTAGGTTTTCCCAAGTTAGGATTCGGTTGTGTAGTATTAGCCACTGGAATATTTTTATTTTTGGCCAATGGGGGATGTTCCAGAGCTTGTCCCATTGATGCGTCGAGTCTTCTTGGTCCTGGTTCACTATGTAGTGGTGCACTTCTTTAAAGTTGAATTCCCCGCCTGCTTTGTGCCCCCATCTCAGCTAGTCATTTCCATCCGTGACTGCAATTTTTCATCTCCCCAATTCCTCCTCCACCTCTTTAACTGTTGTTGTGGTCTAGTCTCTTATCTGTGGGGTGAGAGTGTTCCATATTCTCCATTTGTTGTGATTTGTTTCTTGTTTCCAGTAATGATAGACTCGGGTTTTTCCTTGTTCCATCGTCTCCTGTCGGAGTTCCTCCCGACCCGGTTTTTCCATTCTGGGTTCATGTTTCCAAGCATCCTCCTAGAATCAAGCGGTTATGTCATTCCTTATTTCCCAAAATTTGTGTGCCTGGATCCAGGTCTTGTTACGCCAGGCCAAGTTACAGATGGCGAAACCTTCCCAGGTGCCTCTGAAGCAGATTTTGTCCTGGTCACTAATGTTCGGGGCATACTTTTCCTTCCATAGGTTGACCCATGGCGTTGTCGTTTCCTTAACCCATCGCCACTAGAGTTTCGCCCCATAGGCATCATTAGTCACCTGTGGGTCGTGTAGCCCTAGGCCTCCTTTGCGTTTTGGCTTACAAACCTTCTCCCAAGCCACCAATGCCCATTTGTTCCTTGTTTCCTCTCCTCGCCATAAGAATTCCCTTTGTATGGTCCTTATTTTTTGTAGAATCCCCTTGGGGGCTGGGAAAATTGACACCATGAAGGTTGGGATTGCTTGCAAAACTAACTTGGTTAGGATAAGTCTTCCGACTAGGTTGAGGGATTTGTACGTCCAATTTTTTACTCGGTCTTGTAGCTTGTTGAATATTCCTTCCCAAGTTGACAACTAGTAGGCTTTGTATGTCAGGGGGATTCCCAAGTACTTGTTTGGGAGGGCTTTGCATTCAAAGCCCAAGATGTTGGCCAAATTCCTTTGGATGGTAGGGTTGGTATTAAAGAAGAAGATCATATATTTGGATTGGTTTATCTTTTCCCCCAGGCTTCCCCAAACTTGTCTAAGATTCGTTTGAAGGATTTCTCTTCCTTGACCGTGGGCATGCCATGGAGTAAAGTATCATCCACGAATTGTTGGTGTGTAGAAGTTGGGAAATTCTCGTAGGGTTTGATACCTTTTATTTCCCCTGTTGCAGTTGTGCTTTTTATGTTTCGACTGAGTCCTTCCATCATTAAGATGAAAATGAAGGGGGACAACGGGTCTCCCTGTCTAATACCTCTCGTGGGCTAGTAAGGTTTGGCAGGGGCTCCATTTACTAGTAGTGAGACGCTTGTTGTGGATACTAGGTTGACTATCCATTTGATCTAGTGCTGAGTGAAGCCGAAGGCTTCTAGGGTCCTAACCATATAGTGCTAGCTGATTTTGTCATAAGCTTTCGCTAGGTCTAGTTGTATTATCATTCCCCCTCTTTTCTGAAGCTTCAAAGTGTGGATAAGTTCGTGGGCATGGATAATATTGTTCACTATTTTCCTTCCTTCCACGAAACCTGCCTGCTCTTGTGAAACCAGTGTGGGTAGGATTGGTTTCAATCTATTTTCTATAACCTTGGAAATTATCTTATACACCACATTACATAGTGCTATAGGTCTGTAACGATCGAGGGTTTTGGCTTCATTTTCTTTGGGGATGAGTGTAATAAAAGTAGCATTTATTGCTTTCAAAATGGAGGCTGACCTTCTCGAGTCTTCCACTACCCTATAAACGTCCTGTTTGACGACTTCCCAACAGGCTTTGAAGAACTCCACATTGAAACCATCTGGGCCTAGGACTTTTCCATTGGGCATTTCCTGGAGTGCTTGGTATATTTCCTCCTCCGCAATGGGATTGATCAGGTTGTGGTTTTGTTCATCTGTTACCAGGTGAGGGATATGCTGGATTACCTTTTGTATGGCCTCCGTTCTATCTTGGTTAGTTTCCTGAGCTATCCTGTGGAAGTGGTTTACCAGAGTTGTTTCTATGTCCTTATGGGACTCTCTTTCTATGCCATTCTGGTCCCTAATCTTCAAGATTTTGTTGTGGGCTCTTCTAGACATGGTTGTTTTATGAAACAACTTGGTGTTCCTTTCTCCTTCCTTTAGCCATCTGATCTGGGACTTTTGTCGCCAGAGAGTTTCTTCTTGCTGGCATCGCTCATCCCATTCTTGGGTCATCTGGATCTCCTCCTTTTTCCGCTCCTCATTGTAGCCCTCCGAAATGCAGGTTTCCTGGAGCTTTTTCATTTTTTCTTCAATGTTGTTCTTCTCCTGGTTTATATTCCCAAAAGTGTCCTTGTTCCACTCCTTAAGCCTATATTTGATATGTTTTAGTTTCTTGTAGAGTTTGAACATTCTTGTCCCTTGCTCTGGTTGCTCCTCACAACACCACTGTTTGATTTTTTCCTTGAAAGTCGGGTGTTCCATCTAGAATTTCTCGAATCTAAAGGGTCTGTTCTTTGGTGTGGTCTGGAATCTTGCTTCTAGTTGCAATGGCTAGTGATCAGATCCCCCCATGGGAGGATGTTGTAGTCTAATATTATCCCCTGCATAATGATTGACTCTGACACTAGAAATATGTTGAGTCCTTTTGCGACTTGATGCTGGCTCATTCGCTTATTGTTCTAGGTGAACTTGCCATTATTGGTTTTCAGATCTACCATCTTTGTTGTGTCTATGAAATTTGAGAAATCCTCCACATCTCTATCCAATCTTCTTGTACCTCCTTTTTCTTCGCAAGTGACGTGATGATGTTGAAATCCCCAGCTAGGATCCAATGGAGGTTGTTGGCTCAGTTTTTGAGATCATATAGGTCTCTTAGCATTCCTCTCCTATCCTCTGACACCTGGGGCCCATACACATTATTGCAAAAAATCTCCTCTGTGTTCCCAATGAGTTGCATGTGGACCATAAGAGTATTCCTTGTCGCTTCAACTGCTATTAGGATTAGTACTTGTGGGTTCCACAGGGTGAGGATACCTCCTATCATTTGGTGGCTGCCAATAGCCACCATCTTGTACTTGCATCATTGTTGTTGACTGATTGTTTCCATTCTTTTAGTATTACAGTTGGTCTCTTGAATAAAGAAGAGATTCGGTTGCTCCTGTTTTAGTCTACTCCTAAAGATTCATTACTTTCTTGGGCTGTTTAGGCATCTTATATTCCAAGTTATAACCTTCATTTAAACATGCGGGGGGGAGTTGGGGAAGAGTTTTTTGATCTTACCCGAGTTTATCAGTAGCACTCCAAGCTCCTGCAGGGATACACTATTGGATTTCTTGCCTTTTTTCCTCTGGGTCTACTTGGGTGAGAGTTGTGGTTGTACCTTGCCGGTGTTGACTCCTAGGTGTCCAATCTCCCCGTGTGTATGTTTTAGGCCTCTAGATTTGGATTCCTCCCTTAGGAGGAACACGTACTGGATGCGGTCAAGTTGCTCTCTTGGTACATTGTCTACTCCCTGTCTTTTCCATTGCTCCAGTATGTTCGTGATATCTATTCCTTCCCTTTCCACTAGGTCTCTGAGTTCTGGATCTTCTGTGCCTACTTTGCTTGGTGTCATTTCCGGTTCTCCCTCATCATCTTGCATGGGGGTGTTGTCATCTCTGATTTCTCCTTCCATCAGAGTTTCGTAGCTTCCTTGTTCCTTCTGTTTTTTTGGTCGGTTGGTGGGCTTGTTTGGTGTTTGTTCTCTGACTTCCTGAGCTTTTTCCGTATCCTTCTTGGTTTCTGCCCCTTGATTGGTTTTATCCCTTCCTTCCAGCATAATTTGGACCTCTGGGTTATTTTCTACTTGGGATTTTCTCTGCTTTTTATTGCTTCTGCTTCTGGAGTTTGGCTTAACAAACCCATCCTCATCCTGCTGTGGTTTGGGGTTTTCCATTTCCTATTTTTATTAAGAGGGCATTCCCTAATCAAGTGACCATGTTCATGGCATCTTCTACATCGGAAGGGGATCTGTTCATAATCAATGTTTTGGATCCATTCCTCATCCCTGAATTAGAGGCAAATGGCTTATGGGAGTGCTCCTGACACAACCATCTCTATACATATTCTTGCGTAAGGTGTGTATCTCCCTTTCAGGGTGGCTTCTGAGGTCTTTATATATTTCCCCAGTTTATTCCCTATTGCTTCAAAAGTAGAGGGTAACTAGTAGTCTAAGGGTAGGGAGTAGAGTCTCAGCCAGATTGGTACTTTTTTGAAGGTCTCTTTTTCTGGGGATAAATTCTCCTTCCATGGCTGCATGTATAGTCTTGTTGCTGCATGGAAGTATGGCCCTCCTTCAGATACTCTATCTCTGTCCTCCAGGTTTATGAAGACTACTGTGAAGAAACCTTTCGAGCCCAGATGGAGCTCCACTTCCCCATTTGGCTTCAAGTGATATTTGATCCAGTTGCGCAATGCTCTTTCGGTGGGCCACAAGCCCATAAATTTTCAAATTAGCACATGTGCCTTCATCTAATCCCTGTAGAGTTGCGTCTGCGGATCCTCCAATACCACCTTGGGTATCAATGCTGATTTGAGTTTGCATGGGTTGCGCCCTTCTGCCCGGTTGGTCTTCGCTGTGTCTTGCGTCTCGTTTTGAGTTTCTCTGGCTTCCTCTTCCATGCATTCACTTTTTCCCTTGTTCCTTTCCTGACCTATTCCAGGGTCAGATCCCGAGGTGCCTGTCATAGGTGCCTTGAAAATTACACCCCTTGGCCCTTTCCCTCTGTCTACCACTATTTGTTTGTATGAGGGGGTACCCTTACCCCCTCCTCTAGTGCTCATGCTGCCCTCTGCTATGGCCGTGACTGTCAAAAACCATAGCTTACGGTTGCTCTGATAAATTTGATCTCTAAAGTGCTCCCTAAAGTTGATAGTTGATATAAAATAACTGAAAACACTAGATTTAATTACATCAATAACTAACTTTTAAAATTTAATTTACATAAAATAATTAAAAATTATAATATTAAAAATTTAAAATTTTCTTAAAAATATATATAAATATGGAAATTTTAAAATTAGTTTATAATTTTCACATATTTTAGATTCAAGATAAATATGAAAATTTTAAAATTACTTTATAATTTTCACATATTTGAGATTCAAGATCACTTTGAATAGTGATCACATTTTAGATTCAAGACCACTTTGAATAATAATCAAATTTTAGATTCAAGTCGACTTTGAATAATGATCAATATCATAGTACATTAAATTTTTTTAATGTAGAAAATTTTCAAACAACTAAAATTTTAAATTGTGATAAATAATAAGTTAACAATATAATATGTTATTTGTGATTAAACATTTATTATTATTATTATTAAAGATATATATTATTTGTAATTAAATATATTTAGGAATATTATTATGTTTAAGGTTACGTAATTTTTTTTTATGACTTTCTTATTTTATATGATTTTTTTAAAGTTTATTTTGACCATTAAAAATTTTTATGAGTGAAGATATATATATATATATATATATATATATATATATATANTTGTTTTAATTTATTTTATTATGTAAATCAATATATTTTTTTATTCTTTTAATAAATGGTTAATTATGTTTTACTTCAATAAATGTATTGATTAATTATGTTTTACTTTTCTTAAAGGGGTTGGATCTAATAGTGAAAAGCAAGGAGTTTTTTACCATTGGGCAAGGTTCAATTCCAATGAGGGTTGCTTAACCTAGAGTTATGAGGATACCTTGATGTTGTGGTGAATTCCACTTGTGGACAGGTGAAACCCCCCTTGGATCAAGACCTCTTCTTTGATCCAAGACATAAGGGAAACAAATGGTAACTACTTTCCTTTTAGATCTATTTCAACAAGTAGGATAAAAGAGAGAAATGGATGGCACACCTTTTTATGATGGTTGTCCTCGTTGCTCCAACGTTTTGACCTTGATATCCAAGCTCCTAGGTGAAAGAAAAGACCTACAAAAGAACAAGACAAGATCCCTTTCTTCCACACTACAATGTTAAGTAAAAATAGATCTATCTATGATGATTTTCACAACAATAGACATATAAAAAATTAAATGCATAAACATGAAAGGAATATGCCAAGTTATCTATTAATGGAAAGCAATAATGAAGCACTTACAATCAAAGTTGATGTTGCAATAACTCCTCCAAGCTCTATGTTCTATCCCCTTGTATCTCACACAATCATAAGTATGATGCTTTTCAATTATTTGCCCCCCTTTCACTCAAGCATGAACCTCATTATATAGTGGTTAGAGGCATGACAAATTTGAGATATCTTGGGAAAATGGTTGAGGATTTATCTCATGAGGTTGGGATTTGGTGCCTAGGATGGAGAAAAGAGATATGGCTCAAATCCTTAACCCAAACAAACTCATATCTCCCCAAATCGTGTCCTTAGAAAAAGGTGGAATGATTTCAACTGCTTCATCGCTCCCTTAACACTGAGTACATGGTGACTATCGCTCCCTAAGACACTCCAGGGAAGCGATAGTCTAGATTTCATCACTCCTTGTGTATGGGAAAGGGGGCGATGATCCTCAAATAGGGTCAAAACCTTAAGGAAGAAAATGGTATTTCGACCTCCAAATGATATATTTCTCTTCCAACTTGTCTAGGGAACATGAAAAGTACTCCCACATGGTCATGAATTTGTGACACTTAATAAAGTGCATGCAACACTTAATAAAGTGCATGCGACACTTAGTAAGGTGCATACGACACTTGCTAAAGTGCATGCGACACTTAGTAAGGTGCATAGGATACTTGATAAGGTGCATACGACACTTACGACACTTAGTAGCATATGACACTTGATAAGGTGCATATGCCACTTACGACACTTAGTATAAGTGATACATAAGTGCAACACTTAGTAGAATGCGATACATAAGCACGATACTTAGTGGAATGTGATACATACACATGACACTTAGTAGTGTGGGAATTTGGTGTGTAACACTCGAGGTAGTAGTCGAACATGTGGTTGCACCTAGAGATATTATATTAAATGATATTGTGACCCGTGAACACATAAGTGGATCAAATCCCACCCCCATGTCCTTCAATTTAAAGTCAGTTCCCACTAGCTCAATTAGTTAAGGTGTGGGTTTAAATGATATTGTGACCCATGCACACATAAGTGGATCAAATCCCACCCCCACGTCCTTCAATTTAAAGTCAATTCCTGCTAGCTCAATCGGTTAAGGTGTGGGTTTTTTTTGCTAGGCGACCCGAGTTCAATACTCTTACGGTGAGTTTAGTCAGGAGGAGACACCCGAAAATCCAACCATGTTAAAGGTTGGTGCGACCCAGACCGGGTGTGATCCCCAGGTGATTTTGACGACTTAAATGACCATGGGTTGTGGTTTCTTAGGCAATGGTTAAAAATGTTGGCCCCACAAGTTAAGAACACATTTCTAACAAATAAAAAAACCTATGTTTTACTTTAATAAATATATTGATTTTTATAAATTTATAATATATATTTTTAAATTAATTTAAAATATTTTAATTAACTAAATCTATCTATAGAATATAATAAGATAGGACTCCATTTGTTTATATTTTGAATTATTTTCCTATTAAAAAAATAAGATAAATCAAAATAAACAATTTTAATAATAAGTTCAAGTTAATGTTGCATAAAGTTAATGTTTCGAATTATTTCTTTCTTAACAAATTCATAATTCTTTCTTAACAAATTCATAAATATTAAATTTTTTTTATTGAAAAAAATTATTTAGAATTCTCACATCAATTTATTTAAATTGAATTCTTAAATAAATTACATTATTTTAATAATTGATATTCATTATTATTATTGAATTTAATTAACTACTATGCATTATGTATCATGCAAAACATATATCATTACAATTAATATCAAATCTCATCTATTTGTTTCTCCTTTCCTTATTTCATAATTCATAATTATTTCATAGATTGTTTCTCTTTTCCTTATTTTCATAATTCATATATATTTCCACCATTATCATGACAAAACATTTAACATAATAAAGCAACACCAAATTATCATGATCACAAATCAAATTATCTTCATAAAAAATAAGATAAAAAAATCTTATAAAATATCATAATTTAAAAAAAAATAATAATATCAAATCTCATCTATTTGTTTCTCCTTTCCTTATTTCATAATTCATAATTATTCTCCTTTCCTTATTTCATAATTCATGTATATTTTCATTATCATGATAAAAAAATATTACATAATAATTTAAGCAACACCACATTATCATGATCAAAAATCAATCAAGATAAAAAAAATCTTATAAAATACCATCATAAAAATCTTAAAGAATATCATGTCCGATTACCCTGATAAAGAAAATCTTAAAATAAAAGCAACGCCAAATTTATATGAATCTTTGTTTTTTCATTACTTATGTGCCATGTCTTAATTGTTTATGCTAATGACAATATATCACTTATTTTTAATTAATTCTATATGAAACTAAAAATTAGTCTTGGGTTATTATCATTTTAAAGGAAATGTTAATATTTTAATTAATATGTATTTTATATCATTAAAAAAGAACATGTTACTTATTTTAAAATTAAAGAGTGAATATTTATATTATATTTTAAAATTTTCATTGTGCAATTAAAAAAAGTGTGGAAATACACACACATGAATGATTATGATTATAGTTGTTTTCCTATAATTATGAATTCATATGATTGTTTTCATATGATTATGATCCTTTTCTTCAATAAAAAGTATAATAGACCTATCAAAATAAAGTATTTTTCTTCAATAAAAAGTGTAATAGGCCTATCAAAATAAAGTATTTTAGTAAACTAATGTTAATAGAATTCATGCCACATTTTAGTACATTGATATCGATAGAAGTCATGCCACATTTTCCACTTGGTTTGGAGATAAAATCTTATCTCTTGTGTGGTTTGTGTACTCTCACTTACGTGAACTAAGAAAATTATAACAATATTTAAATGTATGTTTCATATGGAAATTATATATATATAAAAGATAGAAAATGAGTAAATTATATTGATAAAAAATTATAGCAAGAGTTGCAGTAGATTTTACATTTTACATTGTTATAGAGTTTTGAAAAGTTTTAAACTAACAATTATACAGGTCATAAACAATCCTACTACAAGCCTAAAACATAGATGGGTTTTGTTCTTATACAAAATTATTGTTTTAGATTGGTTTTGTTCTTGTATAAAATTATTTAGTGTTACTTGATAATGTATTATGTCTAAAATTTTAACTATCTTGAAAAACATGAAAAGTAATACAGAGTATAATGACTAGTAACATTGTCTAAACATGTGTTTGCTGGTTTTATTTCTTGGTTCACAATTATTGTTTTCTTGTTAAATTAGTGCACAAATTATTGTTTGTAAATTCTTTCCTGGACGAGTTCATCGAGAGCATTTGGTTTGAGGCAAGTGATTGGGTGTAAGTTAAGAGCCAAGTTCTGAAAGAGATTAGACTCAACTTCCACAATTGTTGGTTACTTTCTTTGTTAGGACATTTAGACACTTATGAGTTAGTTAACATCAACTTGGTCTAATGTGTCGTTAGGTTAAAGTGTGTTTCTTTAATATGCATTGTAATCTGACATAGAGTGATTCGATGGCTCATATTCTCCTCGATCTTAACGACTACATTGATTCGTGACTTAACACCCAATTAGTCCATGATCTCTATTTAAAGAGCATGGAGGGTCATCTGTTGATGATCTATTGTGAGAAACTCTCTTGTAAATTTTCCTTTTGCATTAATAATTGCTCCAAGTGGCCACATTGGCTAGGGCTGTGGATGTTTCCCCATAGGGGTTTTACCACGTAAAAACATTATGTGTTGATCTTTGATTTGGTTGCGTGAGTTGGTTACTGAAGGTGTTCGTTCTCTGTTGGAATACCTGTGTTGCCGAACATGGTATTAGAGTGCATTTGAAGACCCACTCCCGTTGTAGATTGAGATCTTGAAGTTGTGTTGCCCAACAATGTCACTTACAATTCTCTTATTCTTGGTTTACACAAAGTTGGCTAGTTGGAGGAGGTGTGATGACATTTTTTGAAGATGGGTGGAGGTGATTATACTAAATAATACTAGATGTCTACACTTACATCTCCTTGATTGACAAGAGGCTATATCTAACTCTTAAGGCTTTGTTGAAAATGATCGACAACAATTGTGCTCCAAATGTTGTAACCAACATTGAGATTGTTATTGGTCTTTGCAGGGTAGGGAAGATTGAGCGAGCCCATAAGATTTTCACCATGATGCAAGAAAAGGGATGCCCTCCAAATGTCATTACATATGCTTCCACAGTGGATGGTCTTGATAAAGCAAGGAAAAATGATCAACCTATTGGGTTTCTACAATAGAAGGTTGAGAAAAGTTTTGTTAATTTTGTGATCTGTGAGTTCAGAAAAATTAGTGTAGTGTTGTAGGGTAGGGAAATATTTTGATGGCCATGGTCTCTTAGATTAGATGAAACATGGTTGTTGTCATCCTTATACTATGGCGTAACATGGCATAATTTGTAGCATGAGTAAAGAATTCATATCCTCAATACTTATAGTCATGATATGGTAGGAGATCTGGAATTATTTCAACAACTACAAAAGGATATGATGTCCTTGTCACCAGTCTTCTTACCACTGGTGCCACTACTTATGCACTATAAATTGAAGGCCTCCATAATTCGGGCAATATTGAAAAAGCACTTGAGCCAGAGATAAAAATAAATACCAAGAGATGATTTTGGACAAGATTTTCCAAAGAAAAAAAGTTTGGATCTTTGATTTTGCTCATAAATTCCAATAAACGTTCCAATAGATGAATTCAACAAATGTTCTTTTAAAATTCTTGGAAGAATAAAAACACAATGCATCATTTAACCTACATTGTAGCACCAAATACGTAAAGGAAAAGCTTCGTACGTTTTGAAATGACATAACAACTTTAGTAAACTTATTAAGTTGGGAAAAATGGCAGGCTTTCATATCTGAAATTATGCTAGGCCTATTCACTACCCTCATCTAGTTTCTTCATAGCAATAAAGAAATCAACATATACTTGGTTTTGTGTATGCACCGTATTCCACCCTCTCAAAGAATGCCATTATTGATGAAGTTTTGTACCTTGCATAAAACATTCAATTACACTTGCACATCCCTTTGTATTATAAACAAACAGAGTTGAAATGATTCAAGAGAGGCACAAATGGAATACAAATTACAGGTAAATAAACGAATTATCTAAATGAGATTAAGAATCATGATGTAACTAATCCAAATATCATGCAACCAAAGTCATTAACACCCATGGGTTTCTATAATTTGTTAGACTCCAATGTTTTGTTTCTACAAGATGATGAAATTGAGAGTTGTGTCTATTTGTAATAACTGAAGTCCAATGGGCCTCTATAATGCTTTAAGCTAAATATAGAGATGAGATTGGTTTACTACATGAGAAGAAAATGCAATGCATTGCATTGATATATGCTTGAGGTTTCTGGATCTAAATTATGTTTCAACGTTCAAGATTAAGATAGTGAGGGAGTAGAGATGTAAGTATTTCTATACAACATAATCCAAACTGAAGAAATCATGATACACACAACAATGATTAACACATTATAATTGTCAAGGCCATTTCGATAGTGATATAATGAGATTCTTTGGATTTTTAGTCCAAGTGAACACCCAAATTTGACTCTATTTTAGTCCAAGTGAACACATGGTTTTTTAGTCAAGTGAACACCCAAGTTTGACTCTGTTCTTGGAGAAAAACCACGTCCACTCTATTATGCCGAATTTAACTTGGCCCCAATTCCTACTTGCAATTTCGACCCATAAGTCTCGTAAGTCAAATTTGGTGGCCCATCGCATTAAAAAACAAGAAAAGGTAAATTTTGTTTATTTTTCTGATGAGATTTTAAAACAAAATATTAAAAACCTTGCCAAGTATCAGAATCCAATTTTTTAATTATGATGATAAGAGGTGTGCTTAAATTTAATTCATCGTTTAAGTGGATTGCCCAAAAAAGAGTTGTAGTTATTTCTTACAATATTAATTCATCATTTAAGCGCATTTACCCAAAAAGGTTGTGGTTATTTCTTACAATATTTGTCACCATAGACCAACCATCCACATACAACACCATTCATCTATTCTTACAAGAAATCATTCATTTAGTACTATATTTTATGACAACAACTTAAACCCACCTTCATTTTAAGAAAATACAAAATCCAACATCTTTACCCAAAGAAAGGAAATAAATTATTGGACACAAAGAAACTCAATAAATTTTAAATGATCTGCTAGATAATTGACCAGGTGTATTTAACCGTTTAAATATGTTAGGGTTTTAATAATAATTGACAAATTGTTTTAATGGTCAAGTTTGTTAGGGTTTTAACAATATGCCAGACGCTCCAATATGGTTATCCAAATATCCCTTGAACCAGAATGTAGGGTAGGAAAAAAATGATCTAAGACCTCCACTACTACTCCATCAAGAGGTTGGTTTCGTATCTCCAATGTGTAAGTTTTTACTATCATATCATAGAGGTATTTTAGCTTTGAATCTGGGTGTAAATTTAGTTTTGTTTTTTTATGGATATAAATTCTAAAACAACATAAATTTAGTTATTTATATTTTTAAATATTTTTATTAGAAAATTTAAATTTAATTCTAGTAAAATTATTATTAATTATGATAAGTGAATTTAAGGATTTTTTTTTTTAATGATAATATATTTGAAAATTTCTTGTACACATATATGTAGGTGTCCATATAATAATCACTTAAAATTGGAAAATTTATTATTTTATTAAAATTAACCAAATATAATGCCACTTCAAATAAAATAAAATTAATTTAAAAATCAATTTTTTTTTTAAGTAAAAAAGGTGAGGATCCTATTGTATTAACTTTTTAGGCTTACACATCCATCTGGACTGCTAACTGTTTCGTCGGAAAACCGGAAATCAGGACAATTGACCTCATATGCATCTTGTATCAAAAAATGGGTTGCCATCTATCCTGCCCGAAGGAAACCAGGAAAAACAACAACCTTTAGTATGAGAATGTTTCCCTGACTTTCTACTTACAACAAAGTGAAAATTTGACAGTGCTAGAGCTCTAATTCTAATCAAAACAAACCTTCTAACCAGAAACAGGTGGTTTCAACATCTCCTGCCTGCTGTCCTTCTCTGATTGGCAACACGAAGGGTTGTGCACACGTTGGGCACCGTCGCCCTGGCGGTGTGTTGGAGTAGGCATCATACAACATGTCAATGTGCTGGTTGATTTGGATGACATGGTGGATTTGGTCTTCCACCAGGCTTCTCATTTCAAATATCAGCTCCAGGTGTTCCGAGTGGAGGAAGGGCGGCTGGACACACCATACTTCCTGCATGATGGATAGGGGACGTGGCATAGGAGCCATGCCCCCCTCCCTCACCCAACTGTCCTCCGACAATGCTTCTCCTGGTTTGATGGCCTCCTCCTCTCCTAGCTCGTGCCTTCCTTGCGGTCCTCTTTGAGCATTCTGGTGGCCCACGTCCATGGATACTTCTCCTGCTCTTAAAGTCACCATCACATCCATAGCTTCTAGGATTTCTTCTTCGACATAGCAGGTAGTGGGTTCCTCTATTTGGTCGTCCTTCTTATGGCTATGCGGTGTCCCTGTGACCTTTCGCTCAGCTTCCCCCCAAAAGTAGGTTGGTGGATTCCGATTGTCGGGAATTGTAAAGAGGAGATGTTTCGGAGGAGCCTGGATGGGCTCTTCTGGAAAAATATCCTCCACATAGGCCATGGGAGGCGTTATGGGCTTCCTGGTTCTGTGGATTAGCTGCGTCCGAGCCATGGATAGTGCTCGTTCAAATTTCTGCTGTCTCCTCTGGCGAGCATCAAAAACATAACAGGTTGCACCTTTGCGAGGCTTGCCTCTCTCCCTCGACATGTGTAAGAGCCAAACAATGACCAAAACATAAACGGGGTTGCTACCTTTGCACCAACACTCAGAAATATCTGCCTTTGGCTGGTCGAACTTGAAATGAATTGTATTTCGGCTAAAACTGCTGATAAACATGAGGGTGATCATGACAGGATCGGCCATTAAGGCTATCCTCCTAATTCCCTGTGCATCCGTCCTCTTCACTCACGTGAGAGGGCTCATCCCATGGGCCTAGCTGCTCAGGCTTGCTCCCATCTTAATGGTGAGGAGATGGGAGATGATGGCCTATATTTAAGGCCCAACCTGGCTCCAAACCGTGTGGCCTGGCTGTGCTATGTGGCACCCCATCCGGGGTATTTAAAAATCATTTATAATCTATCATCTTAAAACTACAAAATTTCTCATATTTTATATGTATTTTTATTTCTTCTATAAAATTTCATATATATTTTTATTAATTCTATAAAATTTATTAAATTTATATAAAAAGCTATTTTTTAAGTTTTTGATATTTTTCCTCATGTTTGAATAATAATCTATCTAAATTTGTATCCTGCATTTCTATCTCAACTTAAAATGACCTAAAATGCAAGATAATAATTTTATTTATTTAATTTTTCCGGAGAAAAAAAGCTTAAATTTTATTAAGATAAATAAAAATTACATTTTGACTAATGCCTGCATAAACATGCATTTAATAAACCTTTCAACGCTACAGGAAGAAATAATCAACAAAATGACCCTCTAAAAGCGACCCCAGTACAAAGAGAAACCAGAGAAACCGACAAGAAAAATAGCCATAAAAGTCAGCCAAGAAGCAGCAGCAGAGGAAGACCCCAACAAAACCTGGACGGACTAGGCCAAAGCGGAAAATAATCCCCACAAGATCTAGAACCGGAGGGATGAAAAACAAGGAGTCCTGCAACCACAAAAGAAAAGAAGCCAGAAACTGCACGCCCAAAAAGAACCTCAAATTGCTGACCTAGTGTATCAAATCAACACTGCACACCCAAAAAGAATGGACCTCAAAGCTCTGACCCAAAACACTGAAAAAGAAACAACAACCCCAACATCCACTACACAAAACTCCAGAACTCGGGAGGAGCGCCCCCCTAAACACCAAGGCTCCAGGAAAAAACCCTGACATTGCATCAAGCCCTGAATGATCCAACAGGGATGGATCGACTAGATCCAACCACATAGAGGCATATGAAAACCTTTGCACTCGCATAGGGCTACAACAACTAGTGGGAAGAGAAACCCCACGAAAGAATAGAACAAGCCACTGGGAGCGCAACAAAAAGAAGAGAAGACAACTGGTCAAGATCTGCGACCAAACAAATCTGCAAAACATGGAAAGCACATATCCAGGCACGAAAAGAAGTTGCAAGATGAAAAGAAACACCAGACAGGAAAAAGAACGGAGCTGCCAAGCCAGATCCGCGTCCACACAACCCAACTGGAAGACAAAGATGTTGAGGAAAAGTCGAGAAAGACGGTGTAGGTTAGGTTGCATCTAGGAGAAAACCCTAACCACAACCATAAAAAAATGGAAATATTACTATCACAACTCATAATCCTATGATTTTTTTTTCTTTTGCTATTACATATTAAACATTAAATTATTTTAAAGCCTACAAAACATCTGTATTATAAAAAATAACTAGACCTTTTCAATACTACCTCAATATTCATCGAAATGATAATTCCTCTATTTGAATTCAATTATCGGTGCTATATATAACTGATTATTATGTTTGATGTGTAAGTTTGTAATTTACAATTTAACAAATATTTATGAAGTATTAGTGTTTATCCTTGAGCTCGAAGTTCAGGTAAGTGTGAGATGGTTTTATTTTGTTCACTTAGTTGCTTGCTTTTAATTAAGATGGATTATTTGGTTTTGTATTGAATTTTAATTTTAGTCATTTATGACTTCAACATAAAGGATTAGTCATTTGATCAACGTTCAATTAAGATGAGTTTTTTTTTATTCTTCAACTCTAATAATTTATAATAACTCTTGCCTCAACAAAAATTTGTAACCCATGAATGCAGATCACAATGATGATTATTAATAGGAAATCGAAAATGTACATTGGTACTAGTCCTTGGCTTTGTCACTCTATTTTTCTCTGGGGCTAAGCTCATCAATGGCTTGGCCTTGGCCTTGAAATCATGTGTGTTTTCGTTCAATCCTATTATATATATTTAACAAACTATTCTACATGTTTATAAACATATCACTTGATTTCCTTATAGGTCAGGGCCTTGGAACTCAAGACATGAAATCAAACAAAGTTGTTTCACCATGCATGTAGAACAGGGAGAGAAGTTTCCTTCCCCATTAGTAATAGGAAATAAACAATCAAGGTATATAACTATCTAAACCTACCTTCCCATAATACCTCTCTCTCCCCAACCATGGAGCCTCCCTCTCCCCAACCATGGAACCTCCCTCCCCCTATCTTGCGAATTTCCATTTCAACTACTTTGTTTTGTTTTTTTTGGTATATATGCATATTCTCTTAGTGGAAGGAAGAGAGAAGATACCCTTCAGGATTATACCCTTTCTTTCCTTACTCTATACTTACTATTTACTATCAGAAATCACACCATTACAAAAAAACACTTTCTTCTTGTACAGGGGCCATAGAGAGTGAAGAAGCTTTACCCTGCGGGAGGGATTTTTCGCTTTCTTGCTACTACTAGATTTTCTTACTTACTTACTTGCTTTCAAATAGCTATGCCTTGTTTTCAATATGTGCCTTACCTTACCTTACTTACTTTATAGAGGCAGATTACAATGAGTCATTCAACAAGGCATCACAATTCCTTTATCGAAGCCCTATCACATATCTTTCCTACTACTACTATACCCACCATCTTCTAGAAACACGTATCAAATTACCTTCCATTTTGAACATTCTTAAGGGTATAAAATTCATCTGATTATTTTGACCCTTTAAAATTTTCCATGTACACGTTCTTATTGGAATTTTGTATCATTAACATATAGTTTGTTGAAAATGTGAAATCAATGGGAGTTATTTATTGGGTTGGGAATGAATATATACAAGGCATGTTACCCAAGTGGTGCATTTGGTGAAACGTCTGAGGGGCCACCTACAATTTTTGAAAATAAATCCTATCAAGTTGTTAGATGTAAGGATTTGATGTTCATTTGGTGGGAGAGGAAAAAAGACAACTAGAACATTATAAGGTCATTATAATAATTTTTGTTACTCAATCATGAGGTAGGAAGAGAAAGCAGATATCATGTATAGAAATATTAAGCATGCATTCTTTCAACCAATAGAAAAATAAATGATTTCCTTGATACATTTCACCTTCACAACCACATTATAGTTGGGGACATGAAGACAAATATGTCCAATTTTATACTTAGGAAGTGGATGTTATATATACAATAGGTAGTTAGAAGAGATAAAGGTACGATCTTGATGAACCTAATGCAAAAAAACAAAGAGATTAGTGTCAAGAGACTGCAAAAGAATTGAGTTTTTTTTACATCAAGCTCTCTACTAATATAGTATTTAATGTGCTTCAAAACCTTAGAAAAAACCCCAAATTAGGATTAAACTATATAGTGGGTTGGTATACATATAAGTTTTAAGCATAGTGTCAGCACTCATAATGCAGTGGATCAATGAATTTATAGAAATTGATTTCATCCATCTTGAAAATCTACTTGGCTATATGATTGCAACAAGGAAGAAGAGCTCACATAGACACGAAAACTATTAAGAATCCCAACCACATCACATTTACTTGTATTTTGTTAGTATGTAGCCATGCATGCCTAGTAAACACATGCCAATTCTATATTCATTCCATGAATCAAGACCATGACATCTCACCATAGGCCATTCACTCAGTCTTGCATGGGTGACCATCATGGTTGCGTTGGTCTAATTGATGAGGAAGAAAATTTGACTAAAAATATTCCATGACAACTTGACACTATCGTTTGGGGGAATTTCTTGGTACTTGTAAACTCTATGTAAATATGGAGCTAGGAAAATTGTTAGTAGAATTCCTTTTAAGTTGGAACCCTAGAATGCTGCTACATATGTGTCTCGGTCAAACATTTATGAAAATGTTGGTAGGTGTGATTACTGATAGTAATAAGGGGAATTGCATAAGCTCTCATCATTATATTTGTTTTTGTTTATGTCTTCTGGCTATGTTCTAAGTTTCCATAATAAAATGAATAGTAGGCGATACAGGAAGACAATATTTTAATTTTTGAGAGGAAATAACTACAATAGTTTTATTTAAATCTAAATGATTATTGAAGATTTTTTGTCAAGGATTTTATATATATGAAAGTATGTATAGCCAGAAAACCATGAAGTGGACTAGGCTCTAGTACATATCTATCTTTCAGGAGAATTATGTAGATTTGAACATACCAAGAATATACATAGACATGCTCATACTTAATTATCATTTAGTATATGGGCAAGAGGATGTTGTTGGAAATAAAGTGTCACACAAAGACCGTATATCATTACAAGTATGAAGTCAATATTTGGGTCCTTGAACTGAAGAAGTTGGCCTACTAACAAAAACTGAAGCTATGTTGAAGTTTGCTCGAGAAATATACACCAGTGAAACACCTAGAAGTGGACATGGTTCATCTATTTTGGAAGACCGTGCACTCCTAAATCAAGAATAATGTTAAGTGTGTAATCAAGTTCAACTATCTCACAACTTCTACTTAGATTGAGATGGAGATGAATGGAAAACCTTCATCACGATGGAGATGCTCAATGACTAATTAGAAAAAAGGGTAGGTTGGAACTGTGAATGTTCCTAGTGGTAACTTGTGTGTTCATAGTTCCACCCACTTATGTGGATGGGGATTTTGAAAAAAATAAAAACTTGCATTGGGATCTGATTTGACATCCACGACAGGAGACACTATGTGAAAAACACCATGGTAGCCTCTGATGACCTCATCCAAGACCCCCTCCCTTTGTAGATCGAGATCTTGAAACCGTGTTGCCACATCTCTGGTTTCTTCCATTTTCATACATTTATGTGTTGATAAGACAGTTCCATTACATCCAAGCACTTGTTTCAGTTGTTGGTCCATTTAATTATTTAATTAAATCATCTTTTGCATTCAATTTTCAACCCGGGGCAAGTCTTTTATTACAAGGTCATTGTGCAATATATATACGGACACAGATTTATCCTAACACTATTTGATGAATAAAATTCCACTTATCCTAACTCGCACAGTTGCAACACAATCACTGTGAAACAAATCAGGTCCTATTATCAACTAAAAAATCCAATAAAGAAAGATGCTTAAAATAATCCATAAGAATCAATCCACTTTCTACTGAAACTGAACCAACAATTAAGATATTCTACACTTGTTAATTAACCAATCCTTACTGCTAAAACCAAATGGAATATTTTAATGAAAATCACAAAGCACACTGATGGAAAGAAATGAACACATCTATTCATAAATTCAATCCTTTATTGTATCCACTAAAAGAAACACTCTCATTGTATCAAGCAAATCCTCCCTGTAACTGAACAATCCTCTTGTAATTAAACTAAAGACACATTCTTGCTGGAATAAAACACATCTTCTTCTGTAACTAATGAAGGAATAACACCCCCATATTGATGGAATCAAATCTTGTTGCAATTAATTAGAAACACACTCATGCAGAATTGGAATGAAACACTTGCTGCAGTCAGATGGAAATACACTCACAATGAATTGAAATTGAGAACACACCATTAATAAATCAAACTGTAACAACTATGCTTAGAACAATTCAAGCACATAAATCATCTACACCAGAAGTTAAACTAAGAAAAAGTAATAACAACGTGATATATCTCACACTAATCTATTAATGGTACATGAAAACAACCCTGCTAAAAAGGAGGGCCCTTCCTCCTTAGCAGGTGAAAGAAAATTATAGAAAATGCAACTTAATCACTCATAAATTGATACCACAAAATTTCTAGATCTCTATTATTCAAATCAAAAGGTGCATATACAATTGTTGTTACTCATTAGTCAGCCGACTATTCTCTGTTTCCCAAAACTAGACTAACTTGGGAGCAAAGATGCTCCACCCTTTTAAACTTTTCTGTTTCTAATCTTGGAAAAATTAAAATTATGAACAACCTTTTCGATTCTCAAGTTGTTCTATGTCATCTTAATTAAGAAAATACAAGGAGATACAAAATATTGACTGTAACTAATTACAACTTGCATAATGACTTTTTATGGACATATCCTACTGATCTGTCCTATATATCTGGGATGACGACCCATATTCATAACATACAATAATCGTGACTTAGGATAGGACACATCATCAAGGTGAATCAATCCTTTTCATGAGGGCCACGAGTCAATGACCTACTTAGCATCATGCGATGATCTCCTGGTGGTAACAACATTCTAAAGTAGCGGTGCTTGCGCACCATATCTTGGAGTAACAACACCCGTGAAACATCATCTCAGAGTGGCAACACCTTGGAGTAGTAACACCTCAAAGTAGCAACACCTTGGAGTAGCAACGCCTTTGGAGTAACAACACCTCGGAGTAGCAGCACCTCAAAGTAGCAACGCCTTTGGAGTAGCAACACCTCGGAGTAGTAGTTAGTTATTCTGCAAGATTCTTTAGCATTTTATCAGTAGTTACCCAACACATACATCATCCTTCCCTAAATGCAGACAAATCCTAAAGAATCAACGCATCAAATGGAATTAACATACCAATATCAAAAAGGTAACTCTTGGACCATAATAGCTATGAGAAAGGTGTGAATAAGAAGTAAAAAGGTAAGAGATAAATAACAAAATGATGGCAAAAAGGGTGTCATTCCCAAGACCCAACATCAGCTAGAAGTGCTTTTCATTTCACTCGAAAAGGTTTTCATTTGCCCAAGATACAACCATTTCAGTAAGATCCAAAGGTATAAAGTCTAAATATGCCCTTTTAAATTTTTACAGAGATAATATTTCAGTTTTATTTTGGTTTTCTATTTTTTATTTTCGGGTTGCTACTCTTTTCAATCTGTGTATTCTCTTTTCCCTGCACTCTCTATGATCTCGACAAATCAGAAACATAACAGAAATGATTTTCTTCTCTACATATTCTCTTTTTCATGTGCTTTGTGCGATCTCAATAAATCATAAATAGAGGGAAACCCTGCATTTTCTGGGTAAGCTAACCGAGATCTAACCCTTGTTGTTGTTGAGAAGTGATTTTTTTTTTGTGTGTGTGAATGCATGAAAATAATTTTTGCACTAGCTCACCTGGTTAAATAATTTTGTGTGTGAATGCATGAAAACAACAACAACCGCCCCAATCTTCCTTATTAAGATTATAATGTGTTTTGCACTAGCTCACCTGGTTAAACGTTGTTTTATTAAGTAAGAGGTATTGAATTCAAGTCTCTTTTTTGTTATTTGTTTTAAAAAAGTTCATGAATTCATTGTAAAGTGCATTTCACTTAATTATAAAAGTGAATCATTATTACATAACTTTAATATTTTATTTTAAGTTACTTGTTTTGCATGCAACTTTCATTCATAAAGTAACTTCATTGTAAAATTGATTCTCACTTGTTCTATAAAAGTAGATAACTTCATAAGAAACTTATTTGTAAAAGTGGGGTTATAAGAAAGTTAATGAAGGAGGGGCATCACCACGTGGACCAACTTCTACTTGCCACATGGCTTTTTGGTTACCATTTATATTGGGTATGTGTCATATTGTTTGCATGTGTGTGAGG
>ML784109.1:217310-304547 GCA_009831015.1 Picea engelmannii | reverse complement strand
TCATCTTGTACTTGAACATTTAAGTGGGGTAAAAGGAGGTTTCCCCCTCGAAGAGGCTTATTATCTGAAATTCTCTCTTTTTCAAGGCATTGAGTACTTTTTCTGAGGATTTTCTATGCTATATTGATATTTGGTTCTTAACACACACAATATGTAAGAAGATTGATTACCATGCATAGAAGCTTAACATATCCTCTGCACATGTCTAACATAGTTACCATTATCCCACAACAAGCTAGAGGAACTAGAACCAATGGGTGATAAGCATGCATGATTAATGCAAGGGGCATGTAGATGAGGCACTCCCATCCCTTCACAATATAGTCTATATATTTGGTGATGTGGTCTAGATTGTGTGCCATGTGACATTTTATGAATTCGTTGTGACTTTCCATGTGATAGATTGGGGCCATTAAATGTGTCTTGGTACTATTCATTAAATTATGGAATGGGTTATTAAATGTGTCTTGGTACTATTCATTAAATTATGGAATGGGTTATTGATATGTTATACAATTGATCACCAAATCCCCCTCTTTTAAACTTGAGCCATAATTAGCTCATGAATCTGCTTCTTGATTGTTTTCTCAGAAGACTTGGTAAATTTTGTTGGAAGAAAAGGAACACTCTTTTTGTTTACCGTGGTCCGGAATTGGAGCTAAAGGATAGTCTCCTAGCTATGAATTGTGGACCATGTGATTGATAATACCAATTGAGTCTCCTATCACTATTATCTATTGCACACCTATGGCTTTTGTTATTTTAAGTCCTTTCCATAGAGAATAATATTTTGTTCTATTGCTGGAAACTATGCCAAGTCCTGACGCATAATAAGCTTTAGTTGTCCCTCCGGAGTCCACGGTGATACCCACACCTACCACCCTAAATTATTCATAACATAATCAAAACTCAAAAATTATCTTAATAAATTTGTTACAATTAGAAGTAAATTTGAAAACGGGAAGTTGTATTTATAGGTCATCTGTGTATATATAATTATTAAATTAGTGATTTATGTTTGTAGCATTACTATTTACATAGTCAATTATTTCTATTAATATCCTTTATATTGAACAATTCCTCTTCGAATAGATAGATGCAAAGATTTTGGTAATTTCACATGGATTGTTGGTTATCAATAGAAGTAGTAATTTCCTGAGGGTAATAATTACAATATTATTTACAATGGAAAATATATTATTATGTTATTTTTTATAACACATTAAAAATTGTCCTTTTTATGAGAAACGTTAATGATCATTTTTGAAGTATAATTACTATTTATTGTATCCTTTATGTTTAAAGAATAGAGAAAGTCCTTTATGTTTAAAGGATAGAGAAAGGATACATCATATATCAAAATGAAGTGATTGGAGATATGCTTTATTAGTCTTGGCCTTCGGTGAGTGGCTATAGAAACTGCCTTTCCGTTGACCTCCATTGACCATGTATTATATCGTTTGTTTTGCTACATTAATTGATGCATTTTGGTGCATCTTGCAATGTCTTTGTCTACTTTTCCATAATAAAAAAATATTTATTTCTATTTTTTTAAAATTTTAGAATATTTTAATATTTTCTAAATATTAAAAAATGGAATTTGGTATTGGTTGGATTTGATTGATGTGACTAAATAATCCCTAGTGGTAGGCTATTTTTTCCTCGTAATTGTTCAATTTTTAAATTAATTTAAAAAAACAAAAAACAAAATTATTTCAGCATTGTCAAATCTTTCACGCATTGTAGTCGATGTCTGCAAGGTTTCTTTGCACCGCATTCGAAGGAACAATGTTCAAGGCTTTGACGTTCCACTCACAACCACCTACTCCTAGCCACCACCCCGTCTGGCCACCGCCTCACTGCCCTAGACTACCTACGTTCATGTTCATATGGTAATTTATGTCATACTTTATTTTTTCTATAAAGGATAAATAAAAAATAAGGATCAGAGATGGAGAGATACATTGAAGGAGAAGTCCCAACCCATAGGGATCTTGAAGTCTTTGTTGCTCCTAAGCCTGGCAGAGTACAAGAGGTTATGATTGCATAGTGAAATGAATAACTTGAACTCAGGTAAAACATCCCTCTAGATTCATATCTCGTGGAACAACCCATTCTAGGGCCTTAGCCCTTTCCATATCCATTGGCCCATTCGAGCAAGCGGTAAGCCTAGGGCGTTATCCCTTTCCAGATACTTTGGCCCATTCGACCAAGGGTTAAGCATGTAGCCACTTAGTTTTTAAGATGTAGACAGAGAGCATAGAGTTGAGATTTAAATTAAATTAATGAAGATCATTTCTTGGGATAATCAGGCTGCAACTAGTCTTGCAAATACCTACAAAAATCACAAAAAAATGACTAGACTGTAGAGGTGTCTGTTATGTTTAATAGTAGTGACTCATGGATGTAGGAACCTTCTGTAAATTGAAGGTTAATTGATGTTCAAGGGTATCAGGAATAAGTATGCTGGTAGCCTATAAGTGAACTATAAGCAAAACAAGTGTGGAATTAAAATAAGAGAATGAAGTAAAGAGAAGTGGATTGATATATTATTAGTCTACGTGATTTATGTTTCTTCTTCATCTCTATTTCTCCTCACGGTTCTTGTAAACCATCACCTTAATGTTCTGCACCCATTTCACTCACATGCCTAATAGCCGTTGGGGAAATTGCAATATTCTTTTTTTAACAACGAACGAGCAGGTTTCTGTGTCATAACCCGTCATCATAGAATGATATATTGAGATGTAGAAGATTACATTTCCAACTATAGTGGAATGGAATGGTATCCTGAATATTCTACAGTCGATGTCTGAATGAAGTATAGTTGAGCTTACATTTTTATAATTTATACTTCACACATGTAAGGTTCATACATCAGATATGTTGTTGTGCAAAAGGTAAGATAATCTGCTAAATTTTTTTGCGAAGAGTACGCATATCTCGAACAATAAAAATGCACACATATATCAAATCTGTCTTATTCGCCCTATGCCCTCATGTACAATGCCCTTCATTTTAATGTTCATAAATTGCAACATTTTGCTACTGGAAATTTTCATAAGGGTGTAATTTACACAACAATCCATCACAGAAGCAGACATCTACTGATGCAAAGGTCCTTCCGCATTCTATGAGAAATCAAAGCTTGCTTTGGCTATGATATCTATTCAGATTGGGTTTGCTGGGATGAATATATTTTCAAAATTTTCTCTTAATCAAGGAATGTCTCACTTTGTGTTGGTAGTATACAGACATGTCATCGCCACATTGGTGTTAGTTCCTTTTGCATATATTTTGGAAAGGCAAACGTAAAATATTACAAGATGAATATGCATATTGAACATGAATTCAAATATTCTATGGAAGTAGCTTATACAATTTTTTTTCTTCTTCTTTTGTTGCGGGAAGACGAGGCCAATACTCAAATTTCGAGTATTCAGTGAGATTTTTCTCAACGCTTTGTTTGGGTGATAATTCATAAACATAACCCTCGACTTATTCTACAAACAAGCCTTTGCTTTTGGGATTAATTATTTGGTCTATTTATTTACAAGGTCGCTTTGAACCAAAACTTCTACTATACAATTTTGAGTTATACCTCAGCCACATTTGCATGTGCATTGAGCAACATGCAAATATTTAATGAAACACTTCCTAACACTATTAATTTTTGTGTTTTCACTAAAAACTACATACATAGAAAAATATAATTGTTTTTCATGTTGTCTCTAAGTATGATTGTATTGAATCAAATTTAAATAATGTGGATAATAAATTCTCATTAGGCAGGGGAGACAAGGAGAGACTATGAAAGTATTTGCATGCAATTTCAGTACCTAATTGGCTTTCATCTTTGTTTGGTCTATGCAAACGAGTTGTTGAAGCGTACATAGTTTAGATACAACTCCACATTGAAGCATCTCCTGAATAATCGACTTTGTGGTAATTTCTGAAACCCTAATAATATTATTGGAGACAATGATAGGCGAGGCAACTTGGTTTGTTGTTCCCAACTGAAAAAAATTTTCCGGCTACATCCAGTGGTCTGAAACCGCCATCCTCCTTCGATCCCACGACATAAATGATGAACATGCAGGCAATTTCGATCCCATGACATTGGTTACATGTGTGATATGTTCTATGCTATATGGTGGCTCTGGATATGTTGTCCTAAATCATGGTGGTCTAAACACATGGTTGGAAACAACTATGTTACGTTGCAAACATAATATAATGGTTTAATTATTAACCTGTTTGTAAGAATTGGAATTGATACGATTTGTTATCGTTTTCGGTAGCAAGTTTGTTATCTCTTTTGGTAATGCCTTGGATGCACCTTGATTTGATCAATGTTTCAGTGATCGATTTATTCGCTGAAATCCACGTTACTCATGGCCAATGGACCTTAATTCATTCAAGTGCACTACATCTCTTCTATCTATAAAAGTCATTTACTTCTTTGGCATCATGATGGATGGCCCTAAAACCTTTAAAGATTAAATTTTAATAAAATTTATTCAGAGCAAGAGTCCTTGACATATTGAAATATTTGATATGTCCCTCTTCTTTGTATATGAAATGTATATATAAACACGAAAAACACGAAAGGTTGTATCACAAAAATAGATATGCGTTTTTTTCTTTTAGTAAGAATGAAGGTTGTATCTCTAAAATTTATATGTATTTTTTAATTCATTAATAGTAAAGGCATTTACATGTAGGGATAGGTTACTTCTTTTCGCCATGTTCACATGTCATATGAAGTTGAATTAGGCAATAAACTACAAGAAAACCACACAAGTGGGATAGGTACCATGTTTCTATCTCACAAATATTTTATTCTCACTAATAATTGTGAAAATTGTTGGAAGGTCAAATTCACTCCTTATTACAAGAACTTATAAACAAACGCAAAAATAATTCACAGCACATTGAAAATTTATTTAAATAAAAAATGAAATGTTCTTTAACATACCCACCCTGCCAATTGAGCCTCTACTTACAACCTGAACTTTGATGTCGACTCACCTTTCCCCGTCGTCAGTTGGTTGCGCCCCTCACCGCTCCTATTTGAGATCCATAAGTCCTAGTCTCCCCTCTAAGGTTCCACTCTAAGAAGCATATCTAGTCCCCGGTAGAGCTTCAAATCCAATTCTAGGCCACCCTGAGCGATGCAATGAAGTTCACAAATGGTTATTTATTAATATTTATCAGGTTGTGATATTAGTAACTTAAAAACATATTTTTATAATTTCAATATAATAAGCTTAATTTCAATGAAGCTCTCAAGTTTTTATATAATACTACCTATATGTCACGTTCATACCATCTCATCTTATAATTTACTTGAAATATTTTATGTTTATACTATGTAACACATCCAAAATAAGAGATCAATTTGTGCAGTGAGTATTTATTATCTTATGCGGTCGTTAAAACAATAATTGAATATGAAGAAATAAGAGATCAATTTGTGCATTGAGTATTTATTATCTTAAATTGTCATTAAAACAATAATTGAATATAAAGAGATTAATACTGGTTTATAATAATTTTAATAGATTATTTTTTTATTGTATTAATCGAATATTAATAGTGTTCTCAATAGTGATGAAAAGGCCTTATCAGAAACTTATACATTTTTTATTTATCATTAAAAGGATCAGTTCTAAAGATGACTTCATATAAGCAGAGTTATCATTAACCGGATCAGTTCTAAAAATGACTTCATATAAGCAGAGTTATCATTAACCGGATCAGTTCTAAAGACGACTTCATATAAGTAGAGTTATTGTTTAATATAACCAAACTTTGTTTCACAATAAATTTCTTATTGTTCAATGAGGCAGGGACTAGCTGCTTTGTAGCTATTTCCCTTGTTTAGTATAGCTTATAATTTTTTAATAATGTAAACAATACAAAGCCTTTATCATGAGAAGTAGATGAATGGGAAGCCATGATTTCTCAAAAATAACTCATGGACCCTTATAGACTAGTTAAGACCAAATACAAAATTGTTGTAGACAATTGAGATGCTCTTTTATAGGGAAACAATTTCTTAAAATTTAATAAACTAATGAAATCGTTCTTGTCTTTTTAATATTTTCCATACAAAATTATGTGTTATTACAATGCTACTTACAATTTCCATCTTGATTGAAGTACTATTTAGAATTACTGAGTTAAGAATTTTTTTTGGGATAAAATCCCCTCACACCCTTGAATAACATATGTACTTAACTATAATAAACTAATGAAATTGGTCTTGTCTTTTTAATATTTTCCATACAAAATTATATGTGTTATATGTAACATCCCGCTCTTGTGCGCACCGAGCAGACTTATTCTTTAAGGATACTTGCGTGCAAGTGATCTGGGTCATTATACTATTGGTTGTTTGATTATGATTATGAGATATTGTGGATTTGATGATATGTTATTCTGTTATATTTACATCGACAAGTGTTATTGTCTGGGTTCTCCTAAGTGTGCAGGACTCTAGACGTTGAGGATGCCGAGGCATCAATGGAACTCCTTGGACTCTAGATCGAGTAAGGGAGTGGACTGTTAGGGTCTGAATGTTGTTGATGTGACATATGTACATATGATTAGATATTATGATGTTGATTGTTATTGTTGACATGATTCGTTGATGGATGCAGGTTGACGATATCTTGTTGACCAAACTCACATTTGGAGTAAAGGGGTCACACATGACAACCAGAGAAATTGAGGGAGAGGTGTGGCAACATCCCTATCACAACCTACTAGCACTCCCGTCGTGGCTCGAACTGTAGGTTAATGATTACCTAGTTCGAGAGACCTGCGATGTCGTGAGGGTAGACTGTGACAGTCACTCACAATGATTCTAAGGGGTGTGCAATAAGGCAAGTTCCTTATTCCTTAGAGGTCCTCAGTCTCCCACAAAATCACCTAATGGAGTATTGACTCCAGCGGTTTGATGTCTACGAAATTCAGTCAAGAGGCGAGTGGCACCCTTAGAGCACATAGTGCGTCTTGAAGGGCACATCGCGTGAATAAAAAAAAAAGAGGCAAGTGGCACCCTTGGAGCACATATTGCGTCCTGAAGGGCACATCACGATTTTAATTGGTAAGTTAATAAATCTAGTGCCTAGAAAACTATGCCTCCTTAGGACTTGGATGGCCTTAAAATAAATGATGTGATGAGTAAAGTTTAATAAAAAAAGTTTCCCTTAAGAAATGTTGCCAAGCCTAGTGAATTGAACACCTAGGTTTGAGTAGAACCTTTGAACAACAAAAAAAAAAAACTATTTAGACATGTAACAAGAAGGGGATAACGAAAATTCAAACATTAATAATTAAAGTGGAAATTTTAATAAAGGTTTAATTATTAAAAGCGGTAAGTGGTTGTTTTTTTCTAAGCATGCTAACTCTGAACATAGTTATAAAGGGGGAACTTAAAAAAGGGGGAAATTTACAGAAAAAGGGGAAAATTAAGAAAAAGGGGAAACTTAAAGAAAAGGGGAAACTTAAAGAAAAAGGGGAATGTCTAACCTAGTAGGGAATCTAGCCTTTGGAACCTTCTAATTATGAACTCAACTAGGATTTAAATAAGGCGTAAGTCATTTAATATTTGTAAGGGAATAATGGGACACCAATGAGAATTTTTAGGAACACTTTTAGGTGGGTGAGGGAAATAGGAAAAGTTAATTAATTAATAAATTGATTTTCTGGTGCAACTAGGGGATCATGAGACATGTGTACGGGGGAGGTTTCTCGTAATTAATTAAATAAAAAAATAATCTGATGAGGGTTTGGGAAACTAATGACTAAGAAAACTCTATAAAAAGGATGGTGGAGGAGGAGTATGGATCACATCTGGCTTGCATAACGTTATGCTGCCGAAATTTTATTTTGACTGAGTTTCTCTTGTGAGAGTTGGGATACCTAGCTCAAGTAACGAGTGGTAGCTCGACCTTGTGAGGTGAGCTAGGTGCTAGAATTATTTAGTATTGTGTGCATGGCCCCTTTATGGCTCGGGGGGCTCAGGGGGAAGAATAGTACCCCTAGCATTGGCTGGGAGGTACCGGTGAGGTCTCATCGGTCGGCAAGCAGGATCTAGACAGAGAAAACACGCAGGACAATGTCTACGGGATCATAGCCTTCGGATTTGGTACAAGCATTTAAATTTTGTTATATTTCAGTCAAATTATCCTGTGTATGAGATTATAATGATGATGAAGCAATTGATGCATTTCCAGTTGACGCTAGTTTATCTTTTCTTAGTAATGCTTTAAATATAAGCTTTTATTCAGTGGTAATTCTCTTGTTCAATTAACTATAGTAAAGAAGTGATATTATTATTTGGTTGTATTTTGTTTATTTAAGTATAGTTGAGAATTGATTATATCATTATGTTCGTGACTGAATAGTATTAGAATTTTGAGACCCTCTTGAGCTGAATATACATTGATTTATGCACAAATTGTATGCCAAAATTTAGATTATTGTGGGTTCCATCCCTGGATAATTAGTGTAACTTGTATTGTTAATGGTGATCATAACAACCACATTTTAATTGATAGATAGTACCCGTCAGTTCAATTGGAACCCTTATCTAACGCCTCATCATCTCATTTGGTGTTGCATTGGAAGGTTTGGTTGAGCGTGGCTCTTTCTCGTAAGAACTTGTATTTCTACGTCTGGAAACCAGAACATTTTGATCCGGAGATTGAAATCACAAAGATAATCTCTCTTTGTATCCCTACCCCTTCCATGTACTCGCCTAGCTCTGAACTTATGGTCTCTGCCCCAATTCATTCAATCACTTTCAAATTATAGACCAGAATACCACTTGGCTATTTGTACTGAGTGAAGGAATGATCATCAGGATACTTGGATAGAATTAGATAAGAAGGTAGTACGGGTTACCTGTGGCTAGGTCAAATCCTCTATTACCTACCCAAATCTTTTATTGAAGTTGTTAATTGATTCGTTTTTCCATATATATATATATATATGGAACAGACAAAAGATCTTGTCGTATATGCTATTCGGACTTGGTGCACCGTCCATTAGATTACAGAGTTTGTTTCGCATGTCCCTTTTTGTCCACCTCCTCACCAATTCTCATTTACACAGGAAGAAGAAGAAAATTTTATGCAAATTTATTGAAGGAACCGTCTAGCCTCTCCAACGTTTGCTTTTAAATTTAACGTGAAGACTTTTAGATGCCAGTTTTACTGTCAAACTTAGTGAGTGGCTGCAAATTTGTTCTGAGCAAAGAAGCCAGACATAAAGCAAAGAAAAGAAGGCTAGGCAAGTGAAATCTTCAATCTTTGTTCATTTTTCTTTTCATATATTATTAGGTGGAAAAGAGTTTTGGGGGTTTGTCAAGTAGGAAATCGCTCAGGCCACTCAGAGAAATGTTTGGAATGTTTATTGTGTTCGGGAAACCAGGTAAAACATTTATATTGAGTCGAGAATACTTCATTTTAGCAGCAAATTTTCATTTTGTTGCAGATGAGCTACCGGCTAATACTAACATGGAAAATTATCGCTGATTTTGTTGAGATGTAGACGCTGGAAGAATAAATCATTTGGCTTTGTTAAATCTTGTTTTAATAGTTAATACTCCAAGGGTTTACTCTTAAAATGTGTAACTGAGAGTGACTAATGTGTTAATATTCCCGACTTTTTGAGGTTTAAAGTGGAAATGAAAATGAGCAACGAAAAGAGTGTAGGTGAGTGATTTAAAGCGATATTTATGATTTGATAAGGCTGAGTAAAAATATCTTGCATTTATTGCGGATCTTTACATTATTACTGTTAAGACAAAAGAAACCATTTGTTGGCATACAAAGGCGAAAGAGTAGACTAAATAGGGATGATTGTTTAGAGCTCTTCTTGTGATCAGGTCGTCCATATTTTTATGATTTTGTGTTTCTACGGACATGTTAGGCCAGACTGGTACCTAGTGGAAGAGATTTGTATGTGTCATGTTTGCAGGCATTTAGTTAGTATTTTATGTATCTTTACTGTCACAACTACTATAAGTATTAAATTGAAATCCTAAGTTGAGCAAGTGGCTGCGTATTTGGTTTTTATTTTACCTTTTTTCTCTTGACAGTCTTCCATTTCAATACAACAATTTGTTCGGGAGTGAGTGGGTTGCCAGGTGTTTATTTTGCCTTTATGGCAGCGACTGACACTGCAATTTAATTATTCACAACTGTGCAACGATTTAATTTTCTACGCAGACACTTTTATTGCTTTCTGAATTTTAAATTATAACTAAACATATTTATTTACTATCCTTATCTGTAGCGCGTCAATAACACAACAAATTCTACTTTTATTACACATAGATATTTATTACATCTGAAATTTGTCAATAACCTTCTATGTCCTTTAATAAATCCACAAAAGCTTATTTCAGTTATTATTGTTTAAATTTGTCTACAAAATTGGATTAAGAATTTGAGAATTATACAAAGGTTTACATAAGTTAATATTGTTTTATTTGTCTACAAGATTAATTCTAGGAAAAACATTTCTTTAGACTCATTTCAAGGAATTTAGATATTTATAGGTATGTGATACAATGGGAGCATCTAACATAAACAATGTGATTTAACAAATACATACACTGTGTTATGTTTAGTACTAGGAATGTAAATTGATCTTCAAGTAGTGATTCAATAAAGTAGGGATTTAATTTATAGTTCTTGGTGTTTTTCCAAGATTTTATAAGATTTCATAAATGAAACTACATTATCTTAGATGTTATTCAATTCCATAATACGTACTATCAATGAACATGTTATTTGGTATATTAGGACTACTGAAAGTTTAAGTTGGTACACTGATGCATTAGTCATTGTTAAAGGGTTAGATGTTGTTTGCACTCAGGATTCTTGTGGGCTTGTCGCACCATGGCAACATGAATCCTTAAGTTGGGATCATTGCACGCATTTATCGATAGCGCATATGAAACCTGGCTTAGGTCAGGTGCCTTATGATGTAGATGTTTTTGTTTTTGTGTTTGAGGTTGTACCTATTGTAACGTTTAATAGTAGTCTCTCATTCGTTGAGAGGGTTCTAGCTACTTATCATGGAATTTGTTGTGTTTAATTGATTGGTGTTGTGTTTTTATTAGTAGGCTTGGTCTTGCTTGTGTTGGGCGGGATGTAGATACCTCCTTGTGTTAGCGATTATTTTTGTCTTAGGTACAAAAGTACCCAGGTCTGCAGGTTGCACAGGAAGTGCCCAAGCGCAGCGCGGGAGAAACCCTTTTTCCGGTAGCAAGTCAAGCGAACGAGCAAAATATCGTTGGCAGCAACCAAGATCTATTTACAAAACAGATCGACGGTCATCGGGTTTTCAGAGCTACCGAGTTGCCCAAGGTTTAGCGCTAGAGGGAGCACCAATAGTTCAAATCAGACTTGGGTCATTCAATCAAATTGGGACAGGTGGCAGCCAGTCGATGTATCGGGGATCAGCGTTTCGGAAGTCAAGGAGTCGTCCGTTCAGTGCGGTTGAAATCGCCGATTGACGAAACACTGAAAGCGCCTTTAGCGCCGAGCCTATAGTCTTAGCCCCAGGTCTTATCAAGCAAGCTTGTGAAGGGGGGACAACCCCTTTTGTAATAGCGAAGCTACCTCGACCGTTCATCTCAAGGACACGTGGCACACATCCGTGCCATGTCGACATTCTGGAGTTTGAGTGGTAAACACTCCTTGCCTTTCTGTATTTCGAAACCTCGAACCCCGAAATGCCTATAGCGCCCAGAATCGGGTCCGTGGCTTTGGCGCCTGGTCATAAAGGAACAACTATGGAGGAGGGGCACTAATGTTCAACATTTGGCCACTCAAGCCCCAAAGCACTGTAAGTAGTTTCAACCATTCATTTTTGTGGGGAACACGTGGCGAGTTAGGCCCTCCCGGCATTTCGCCCATCGCGACTTTGAAAGAGAAAAGTCCTGTTCCTTTCACATCCACGAACCCCGAAGTGCCGACAACACCCTGGAAAATAGGCGTAGGGTCACGGCCCATGGTCATTCGAGAAGGTAGAAAGGGTTGTACAAAAGGGGGGCCAAAAGTGCCGAGTCGAGAATACTTCATTTTAGCAGCAAATTTTCATTTTGTTGCAGATGAGCTACCGGCTAATACTAACATGGCATATGATCGTTGATTTTGTTGAGATGTAGACGCTGGAAGAATAAATCATCTGGTTCTATTAAATCTTGTTTTAATAGTTAATACTCCAAGGGTTTACTCTTAAAATGTGTAACTGAGAGTGAGTAATGTGTTAATATTCCCGACTTTTTGAGGTTTAAAGTGGAAATGAAAATGAGCAACGAAAAGAGTGTAGGCGAGTGATTTAAAGCGATATTTATGATTTGATAAGGTTGAGTAAAAATATCTTGCATTTATTGCGGATCTTTACATTATTATTGTTAAGACAAAATAAACCATTTGCTGGCATACAAAGGCGAAAGAGTAGACTAAATAGGGATTATTGTTTAGAGCTCTTCTTGTGATCAGGTCGTCCATATTTTTATGATTTTGTGTTTCTACGGACATGTTAGGCCAGACTGGTACCTAGTGGAAGAGATTTGTATGTTTCATGTTTGCAGGAATTTAGTTAGTATTTTATGTATCTTTATTGTCACAACTACTATAAGTATTAAATTGAAATCCTAAGTTGAGCAAGTGGCTGCGTATTTGGTTTTTATTTTACCTTTTTTTCTCTTGACAGTCTTCCATTTTAATACAAAAATTTGTTCGGGAGTGAGTGGGTTGCCAGGTGTTTATTTCGCCTTTATGGCAGCGACTAACACTACAATTTAATTATTCACAACTGTGCAACGATTTAATTTTCTACACAGACACTTTTATTGCTTTCTGAATTTTAAATTATAACTAAACATATTTATTTACTATCCTTATCTGTAGCGCGTCAATAACACAACAAATTCTACTTTTACTACACATAGATATTTATTACATCTGAAATTTGTCAATAACCTTCTATGTCCTTTAATAAATCCACAAAAGCTTATTTCAGTTATTATTGTTTAAATTTGTCTACAAAATTGGATTAAGAATTTAAGAATTATACAAAGGCTTACATAAGTTAATATTGTTTTATTTGTCTACAAGATTAATTCTAGGAAAAACATTTCTTTAGACTCATTTCAAGGAATTTAGATATTTATAGGTATGTGATACAATGGGAGCATCTAACATAAACAATGTGATTTAACAAATACATACACTGTGTTATGTTTAGTACTAGGAATGTAAATTGATCTTCAAGTAGTGATTCAATAAAGTAGGGATTTAATTTATAGTTCTTGGTGTTTTTCCAAGATTTTATAAGATTTCATAAATGAAACTACATTATCTTAGATGTTATTCAATTCCATAATACGTACTATCAATGAACATGTTATTTGGTATATTAGGACTACTGAAAGTTTAAGTTGGTACACTGACGCATTAGTCATTGTTAAAGGGTTAGATGTTGTTTGCACTCAGGATTCTTGTGCGCTTGTCGCACCATGGCAACATGAATCCTTAAGTTGGGATCATTGCATGCATTTATCGATAGTGCATATGAAACCTGGCTTAGGTCAGGCGCCTTATGATGTAGTTGTTTTTGTTTTTGTGTTTGAGTTTGTACCTATTGCAATGTTTAATAACAGTCTCTCATTCGTTGAGAGGGTTCTAGCTACTTATCATGGAAGTTGTTGTGTTGGATTGATTGGTGTTGTGTTTTTATTAGTAGGCTTGGTCTTACTTGTGTTGGGCGCGATGTACATACCTCCTTGTGTTAGCGATTATTTTTGTCTTAGGTACAAAAGTACCCAGGTCTGCAGGTTGCACAGGAAGCGCCCAAGCGCAGCGCGGGACAAACCCTTTTTCCGGTAGCAAGTCAAGCGAACGAGAAAAATATCGTTGGCAGAAACCAATATCTATTTACAAAACAGATCGACGGTCATCGGGTTTTCAGAGCTACCGATTTGCCTAAGGTTTAGCGCTAGAGGGAGCACCAATAGTTCAAATCAGACTTGGGTCATTCAATCAAATTGGGACAGGTGGCAGCCAGTTGGCGTATCGGGGATCAGTGTTTCGGAAGTCAAGGAGCCGTCCGTTCATTGTGGTTGAAATTGCCGATCGATGAAACATCAAAAGTGCCTTTAGCGCTGAGCCTATAGTCTTAGCCCCAAGTCTTATCAAGTGAGCCTATGAAGGGGGGAAAACCCCTTTTGTAATAGCGAAGCTACCCTGACCGTTCATCTCAAGGACACTCGACACACATTCGTGCCATGTCGGCATTCGGGAGTCTGAGTGGTAAGCACTCCTTGCCTTTCCATATTTCGAAACCCCGAACCCCGAAATGTCGATAGTGCCCAGAATTGGGCTCGTGGTTTTGGCGCCTGGTCATAAAGGAACAAGTCTGGAGGAGGGGCGCTAATGTTCAACATTTGGCCACTCGAGCCCCAAAGCACTGTAAGTAGTTTCAATCGTTCATTTTTGTGGGGAACACGTGGTGACCGTTAGGCCCTCCCGACATTTCTCCCATCGTGACTTTGAAAGAGAAAAGTCCTATTCCTTTCACATCCACGAACCCCGAAGTGCCGAAAACACCCTAGAAAATAGGCGTAGGGTCGCGGCCCATGGTCATTCGAGAAGGTAGAAAGGGTTGTACAAAAGGGGGGCCAAAAGTGCCGAGTCGAATCTCAGAAGGTGGACACTATGTTTTTTATAAGCTGGTTCAACGTAATCGAGAGCCCGGTACCTGCTGGAATTAAATGAAGAAGAGAAGAGGGTGGGTGAAACCTCGCCTCACTCATTTATTGCAGAGTATGGATGTCCCAGCTAAAAGTCTACCCAAGATGGTCCTCTGTACTGGTTCTTTTCATGAAAGCCACACCGAGTCTTCAACTCTCCAGGGGAGCCTGCACACGCTAATTCAGTCTTTAAGGGCTCAGCTACCCCCTGGCACGATCCATGCAGAATTAAGGTGGTGTGTGACAGGAGAATGCAGGCCCGATTTGATTGAGGACATGCCATACATTGAAGGTCCTGGGACGCCTCTGTTGGGCGAAATAGGGGAAAAGTATATGTAGGCATTTTTTCCATTTTTGTGGGGATCGATGGTAGAGCAGAGCTCCCGATTATAAAGTTTTAGCATAGACTCTAGTTCTCTGGTTATGCATCTGTATATGAGATTTCTTGCTTTATGACAGACAATCTTTCTTACTTCGTCTAATTTTCATCTCATGCTAAGAGAGTTCGTGAACGAATGATTTGTGCTGATCATTGCAATTATGTCATGATAAAGGATTTATTTATGCATTATTGTATTCTCTGGTTTTCTGTGTTTGAGCGCAAGAAGATATTGTGTTTGGATGCCTTCTTCTATAGTCTGTTAGAAACTTGATGTTTACTACAGACCTTCGCATCTCTCTGATATAAGTCTTCCCCCTACTCACCCTTACTACACCTCACTGTCTGAAGTTCATGCAAGACCTCACCTGCCCATGCATTCTTGGCCTAGTTTCAGAGTTAGAACCACATCGTCCAAGTTTACTTCCATTAGATCACTCATTTTTATACCCATTACAAACAATTATGACATAAAACTGATGGGTGTCGGGCTCTGCTCCTGAAAGCAATCCAGGAGTGACTTCCGTCGCCAACATTTCTAGTGTCGTTGCCAGGGACGAAGTTGAAAATTTTCCCCGGGATTGAACGACATTGAACCTCTAATTCCGAAGGTGCATTGGGTATCAGAGCCTTTTGAATATTTCTACTGTGCACTTGGAGACTCCATTGTGACGACTCCACTGGGGAGAACCTGCTCTATTAATTGTGGCTTTCAGAGGCAGACACACGCGGTCTCATCCACAACTGCCTCTAGCTACACCTGAAATTGATTCAGAGGTGGTTCTTAGAAAATGAAAGGCCTCCGAAGAAGAAGCTCCCACTGCCGAACCAGGTAAGCCGCCATCTCCTTCTGTAAGAACTCCATTCTCTCCTCCTCAGTTTCTTATTAGACCTCCTTCAAGGGTTTCCTGTTTCCTGAATTTTGGGAGTGTTCCTGCTGAGTTTTACCCTCCCGGTCTAGGACTGGAGGGAGAAATCCTTGTCACTCCCCTCTCCTCTGAGGTTGTACCTTGGCATAGGCCCAGGACTACATAAAATTTCCCCACTCCTATCTTTACTACTCCACCTCTTGTTACCATTACTACTCCTGTGCAAAGAGGAGCACTTGCTGACTTGAGCTCGCTAGCCTTCTCCCTAAATCCGCTCTTGTTTCCCACTCCACTTTGGGATTCATTCCCAGTAGCCCCTTCACGAACTCCTTCTCCTCTGAGTTCTCCTCCGAGTTATCCTCCACCTAATATCCCTATCGCAGGAGCAAATCCCCCTATGACCAGAATGGAGGCCATTATAGTCGCTAGGTATGCTCCCCTCGTGCTACCGCAACCTCCCAATGCCCTCCCAGCAGATGGTTACCTCAAACAACTACCCAAGTTTACTGGTGAAGGGGACATAACTGCAGAAGAACACCTAGAAGCCTTTTACAGTTTCACAAATGATAATAACATCATGCATGTAGACGTATGGATGAGGATTTTTGTCCATAGTCTTCAAGGAGAGGCTAGGAAATGGTTTAAGGCCCTGCCTCCTGGATCTATTGATGGGATCAAAGCTTTTGATAATTCATTTTTGAGATAGTGGGGAGATAAAAAAGACTTCATGTATTACATGACAAAATTTGGTTCTTTGAAGAGAAAAGAAGGGGATTCTGTCTCTGACTTCTCCAAGATATTCAATAAAATGTACCACAGAATCCCTGCTGAGATCAAAACCTCTAAAGCCTTGCCTAAGATCACTTACTCCAGTGCTTTCAATCCTAATTTCTGCCTATTGCTAAGGGAGAGAAGAGCTTCTACGCTGGCCCACATGCAGGATGCAGCCGTGGAGGTAGAATCTAACTTATTGGCTGTGAATCGGCTCAGGAACACCGGTGATAGAAATATGTCCAAGAACAGGTCCGAAGCTTCCTCATCCAGTTCCTCTCCCCTGCCCCATCAGACAGATGAGACAACTAGAGCACTAAAATCACTTTTTTCCAGAATGGAGAGGTGGGAAGTAGAAGGGAAACCCATCTACAGAAATCCCCAAAATGCAAATAGTAGGGGTTTCAGGAAGCCTAATAAAAATGTGCCACAGGTTTTTCCTAGGGAACAAAAGAGCAGGGACAGGGATGATCAGAGGATTCAAACCCCCTCCAGAACAACCTAGTTGATCAATAGGAAAGAGAGGAGATAGACGAGTTTGGCCCCGAAATCCACTGTATTGAAGAAGCTCCTCCTTTTCCCCATTTGACATAGTCTACATATGAAGAATCCCCGATGAACATTCAAATCCATGAGTTGGGTAAAGGAGAAAAGGTCGGTCACACCTCTAATAGATACAACCTCAGGTCAAGAAAGAAAGAAGGGGACTTTGACATTCGAGACCAACCCCTCATAGCAGAAAGGCCTACTAAAGTTACAACAACCACTACTAAAGAAAAGAGAGCCTAGAGTGTTTCACCAGTAGCCAAAGAACCTGTCACTAAGGTAAGGGAAGCTCCTAAACCTATTTCATCCTTTAATTTTAAGCATGAAATTCAAAAGATTAGAATCCCTGTACCCCTCTCAGAGTTGGTTAAAAATGAGGACTTCAAAAGATACCTCTCCAAGCTACTACAATCTGAGTCCCCCCAGCCTCCCTTCGACTCAGTAAATCTCCAAGATGAAAAGCCAGCAGTTGTCCTAGGGCCCATGGTAGAAGATAGAGATGATTCATCCCCTCCCTTCTACACATCCCTGAATGTACATGATAAAGTACTGCATAACTGTCTCATGGATTCAGGGGCTTCTCATAACCTTATTCCCAAAATAGTAATGGAATAATTGGGACTGGAGGTGACAAAAGCATATCATGATTTGTACTCTTTCAATTCAAGGAGAGTGCAGTGTCTAGGAGTCATCAAAGACCTGGTGGTTTCCCTGTTTTAGATGCCCATGAAATGTGTGGTCATGGATATTGTGGTAGCTGACGTTCCCCCCAAATTTGGTATGTTGTTGTCCATATATTGGATTAAAAAGCTTGGGGGACCATTGCAGATGGATCTCATGTATGCCACCATTCCAGTCTTTGGAGGGGAACAAAGGAGGTTATATAGAGAAGCTCAGTTGGCCTACATTGTTAGTGATGAAGCAAATCCCACCAATCACCCCATCTTTGCACTTGACACTGACCTAGGGTCTAGTTTATTATAGCTCACTGATGCTCCTGAAGACCCTTTCCAAGTCAGAAAGAAGCCCAGTCTTGATTATTCGATTCCCCCTCCAACCCCTTCTGTGTGGAAGATTTTTTTCGACGGAGCTTCTTCTAGCGAAGGTGATGGTGTTGGGGTAGTTTTCATATCACCTTGTCAAGAGGCCATATCCCTATCATACAAGCTAGAATTCGAAATCACCAACAATGTGGCAGAATATGAAGCTCTTGTTTTGGGTATGAGGGTCGCAAAAGAAATGGGAATTAAAGAAATAACAATATTTGTAGATGTTGAGTTGATTATCCAGCAAGTCAGGAATCCTTATCATGCTAATAATCCTAGGCTCAGGAATTACAGAAATGAGGTATGGGACCTGATTGATAATTTCTTCTTGGCCTTTAACATTTCTTTCATTCTGAGGGGGGAGAATACTTTAGCCGATTCTTTATCTCTCTCAACTAGTTTGCTCAAAGTTCCTCCGCCGCCTAGGGTCAAATATGACGTTGAAATAAGATATAGGCCCTCTGTATCGGACAACGCCAAGCATTGGAAGGTATTTGAAGATGACCTAAAAATCGAAAAATTTCTCCAATCTGTTGATGAATTTTCTGCGCTGCACATTGATCAGGATCCCGACCCGGAAGGTAACCCTTGCCCTGAGGTGTTTTTAAATAAAATTGCTAATCACCAGATTATTCAGTTGCCCAACAATCACATTCTGAGAGGACTGGTCCCCTTGGAAAGACTGTTCGATGGGAACGATGTGGCCGTAAAGGGTAAGGTTTCAAATGAAGATGCTGATACAACCGAATGCAAAATTGGCACACATGAGGAGCCCAGGTTTGTCAAATTATCAAGCAGTTTGACCAGAGAACTGAAGGTCGAATATACTGAGTTGCTAAAAGAGTTCGCTGATGTGTTTGCATGGACATACGAAGACCTCAAGACTTATGACATATCTGTCATCGAGCATAATATCCCACTAAAGGAAGAGGCTAAACCGTTCAGAAAGAAGCTGAGGCAGATAAACCCCATGTTGTTGTCTGTCATGGAGAAAGAAGTAAAGAAGCTGTTAGATGCCCAGATCATCGTCCCCTTGAGATATTCTGAATGGGTGGCCAATTTGGTTCCGGTAAGAAAGAAAAGCGGAGAGATCAGGTTTTGTGTCGATTTCAGGAATCTAAACAGAAGCTCAAAGAAAGACAATTACCCCCTACCTAAGATGGAACACATACTGCAGAGGGTAACTGGTGCATCCAGGATATCTATGATTGATGTGTTTTTCGGCTATAATCAGATATCGGTCATGCCTGAGGACAGGGAGAAGACAACCTTCACCACTCCTTGGGGCACATTCATGTATGCCAAAATACCATTTGGGATAATGAATGCAGGAGCAACATTTCAGCGAGCTATGGATATAACCTTCATCGGAGAAAAAGACCAGTTTGTAGTGATCTACCTAGATGATATCACGGTCTTCTCCGGGTCTGATAAGGAGCACCACTACCACTTAAGGAGAGTTTTCTCGAAGTGTCGGAGATTTGGTCTTTCCCTAAATCCCAAGAAGTCCCTGTTTTCTATGAAGGAGGGGAAGTTATTAGGCCATATAGTATCAGCAGAGGGAGTGAAGATTGATCCTAGTAGGGTAGAAGCAATTCAGACCCTGTCACTTCCCAGATTTAAGAAAGAGGTTCAGGCCTTTTTGGGAAAAATTAATTTTCTAAGGAGGTTTGTCTCAAATTTTGGTGAGCTAGTGAAGCATATCATGGCCATGCTCAGGAAGGGAAATGAAGTGAAATGGACCGTTGAGCCCAGGGCATATTTTGACCAAATAAAAAGGGCACTAACTGAGGCACCTGTCCTAATTGGTCCAGATTATTCCAAGCCGTTCCTAGTTTGTTCTTTTGCTTCTTTCGATACGGTAGCAGTGGTGTTATTGCAGAAAAATGAGGAAGGGTGAGAGCAGCCCATTGCCTTCTTTAGCAGGGCGTTAAGAGATGCAAAGACCAGGTATGAAATCATGGAGAAATAGGCCTATGACTTAGTGAAATCTCTCAAATCTTTCAGAGTTTACGTCTTGCATTCAAAGGTAACTGCATACGTCCCTTCAGCTTCTGTGAAGGAAATCCTTGTGCAGCCCGACATACATGGGAGAAGAGGTAGATGGATCGCTAAAATCCTAGAATTTAACTTAGAGATAAAGCCCACCAAGTTGGTTAAGGGGAAAGGTTTAGCCAAGCTACTGGCTGAATCCAACTGCGAAGCCTTGGGAGTTAGTTTCACCAACACTCGCTCAGGAACTCAGCAAGCTGAGATGCCCAGCCAACGCTCTCAAGATTGCTTATTGTTGGTAGATTGCGCCTGGTATTGTGACATTATATACTTCATGTAGGAGTTAAATCCCCCCGACGGAATGGGTAAAAGCAAAGTGAGAACTTTAAAGCTCAAGGCGGTTAGATATTGCCTCATTGACCAAATCTTGTACTGGAAAGACCCTCTAGGGGTATTTCTGAGATGCCTGGACCTGCAAGAGGCCCAGAAGGTTATGTTTGATTTTCACAGTGGCCTTTGTGGAGGTCATCATTTCTGGAAGACCACAGCTCACAAGATACTCCGAGATGGGTATTACTGGCCCACTTTATTCTCGGATGTTTGCCGAGAAATTAGAGCTTGCATCAAGTGCCAAAGGTTCTCAGAAAAACAACAGCTCAAACCACTGCCATTGAAGCCTATAGTATCTTCAGCATATTTTTAGCAGTGGGGGTTGGACTTCATTGGAGAAATTCATCCTCCCTCAAGTGGTCAGCACAGATGGATCTTGACTGCAACGAATTATTTCACCAAGTGGATAGAAGATGTCCCCACCAGAAGTGTATCACACAAAGTAATTATCAGCTTCTTGGAGGATATCATAGCCAGATTTGGCTGTCCCAGTAGGATTGCCATCGATAATGCTGCTTCTTTCAAGTTTGAGCCTCTAATTAAGTTCTGTGAGTAGTTCCATATCTCACTAATTCACTCCACCCCCTACTATCCCCAAGGCAATGATTTAGCAGAATCCTCCAACAAAAGCCTAATAAGGATCATCAAAAGACTGTTGGAAGACAACAAAAGGGCCTGGGATCCAAAGTTGAAGTTTTCTCTGTGGGATGATCGTGTGACAACGAAGAAATATCTAGGCACTTCGCCTTTTCAGCTAGTCTACGGAGCAAAGGCGGTTTTTCCTATGCATCTCACCTTACCTGTGGCAAAATTCTTTCAAGACTATGAGGGAGAAACAGATCATATGATCAGAAGGATTCATCAGATAGTAGAAGTGCAATAGATCAGAGAACAAGTGAGGACCGCAACTCATAGTCACCAGGAAAATATCAAACAGGCTTTCGACAGGAAGGTCAGGAAGAAAGAGTTTGAGATCGAGGAATTGGTACTTAAGTGGGATGCCCTCAAGCAGGATAAAGGAAAACACAACAAATTTGACACCCTCTGGATTGGCCCCTTCAAGATCTCTGAGGTTTTTTCCAACAACACGTATGCGTTGCAAGATCTGGAGGGTGAAGAGGTTTTCAACAGCCCAGTGAATGGGAATTTTTGAAGAAATGTTTTATTTGAGCCTCAGACGACTCTCTTGTTTGTAAATATTGTCCTTTAGTTCTTTGTTTACTTTCTTTTTGTATATTTTAGGCTTAGTAAATGACTCCATAGCCCAATAGCAAGGCACTAAAACTACAGAATGAGTTCTTAGAGCATCACAAGGACGACTCTATCCCCCATGGAGCCTAATGTTAGCGATTATTTTTGTCTTAGGCACAAAAGTACCCAGGTCTGCAGGTTGCACAGGAAGCGCCCAAGCACCACGCGGGAGAAACCCTTTTTTTGGTAGCAAGTCAAGCAAGTGGGAAAAATATCGTTGGCAGCATCCAAGATCTATTTACAAAACAGATCGACTGTCATTGGGTTTTCAGAGCTACCAAGTTGCCCAAGGTTTAGCGCTAGAGGGAGCACCAATAGTTCAAATCAGACTTGGGTCGTTCGATCAAATTGGGACAGGTGGCAGCCAGTCGGCGTATTGAGGATTGGCATTTCAGAAGTCAAGGAGTCGTCCGTTCATTGCAGTTGAAATTGCCAATTGGCAAAACGCCGAAAGCGCCTTTGGCGCCGAGCCTATGGTCTTAGCCCCAAGTCTTATCAAGCGAGCCTATGAAGGGGGGGCAACCCCTTTTGTAATAGTGAAGCTACCTTGGCCATTCATCTCAAGGACACGTGGCATGCATCCATGCCATGTTGGTGTTCAGGAGTCTGAGCAGTAAGCGCTCCTTGCCTTTCCTTATTTCGAAACCCCGAACCCCGAAATGTCGATAGCACCCAGAATCGGGCCCATGGTTTTGGCGCCTAGTCATAAAGGAACAAGTCTGGAGGAGGGGCGCTAATGTTAAGCAGTTGGCCACTCGAGCCCCAAAGCGTCGTAAGTAGTTTCAGCTGTTCATTTTTGTGGGGAATGCGTGGCGATCGTTAGGCCCTCCCGGCATTTCGCCCATCGCGACTTTGAAAGAGAAAAGTCATGTTCCTTTCACATCCGCGATCCTCGAAGTGTCGAAAACACCCTGGAAAATAGACGTAGGGTCGTGGCCCATGGTCATTCGAGAAGGTAGAAAGGGATGTACAAAAGGGGGGCCAAAAGTGCCGAGTTGAGTCTCAGAAGGTGGACACTGTGTTTTTTAGAAGCTGGTTCGACGTAATCGAGAGCCCGATACCCGCTGGAATTGAATGAAGAAGAGAAGAGGGTGGGTGAAACCTCGCCTCACTCATTTATTGCAGAGTATGGATATCCCAGATAAAAGTCTACCCAAGATGGTCCTCTGTACTGGTTCTTTTCATGAAAGCCACGCCGAGTCTTCAACTCGCCAGGGGAGCCTGCACACGCTAATTCAGTCTTTAAGGGCTCAGCTACCCCCTGGCACGAGCCATGCAGAATTAAGGTGGTGCATGACAGGAGAATATAGGCCCGATTTGATTGAGGAGACGCCATACATTGAAGGTCCTGGGATGCCTCTGCTGGGCAAAATAGGGGAAAAGTATATGTAGGCATTTTTGCCATTTTTGCGGGGATCGATGGTAGAGCAGAGCTCCTGATTTTAAAGTTTTAGCACAGACTCTAGTTCTCTGGTTATGCATCTGTATATGAGATTTCTTGCTTTATGAAAGACAATCTTTCTTACTTCGTCTAATTTTCGTCTCATGCTAAGAGAGTTCATGAATGAATGATTCGTGCAGATCATTGCAATTATGTCATGATAAAGGATTTATTTATGCATTATTGTATTCTCTGGTTTTCTGTGTTTGAGCGCAAGAAGATCTTATATTTGGATGCCTTCTTCTACAGTCTGTTAGAAACTTGATGTTTACTACAGACCTTCACATCTCTTTGATATAATTCTTCCCCCTACTCATCCTTACTACACCTCACTGTCTAAAGTTCATGCAAGACCTCACCTGCCCATGCATTCTTGGCCTAGTTTCGGAGTTATAACCACATCGTCTGAGTTTACTTCCATTAGATCACTCCTTTTTATACCCATTACAAACAATCGTGACATAAAACCGATGGGCGTCGAGCTCTGCTCCTGCAAGAAATCCAGGAGTGACTTCCGTCGCCAACACCATGTTCCTCGGAAAATTCGCCAGCCTTGAGACCTTAAATGGTCAAGATCGATGGGAACCTGGGATTGAGTGTTGCTTATGTGTCCTGGAGGTCCTAACCTTGCAGGGTAGGACAGGCAGGTAGTTGTTTTTATTTTGGTCTGATTGATTTTCGTATGTTGCATCCAACTGCGTGATGTGCTAGTATGCTAGGTTGTTATGTGGTCTGTTTCCTAAATTGTGTGCATTGTGTTCGTTGTTGAGTTGCATTGATTGATTGTTTGTCGTTGTTACCTTCCTGTTTAAAAAAAAAAAATTCCCTTGTTATGCGATGCATGTTGTCGTAATGACAGGGGTTGTTACATATGGTATCAGAGCCAGTTCGACCCACGACTTGGGATCACTATGAATTTCGTTGATCAGATATTTGTTTATAATGTTGCTAAATAAATTGATTTGTATTCGTGTAGGTAATCATGGTTAGAGGACACTACTGAGGGAGACGACGGGGTTCTAGGGGAGGAGGCGCAATGCCCCCAGTAGCATCCATGCCTGTGAGGTCTAAACCCCAGGGAGACGAACAGGTTGTCGGGCAGGGATAGATAGTTGTGGGTGATGCGGTTGGGATGATGAGGTCCTTTCAGCAGATGTCTGAGGCACTGATCAGTCGTTTGGATAGAGATGAGTCCAGGGTGTCGACACCCCATGAGGGTCCATTCCATGCTTTAGTTGATATTGGTAGAATTCATTGCGAACTTGAGAAGGTCAAATTTCTCGAGTTCTTTGGTGCCTCAGACGGCGTAGCTGCTGAAGCATGGTTGGATAATATGGCTATGTGATTTTCACTTCGCGACTATACCTCCAACATGAAGGTTTGCATGGTGATATTTCAACTAAAGGGGATCTCTCTTGCATGGTGGAAGATGCTCCTACCACAATTGAACATGGCAGTCGAAGACGTGTCATGGGAACTGTTCGAGGAATGGTTCCGAGAGAGGTATCTATTTGAGGAATTCATTGAGTGCTAGCTTAACGAGTTCAACGCCTTAGGATAGGGTAGCCATACGGTGCTAGAGTACGAGGCCCATTTCATGGAGCTAATTCGGTATGCTCCACACCTGAATACCGAGAAGCTTAAGGTCAACAAGTTTGTGTTCGGACTTAACAACAACATTCGTGCAAAGGTGAGGATTTTGATGCCTCAAACCTTGCATGATGTTGTCCAGAAGGCCCTCATAGCAGTGGAGGATCTTATCAGTAGGGGTCAGAGCAAGAATCCAGTGATACTGTTACAAAGAAATCCCCCTGTGGACAAGTGGATCCCCTCTTGGGATCTAGACTCTTAAGACCAAGACAAAAAGGGTGCTAACATTGGTCACTAATGCATAGAGAAGAGGAAGAAAAGGTGTACCTTTTTAATGATGTTCGTCCTCATAAAGTCTAAGTTGAGCTTTGATCCCCAAGATCCTCAATAAGTCATGCAAAACAAACAAAGATAGAACAAGCTTCCTATTCTCCTAATATTAGTTTAAAACCAGATATATCTAATAGAGACAAGTTCATGTAGAATAAACACAACCTTGAAAGAAACATGCCAAGCATATATGTATATTAATGAGAACAATAGAAAATACTTACAGACCTTTGATGAAGGTGTGACAACCTCTCCCAACTCTCCTTGTCCAACCCTTTTCTCAAGTAAACCACACAAAATGATGATGCTTCAATGATATCTACCTTATGAGATCATAATTTTGATGCCTTCAATGTCTCTCCTTTTCACCATGAGGAGGCCTCCTTATATAGGATTGGAGAGGCCTAACCACTTAAGATATTCTTGGAATAGGTTGAGGATCCTTCTCTTTTAGTTGTGGATCTTCCCTAAGATCGAGCCTTGGCCTCAGATCCAAATCCAACCAACTCCAGAGATGAGGGGGATTCTTCCCTGATTTTCCTCAACAATCCAAAATTTGCTCAAAAAAGTCCAGCACTCCCTCAGAATGGGGGCACAGAGCATTGCAACAGTCCCCCAAAAGAGGGTATAGAGCGCTGACACTCCTTGACAGTGTATAGGGGAGTGTTGCCTTCCAAAAACAAATTTTGAGTGTTTTTTTCCATGGAAAAAGACTTGTACACTTTGTCAAAAGTTTTCTCCTCTTCAAAACCAAATTTTTTGAGGTGTCTTTCAAGTGTTCTTGATAATGTCATCTGAGACACAACATAGGCAAGATGACAGTATGATATTTGTGACACTTGCGGCTAAAATTAAAGACTTGCGACATTGATAATGACGACATTAGGCCATCATTGTAATGAGTAATTTTGATGTGTAATAGATTGCCCCCCAAAGTGTGAAGTTAGAAGACGGGAACTGATGATTGAAGTACTTTGTAGACTTTTTCGAGCAAGGGTATGGACTTAGAGAACCTGGAAGAAGCTACACACAACCATCAAACAAATATTATGACATGTTTCAAACCAGAGGTAGACATACCTATGCTTGAGTGATAAAGACTTTCAAGGTATGGTCGCCATAAAATACACTGCGGATCCATAATTATATTGACAAAAAGGTATAGCCACTGAAGATACAATGCGGATATATAATCCTATGACCTGAACTGATCATAGCCATGAAGAATACACAGTGGATCTACGAGATGAGAAGACATAGCCACGACCAATACAAAGTGGATCTATGTGACAGTATATGTGTCAATGTTAAAAAGAAATTCCGTTGCAACCTGGGAAAAGTAAATATAAGAATGATGACTCAAGCCGGGGTCTTCTTACCGATCCCGATGTAGTACAAATCTAACCATGTGAATAGATGTCCTGATGTCGAACATGGCAGAAAACACTTGATTACTGGTCAATGCTGTAAACCATTAACAAGCGCGAGGGAAATCACCATTGATGTCAATGATTCCCAAGGTACTCTAGTACATTCCAACGAATGTGAATGGATGAGTTGAAGTCGAACATCCGTGGAATAATCCAATCAGAGGTCAATGATGTAAACCCACTGTCGAACACAAGGAGGCCTGCCATTAAGGCATGCAGGTCCCAAGGTACTGACTGGTTTCTAAGTCTATTTCCTGGATAATGTGTTTAAGTCGACATGAACAGATTTGTCGAAGGAGGGCCTTGATGTATCCCCCATCAATGACATGAAACAGACACAAATATGTAAATTGGTAGATCAAATGAACATGGACTAACACGGGTATTGAAACATGATATTTGTGATGGTTGACTCTTGAGGCAGATACTTCCCTTAAACACTAAGGCACAACAACAGAAACATGACATGGACCAAAACATGATGATGCAATGGATATAGTGACTTTCGTTGGGTGACCCAAAGGAGTAATAAAAATTAGAGGATTGGTTTAGTGCACAGGTTCAGTGGATTAAAATGCGTGCAAAGACAAAGTGTTGTGTTCAAGGGTGACCGTAAGAGTTACTGGTAATGTTCTAAAAAACTGCTTGGCTTGCTTCTTTCAATTTTTCCCCCATCCAGATAGATGAGTACCTCTTTTTGATTTAATGAGTTCGAGGAGGGTAACACATGCTCAATATAACTCACCTTCGATAAGTCCCTCTTCCTTTGTTTAACGAACTAGAAGAAGTAAGGGTTCGATCCCTTATGGGCCCTTCAATGCATGATTGTTTAACGAGTCCAGAGAAGGTAAACTCAGTGATTTTTCATGTTTAGAGAGTTTGAAAAGAACTTAAAGACAACTCCGATATTGTCATTTTTCGTAATGTTAGTCTCGTGAGGCTGAAAAATAGATAAATTATCACTTGAAAGATGCCCTTTCAAACCTTTAACAAGTGGGAAAGGAAGCAATATCACTCAACAATATTTTCATGTTTAGAGAGTCTGAAAAGAGCTTAAAGATGACTCCGGGGGGTTCCTTTTTCACGTATCTATATGAGCCCAAAAAATAGATAAAAGGTTGCTTGGTGCTGTTGAAGGAAAATATCCCTGCGGACAGGTAGATCTCCTCAAAGAGCTAGACTCTTAACTCTAAGACAGAAAGCGCTTATCATGGTCACTGACTTCCTTTTAGATCTAGGTGGACTAGTGTGTGAGAAGGAAGGAGAAAAGAAATACATTTTACCGGTGTTTGTCCCTGCATGCTCTGAGTTGAGCTCCAATATTTCGCTCCTTGATAAGCCTTGTAGACAAACAAAGTATGACCACTTCCTACTCTATCAAGATTAGTCCAAAATAGGTCTATCTACTAAAGAGACTTCATGTGAGATTGAACACGAATTAGAAAGAAACATGCCAAGCAAATTATATTAATGAGGAAAAAACATTGCTTACAACCATGGATGAGTTGCAACAGTTCCGTCAAGTCCTCCTTGTCTACCCCTTGCTCAAAAGATCCACGATCCGAATGATGATAGCTTCACCGATTGCTCCCTATGATATCATAGGTCTCTTTCTTCCCTAATCATCTTTGTTCCAACACCACTTATAAGATCATAAGTTTGGTGTGATTCTCCCTTTCCAGTCCCCTTTCACCATGAGAAAGCTTGCGTATATAGCCTTGGAGAGGCTTTAATCACTTGAGATATCCTTGGGGAAGTTGAGGATTTGCCTCCTTTAGTTGAGGATCTGCCTTAAGATCATGGCTGGACTAGGGATTCGAATCCAACTGCCTTCCAAGAATGAAAGGATCCTGCCCTCATTCATCTCAACAACTTAACTACTGCCCAGAATAGGTAGCGCTCCCTCAAAAAGGCCATCACAACACTATAGCACTCCCTAGTAGGCTTTAGGTGGGTGCCAGTGCTCTTAAAATCCATAGCGCTCCTTCAGAAAGGATGTTTGGTGTTATAATGCTCCCTAGCACTTTATAGGGGAGCGCCAGTGCTCCTAAGGGTGATATAGGGGAGCGCTCTCTTTTAAAACCTTAGATTTGATGATTCTTTCAGGTGGAAAGAGGTTCTTAACTTCAGTTATCCATTCCTCTTCCTTCAAATCAAGTATTTGAGGCATTTTAAGTGTCTCCTTAGTGTCGTCATCATGGTAGTATGTTTTGCTTAACACTTGCGACACTTGTGAGCAACATGTGACACTTGCGACACTTGTCAAAGTGAGTAATGTTGATGTGTAACATATTGCCCCCCAAAGTATGAAGTTAGAAGATGAGAAATAATAACTGAAATGCTTTGTAGACTTTCAAGCAAGGGTATAGACGCGGAGAACCTGATAGAAGCTGCACACAAACATCCAACAAATATTATGACATGTTTCAAAACCCAAGGCAGGCATACCTATGCTTGGGTGATCAAGACTTGCAAGATATGGCCGCCATAAAATACACTGCGGATCCATAATTGTATTGACAAAAGGGTATAGTCACCAAAGATACAGTGTGGATCTATACTCTGATGACCTGAACTGATCGTAGCCATGAAGAATACACAGTGGATCTACGAGATGACAAGACATAGCCATGACCAATACAAAGTGGATCTATGTAACAGTATATGTGTCATTGTTCAAGATAAACTCCTTCGCAACCTGGGAAAAGTACATATCAAAGTGATCACTCAACCTAGGGTCTTCTTACCGATCCCGATGTAGTACGAATCTAACCATGTGAATAGATGTCCTGATGTCGAACATGGCAGAAACCGCTTGATTATCGGTCAATGATGTAAATCGTTAACAAGCACGAGGGAGATCACCATTAATGCCAATGATTCCCAAGGTACTCTAGTACATTCCAATGAATGTGAATGGAGGATCTGGAGTCGAACATCCGTGGAATCATCCGATCAGAGGTCAATGGTCTAAACCTGTTGTCGGACATGAGGAGGCCTGCCATTGAGGCATGCAGGTCCCAAAGTACTAACTGGTTTCTAAGTCTAATTCCTGGATAATGTGTTGAAGTCGACAAGAATGGGCTCGTCGAAGGAGGGCCTTGATGTATCCCCCATAAACGACACGAAACAGACATAGAGATGTAATTGGCAGATCAAATGAACATGGACTGACATGGGTATTAAGACAAGATATTTGTGATGGATGACTCTTAAGGTGGATACTTCCCTTGAACACTGAGGCACAATAGCAGAAACATGACATGGACCAAAACACGATGATGCAATGTATACTGTGACTTTCGTCGGGTGACCCAAAAGAGTAAGAAAAACTCAGAGGATTGGTTCAGTGCAGAGACTCAGTGGATTAAGATGTGCAGAAGACAAAGTGTCATGTTCAAGGGCGACTCTAAATATTACTTGGAAATGTTCTCAAGAGACTACTTGGCTTGCTTCTTTCAAATTTTCCCCCATCCAGATAGATGAGTACCTCTTTTTAATTTAACGAGCTCGAGGAGGGTAAGACATGCTCAATATAACTCACCTTCGGTAAGTTCCTCTTCCTTTGTTTAATGAACTAGAAGAAGTAAGGGTTCGATCCCGTATGGGTCTGTCGATGTTTGTTTTAGCGAGTCCAAAGACAGAAAACTCGAAGGTTTTTCATGATTATAGAGTCTGGAAAAGAAATTAAAAGAGAACTCTCTCAGTTCCTTTTTTGTAAAGTAGTTTGACGAGACCGAAAAAGAGATAAAATATCACTCAACAGACATTTTCTTCAAATACTTTAACGAGCGTGAAGAGAAACAAGGTCACTCGGTAATCTTTTCATGTTTAGAAAGTCTGAAAAGAACTTAAATGTGACTTCAATGTTGTCCTTTTTCGTAATGGTAGTCTCATGAGGTCAAAAAAGAGATAAATTATCACTTGAAAGACGCCCTTTCAAACCTTTTAACAAGTGGTAAAGGAAGCAAGATCACTCAACAATCTTTTCATGTTTAGAGAGTATGAAAAGATCTTAAAGGAGACTCCAAGGGGTTCCTTTTTTGTGTATCCATACAGGTTCGAAAAAGAGATAAAGTTCTACCCGGATGCATTCTCATGTATTTACGAGCACGAGAAAGAACAAAGACTAAGCTCAGTATGACCCTAGCTTGAAAGCTAGTGGCTTAGCTCCAAAATGATCGGCAAAGGCTGGAGACATGCCCTCCAAGCTTCAATTCATTCACTGGCTCTAAGGTTGTCACCAATTTCTCTAGTAGATGAGAAAAAGGAGAAGGGTGAATGAAAATAAGGTTCAAGAGAGGTAACCGTTTCATTTTTTAATGATCTTGACATAGGAAAATAACTATGCTCAGGACCTCTATTTCATTTTTTAACGAGATTGCCACAGAGAAGAGAAACTATGCTCGTGGTTGCTTCTTGATCATGACTTCCAAGAGGATAACGCTCTGGAAGGATACCATGTCAAGGGACAAAACTCGGTCATGGCTTCCAAGAGATCTTCATTGGATGGAAGATAATCACTTGGGAAAGAACACATATTGAGGGTCACGATAGGAGTAAGGAGATCAGGCTCCAATAACCCTACCGAAGAGATCACCATGTCAACTACTGGATCCAAATCGTCGGAAGTTGAAAGCATGGGAGATAATGCCACATAACTGACATGTGGCAGGGGTGATACTGTCTGCATATAAGAACCACTTAGGGAGGTAACCCAGTCGGGGCCGATGAGTGAAAGTTGATCAATAGTCACAATTCTTCCATTCTGAAGGAAAGATATCACACGAAAAAGGGTGGATACAAGAGCTTTCATAGGATAGACATAATCCCGCCCAAAGAGTAAAGAGAAATCCAAGGGGTCTCGGACTACCATGACATCGATAAAGACAGTTTTCCCTCCCAAAGTTACAAGAAACTGAGGAAGGATCCCTAAAGGTTGACTAGTTCTTTTATTAAAAGCTAATAGATTCTGTGTGACCAGTGCAAGTTGCGGACAACCCAAAGTGTACCAAGCAACAAAAGACAAAATACTAACGGATGCACCTGTGGACAAGTAGATCTTCTCAAAGAGCTAGACTCTTAACTCTAATACAGAAAGTACTTATCATGGTCATTGACTTCCTTTTAGATCTAGGTGGACTAGTGTGTGAGAAGGAAGGAGAAAAGAAGTACCTTTTACCGGTGTTTTTCCCTGCACACTCCGAGTTGAGCTCCAATCTTTCGCTCCTCGATAAGCCCCGTAGACAAACAAAGTACGACCACTTCCTACTCTATCAATATTAGTCCGAAATAGGTCTATATACTAAAAATAAAAATTCATGTGAGATTGAACATGAATTAGAAAGAAACAGGCCAAGCAAATTATATTAATGAGGACAAAACATTGCTTACAACCATGGATGACTTGCAACAGTTCCATCAAGTCCTCATTGTCTACCCCTTGCTCAAAATATCCATGATCCGAATGATGATAGCTTCACCGATTGCTCCCTATGAGATCATAGGTCTCTTGCTTCCCTAATCATCTTTGTTCCAACACCACTTATAAGATCATAAGTTTGGTGTGATTCTCTCTTTCCAGTCCCCTTTCACCATGAGAAATCTTGCTTATATAGCCTTGGAGAAGCTTTAACCACTTGAGATATCCTTGGGGAAGTTGAGGATTTTCCTCCTTTAGTTGAGAATCTTCCCTAAGATCATAGCTGGACTAGGGATTCGAATCCAACTGCCTTCCAAGAATGAAAGGATCCTTCCCTCATTCATCTCAACAACTCAACTACTACCCACAATAGGTAGCGCTCCCTCAAAAAGGTCATCAGAGTGCTATAGTGCTCCCTAGTAGGCTTTAGGGGGTCCCCAACGCTCTTAAAATCCATAGTGCTCCTTCATAAAGGTTGTTTGGTGTTATAACGCTCCCTAGCACTTTATAGGGGAGCACCAGCGCTCCTAAGGGTGATATAGGGGAGCACTCTCTTCTAAAACCTTAGATTCGATGATTCTTTCAGGTGGCAAGAGGTTCTTAACTTCAGTTAGCCATTCCTCTTCCTTCAAATCAAGTGTTTGAGGCATTTTAAGTGTCTCCTTAGTGTCATCATCATGGCAGTATGATTTGCTTGACACTTGCGACACTTGTGAGCAACATGCGACACTTGCGACACTTGTCAAAGCGAGTAATGTTGTTGTACTCTTTCTTGTGTTTTTTAGAGCATGAGAATGAACAAAAGATCATGCTCATTAATGTGACAAGATGAGAATCGATAAAAAATGCTCTGAAACCTGTCAATAATGTAAAAATTGCATGCCAGTGTATTAATAAGGCCTCCAAAATATTTTTCAAAACCCAAAAAACTATGTCTTAGGCAAAAAATGAAATTTATAATAGTAAAATGTGGTAAAAATGTCTTTTACCATTTCATTTGTGCAAATATTTGTAGCAGTGGAGAATTTGAGCTTTGAAGGGTGAATCTTTATTTGTTCAGTGCTAGAGCTATGGTCAACTATTTTTGTCTACGTCTGGATCAGGTTGGTGCTTTTCTTCCTCTCTTTAATTTGTATGGTTTACATTTTGTGTTTAGGCAATGACTATGCTTTAAAAATGATGCCCTGGGTTATCTCAAGCGTTCAAAAAAGATCTGCGCTCCTTTAGAATTAGAGGGAGAGTGTTGTTTGATTTTTTAAGCACCCCTGCAAGCTAATAAGGGAGCGTCGATGCTCTGATGTGAGAGTGAGAGGGGCGTTGCCCAGAATGCACAAAGAAAATTGCCCAAAAACACGAGCGCTCCTTCAAAATGTAAAGGGGGGCATTATTTTTTTTTACAACTCCCTGGTGTCCCTTTAAAGGGATCGTTGGTGCCCTGGTGTGAGTTTAAAGGGGGCATTGACTTCATAGAAAGAGAAAAAACATTTTTTAAAGTTTGTGTTGCCCAATAATTGCCGAAAAAATGTGACTAATGACTTTTGGGTTGTTGATGATTGTAGGTAAACTCAAAAAAAGTCATGATTGAGTGGAAAGAAAGAGAGCATGAGCTCTATGATGTGGTTGCCTTGCAAAGTCCCCGATCAAGGGACGCCTTGAGGAATTGTGGTCTCCTCAAATTCTTCAAGATGCAGAAGATGAAGAAAGAGGTTCTTCTTCTCGAGTATATGATCGGGATGTGGAACGTTGCGGAACAGGGGTTTCAAATTGGAACACAACTTCTTACCATTGAGTTGGAGGATGTGTACTTCCTGACTAGCTTCTCAAAGATAGGGGCCCCCGTTATTTTATCTGGATAGAGGGAACTTCCTGTGCCTGTGGATGAGTACTTGTCAAACCATTGTGTCCTAGGATTGAGATTAGTGGGAGGTAGAATCACAATCAAAGAAATCAGGGATCTACCTCTTCGGTCCATTCTATTTTCCATTACGAGTATAGAGGGAAGTACTAGCTCGCACTTAGTTTCAAGATCACAGGTGGCCTATGGTTTACAGTGTCTAGAGCCAACACTATTTAACTAGAGTGCAAGGTTCCTTCAAAATGTGAAGGAGCAGATTACGAGATGGAGAGGAAGGCCTCAGAAGCAGTTCAGATATGATCATTCTTGGTTTCATCTTCTTAGAATGCATTCCTCAAATGGAACCTCAAATTGCATTAGCAGTACGACCAGTGGGAGAACCACATATGGAGCGATGGACTAGCCTATCTCTGAGACTAGGATTAGAGTCAGAGTTCAAGTTCACCGGTGATTTCTTCGCTTGGCTGAGATGACAATTGATTATGATAGAATATTTCCAATACACCAAATTGGATTTTCAGGGGAGCATGGACTTGGTTCTTCCGGGAGGGGAGGACTAGGATGCATCAGGTGAGAAACCAAAACAATCTTGTCAAGTGTTTTTTTTATNATATATATATATATATATATATATATATATATATTTGGGTACGTATAAGGGTTTCTAATGGATGTATCGTTTCATCATGCAGATAAGGGAGCAACATGTCCAACATGGATACCAGCACTCGGGTGTCACGGGGAGGCTCAGATAGTGGTAGATCAAGGGGTAGCATCATGAGGTCTCTAGGAGGTTGAAATAAACCTCCAAGGCCTCGCGATGGGTATCCCTCCTCTTAGGAGGTGGGAAGTGCCACTACATCTACAGAGACACACTATGGGAGTGTTTGAGAGTCTTAACTCTTTACTAAGGTGAGTAGCCCGCGCAGTGATATGCTACTCGAAGCATAATGTGATGCAGGAATATTAGAGTCTTCTTGATGATTGTAAAGTCTGTATGACGATGTTTATGGGTGTGAGGACCCAAATGTTTTCCCTTCTATGTACCTTTTTTATGTAACCAAACATTTTTTGTCACACCGTATATATATACATATATGAGTTTTTACAGTGCCAAATGATGTTTTAATGTGATGTGTTTTAATTTACATGTGATTTATGATTTATTTCCTTTATGAAACCATATCAATGTGTGAGATACCGATCCATGATGTAATTGGCTAATGAATCTGAAATGGTATTGAGTTCTCTTGGTATGTGTCTATATTCGATAAAATCAAACATTCATTCAAGGCGATGAACTCGTAAGTGGGGACATCGTAGGATAGGATTGCAAATAATATAGATTTGATTAAGTTGACAGACCACGAGTTGAGAGTCTAGGTTAACGATCATACGAGAAACACCTAGGGAGGAGGTTTCGGTTAAAAGTATGATGACAACATGATATTATTTCATGTGGTTAGTTGTCGATCCTAAGAAAATACCTCCTAAACTCACCAACTCATCAGAGTGTTAAACGACCCAAGATGCAGAAGCAACATTCTGGGTGTGTCGACTAGGGCCATCCACAAACCCGATAAAGATAGGAAAGGAAGATGTCATATGTGCGTGAAAACACAAGACACAGTATAATCGGCTAATGAAAAAACTCGAGCATGCAAAAGAAAAAGACACACCAAACTAAAATACAATAGTGTATAAAGCATGCATGTTATATTTTCCATGCATGGTACTTCTTAAGGTAAATTCTATTTTGAGGCTCACCTAGAGAGATTCCGTCGCGGTCGACTAGCTCATAGGCACCTCTATGTAAAACATGTTTCACGATGTAAGGACCATTCCATAGAGGTTCTAACTTATATGTCCCTAACTTATCATGAGCTTGGTCATAAATGAGGACTAGGTCTCCTTCTGCAAAAGTACGAGGGTGGACGAATTTGTTGTATTGATTTTTTATTTTCTTTTGATATGTCTCGTTAATGAGAGAGACATCACGACATGTTTCGTCCAACCTGGTCATGTGTAAGAAGCGTTCTTCTTTGGTAGAAGTGTGAGGTAGGAGTCCTACTTTGAGTTTCAACGAGGGAATTTTGCACTCGATCAGTAAAACAACTTCTATGCCATATACTAACTGGAAAGGAGTGAATCCAATAGTAGTTTTCACTGAAGTACGGTAATCCCAGAGAGCGGAGAAAAGTTGTAGATGCCAAGATGTCTTGTTTTCCCCTACCATACATTGAATCATGGTTTTAAGGAACTTTTTGATGGCTTCAACTTGTCCATTAGCTTGAGGATAGTATGGGGATGAGTTCTCATGGAGAAAACCCAACTTGGCATGTAACTCACTCATCATTTGGTTTTAAAAGTGGGAACCATGATCAATGACAATGGCTTGTGGAACACCAAAGTGAGTGATGATGTGGTTGAAGAAGAAAAGAGTTGTAGAACGACCATCACTTAGAAAGGTGGCATAGCCTCAGCCCATTTTGTGAAGTAATCGATGACGATGATGATGTAACCATGCCCCACGGCTAAGGTAGGCTTACACTGCATATAATCAATGCTCCATTTGGAAAAGGGGTTGATGGAAATAATGGGATGCAGTGGAGCAGGGTGGGTGCGTGCCTTGTTGTGAAAAACTTGACAGGGTGGGCATTTTTTGACTGCCTCAATACAATATTTGAAAATAAAGGGCCAAAAGTACCCGACACGTAAGATTTTTTGAGTTGTAGGCATCCCAAAAAGATGACCGCCATAGGCTCCAAGGTGACAGCCATTATGAATGTGTTCAATCTCTTCATGAGTCAAACATTGTCGTAGTATAGTATCAATACCATGACGATACAAAGTGTCACCGATGATAAGGTAACGGTGAGAATGATGGCCAATACGATGATGCTCTTCATGAGAGATATCGGGCTGAAAACGTTGGGTCTGGAGATAAAGAAGGATATCCCCATACCAATGATTGGACGTGATAATGAGGAACATAGTTTCATCGAGGATAGAATCTCTAGGCTCAACATCTTCATCAGCATGGGGAAGGTCACAGATAAGCTCCGCAAACACTAAGGATTTTTTAGCTTTGGACTTAGAAAACTCGAGATCGAATTCCTAAAGGATGATGATCCATTTGGAATATTTTCCCCCAAGAACTTGAGATGTCAGAATGTGGTACATGGGGTTAGAGTCTGTAATAATTGTGGTGGTGTGTAGAAAAATGTAGTGACGAAATCTCTGGACAACGATGACAGTTTCCAGAGCCAACTTTTCAACATGTGAATATCGGAGCTCTGGACTAGATAGACTTTTGCTCAAATAATATATCATGTGTTCCTCACTGTTAGGGTCCTCTTGAACTAAAACCATAGCAACAGTGGAATTAGAGGCTGCTAACTAAAGGATATATTCCTTCATGTAATTCAGAGGATGCAACAGAGATGCATTGGTTAATGCATGCTTAAGAGCATCAAAATATCATTGAGTAATGTCATCCCAGATGAAAGGGGTGTATTTCTACAACAATCACATAAATCCTTTGGTAATCTCAGTGTAGTTACAAATGAAATGACGAAGGAAGTTTGCTTTACCCTGCAAACTTTGGAGTTGTGTCAAATTATTAGGTGGAGGTAAAGCAAGAATAGCCTTAATTTTTAAGGGATCCACCCAAATCTCATCCTTGGAAACAATGAAGCCGAGGAGTTGACCTGTTTCGACAACAAAGATACACTTATGTGGGTTCAAATGAATGCGGTAGAACTGAAATCAAAGAAAAATAGCCCATAGATGACCAAAATTGTCTAATCAACTGGATGAATGGGATAGTAGATCGTCGAGGTAAGGTTCAACAATATGTTTGATATCGTGGAAAGCATATTACATGGCCCGTTTGAATGTAGCACCAACATTTTTTAGGCCAAACGGTAATTTCGGATAGGAGAAAGTTCCCCAGGGGAAGATGAAGGTTGTTTTATGTTGATCAACAGGTAAAATGTCAATCTGGTTGTCTCCCGAGAAATCATCCATGAAAGAGAAAATTGCACTACCTGTGCAATTATCAATGATCTGGTTGATGAAGGGCGCAGGGTAGCTGTATTTTGGACAAGCCTTATTGAGGTCCCTATAATCAACACAAACACGAATGGTCCCTTGTTTCTTGGTGACCAGAACAATATTCAAAACCCATTCCATCAAAGGTGTTAGCGATAATTCCGGTCTTGGGTTCGAGAGCATTCAGATCTACAGGATTGCGCGATAACTGCCCAAGTGCAGCACATAGAAGAAATCTGTTTCAGGCCCAAGTCAAGCGAGTGAGCACTCCGATGTCAACGTTCAGGATGCATCCAAGGAATCAGATCAGTGGTGGGTGGGAAATTTCGATTGGCAAAGCTGCGCCAAGGTTAACGCATTAGATAGCGCCCATAGCATGATCAGGAATGGATGACAGCCACTCATCCTGAGGGATGCATGGCGCAAGGTCTAGCTGTGTCGGTGTTTCGGCATTTGGGAGTTCGTGGGGTGAAGGTTTTACGTCTTTAAAAATCATGAAACCCCGAACCCCGACAGTGACGAAAGCGCCAAAATTGGGGTTCGCGGTGTCACGAAACATTTTCAGTCATCCATTCAAAGGGGACGCATGGCACCAGATTGAGCCATCTCGGAATTTCTCCCATCGTGACTCTAAGGCGCAAAAGGCAGCTCTGTTATGTTATGATGCATGAGATGCCGGGAAAGTCCCAAAACCGAGCCCACAACAACGTCAAATGAGTTCAAGACCTTCAGATCTCAAAGGGATGCGTGGAACCAGATTGAGTCATCTCGGCATATCGCTCATCGTGATTTCGATCAGCAAGGATCAACCCCTTCATATTCGCGAACGCCGAGAAGCGCCATGGGAATAGGCACGTGGTCATAGTTCGTGGTCACTTGGAAAAAGAGAGGAGCTGTGTGAATAAGGTCGAAGCGCCGAGTTCAGTTACAGAGAGGATCATCGCGGTCTCCAAGCACCATCGGATTCGATCTCCATATTGTTTCTCGCCTGGAGTAAATGACGACAAGAGCAGGTGGTTGAAGCCTCCTTTCATTCATTAAGTGAGGGGATGGAGGGTCTGGCAAGCTGTCTTCCTGAAGAAGTCCTACGTATCAATTTTCTCAAAGATTCCATGCCAAAGTCCTCAAATCGACAAAGAATTTTGCGCACGCTAGCCCAACACTTAATGGCTCAGCTACCCTCCTTGCAGGAGCCATGCGTAGTTAAGATGGCGCTTAAAGAAATATATCAGTACGAGTTTGACGGATGGGACACCAAGATTTGGGAGACTAAACACGCCTCTGTGAGGTGGATCTTCCGGAGTATATAACTCAGTCTTTGTATTTTTGTAAGCATCGTTGGTAGAGCAAAGCTCCTGATTGTAAAGTTTTAACAGATATCCTAGCTCTGGTTATGCATCTGTATGTAAGATTTCTTGTTTAATTTCATACAGTCTTTCTTCTTCCGTCTAAGTTTTCATATTATACTAAGAGAGTTCATGATCGACTGATTCGCACGAATTATGGAAATTATGTTGTGATAAAGGATTTATTGTGGCACTATTGTTTTGTCTGGTTTTCTGCATCTGAGCATAAGAAGATCTTGCATTTAGATGTCTTCTTCCACAGACTGTTAGGAACCCGATGTTTATAACAGACCTTCGCACCTCTATGATACAAGTCTTCCCCCTACTCACCCTTACTACAACTCACTGTCTGAAGTTATCTAAGACCTAACTCACCCATGCATGCTCGGCCTAGTTTCAAAGTTGGAACCACATCGTTTTAGTTAATCTCCATTTGATCACCCCATTAAACAAATCGTGACATAAACTGATGGGTGTCGGGCTCTTCTCCTGCTGCAATACAGGGGTGACTTCCATCGCCAACAAAAGGGATGGGATATATGAAGCCATATTTCAATAATTTCTCAACTTCTGCCTTAATAGCCATGATATTCTTAGGATGGACTAGGTGGAGTTTTTGTCGAACAGGTTTTACACCTGGGTAAGTTTTGATCTCATGCACAACGATCAAAGGATCGATCTCTGGCATTTCTTCATAGCTCCAAGCAAAGACATCGCAAAATTATTTAAATAAAGTGGCATAAGAAACCTCTTCCTCGGGTGAACAATTAACACAGAGATTAATGTTTTCCACGACACCTTCCTTGATCGAAATGTCAATAACAACTGTAGAGGTAATTTTGCCTAAATTCCATTAAGAAATAGTATATTGTGTAAGTATGGGTGATTGTGGAAATTCGACAACATTAGGGGGGAGATAGAATGTATATCTTCCTGTATTTATTCAAGAGGTGGAAGAAAAGAGGATCGATGATGGTTATCATCCCAAGGTACATCGTCAATGTTAAGCATTTCCATGATAGATTCGTTAGATGAAAAGATTTGATAAATGTAGTCAAAGGCAGATGTCAAGGAACTTAACCAAGATGGCATCGAGTAGGTGTTGGGTGCCAAGAGATGTTGGTCATCCGAAGAGGGAGAGGTTGATTGAATAGAAACGTATGAAGCCTTGGATGGACTAAGTGGCATGGTGTTACCTAGTTCATCGAACTCTAGAGGACCAGGTACAATCTAGGGATCAGATGATTCCAAAGACTGATAAGTCGTAGTCAAAATCATATTGACTGTGGAAATATGATGCATGTTAGGAGGAAGTGGTGTAGGGAAGGTACCCACGAGGGTGGAATATTTTAACAATCCTACACCAACACTTTCATACGTGATCTTATGATCTCCCAAGAAAAGAATATTGTTGGTAGCGGGAGCGCGAGCATCGGGTGTACACAAATCTAACTGATCGACAATGACAATTTTTCCCTGATGAGGAAATTGTACACATCGAAACACTGACGAAGAAATGACAACCATAGCATAAAACCAAATTATTCCAAGTAACAAGTTGTAATCAAGGGTAGCATCGACCACCTCGACATCAACAAAGACTATTTTGTCGCCCAACTAGACGGATAGGGACTACAAAATTCCATTAGGATGAAAACCTCACCCATCGAATGCGTGTAACATCATTGGGGATTTGTTAAGTGAGGGTGGTTTCAATATTTTCCAATAGGCTAAAGAAATGACACAAGTAGAGGCTCCCTCATCCAATATAGTTCGGTGAATTTGTTGATTGTGAACAACAACATCAATTTGAAAAGCAAGTTGGTGGGAAAGTCGAGATGTAAAATTATCTAGGTTAAACATGATATTGTTGGAGGACTCAGGATCAAAAGTTCCAATAACAGCCAAGAGCGTTCTATGTTGACTGGGGTAGTGTTGTAGAACTTCTAATGCAGACATAACACACAGTGCTTGAGCCAAATATTCAACAATGTTGTAGTTCTGGGTAGCACATGAACTAGGATTAAAGGTAGATTTACATATAGTTCTCTTAGGAGGGTGTAATATAGAGTTGAACGTAGGCTTCTTGATATGAATTGATCCAGACAGAGGACTAATAGATGGAGGAATAACAGAGGATGGTGATGGATCCGGTGAAGAACCGTTAGTGACCTTTCCTTTATCAGGTTTAACTGGTGTGTCATAGGTTGTAGAGAGGGTGGTTAAATCAATCCCATTAAATAGATAGATATAGACACTTGTCGAGGCTTCATCATGAGAAGGGTGGTTGGAACTGCTCCCTGGAGAGGGGGTTTGAACAACCATAGATTGCTGCTAAGGAAAAGTCTGAGTAAGCATGGCAGGTTGGGAATTCCCTTTAAAATGTTTGGCTAATTCATCGCAATGTGGACAATCTCGAGTGTAGTGATCGTCACCACAAATAAGACATGGGAATTTCAGCTTTCATTGTGGTTGCTTTTTCGGTAGTAGGTGGTGGGTTTTGAGCTTTGGTTTGTTCGTTGTTATTATTCTTCTTGGGTTTGTTCTTTGTCTTCTTCTTGCCTCCTGATTGTTGTGAAGGGGTAGATTGAACTGTATTCACTCCAAAGATTTGAGTTTGGGGGGAGGTAGAGGAGAGTGCGGTCAAACTGGGAGTGGATGCTAGAGCATATCTATTTTTCATTCCAGTCAACTAGGATGTAGATTGGGTTTTGACGGAGCCAATAAATCCATCTACATGTGACGTGGATGACGGTTTATATGGATCGGTGTTTGCATGGGTAGCATTTGGTATTAACTCATACAAAGTACCAGATTGTGAATAAACCAAATCTAAGTACTGAGCCCGAGCAATAGCCTCTTCCTTGGTGACTACACCACCCATGGTGACATCACAAGCAATCGAGGGTAATAGGGATTTAGTAAACCATTCCACCAATAACTAGTCAGGAATGATTGCGTTGATCAACCTTCGTCGTCGTCTCCACTCATGAATATGATCGAAGATATGCACGGAGTTAGTCTGACGAAGGGAGGTCAAGAGTTCGGTACCCGTCTCGTATCGAATGGGTAGTTTAAAGTGCGTGAGAAAGGACATGAAAAGGGAGTTGAAATCTTGGAACGAACCACGTGGAAGTTCAATATACCACTTGGTTGTTGAGCCTGTAATTGTTCACTGAAAAATATGTAAATGTATAGAATCGTCCATTAAGGAGTTCGATGAACACCATAAATGGAAAGCCATCACATGATTGTTTGGATCTTCACCAGGTTTACCATCAATTTTTGGAATATCAGAAGGTAATTTAGCAGGGATCATTGGCCAAAAACGATAATGCAAGATAGGATCATTGGTCAACCGAGACAAGTCTGGGAGATCCAAAGTCGCGAGAAATGGTAGTTGTCGGTTAACTTGAGGATGATACTGGTGTGGCATAGGGACACTAGTAGGACCGTAAAATGGGTTAGGTGGATAATTGTATTTAGTAGATCCTCCTTCATACAGTTGTTGATGACCAGAATAAACAGGATTCGATGGTGGTTAAGAAACATGTGCATATGGAGGATAACTTGATGTGTTTTGAGGATTATAAGTTGGTTGATGGGTTTTCCCATAAGGGAGATACAAATTTTTTCCATGAGGATAAGGTTGTTGTTGTCCTTGAGGATGTTTCCCCCCAGGGAATAGTGGATTTCTCGAAAAAGGAACATGTCAAGGATTTGGTGTCACATTCTGTCCATACAATGGGTTAGGGACTCAAGTTTGAGATTACCCCCCAATATGAGATTGTGTCCCCATTTGAGTTTGACTCACAAATGGAGGTTTCCCCCTAGAGTGAGGTTGAGTGCTTAGAGGGGTATGGAAACTATAAGTGTATGAATGATCGGAGACTCCAACTGGATTAGAGCCACCAAGACTAGCTCCTCCAAACAAAGGTGTCGGGATAGAACCTCTGGGTGTAACCTGGGTAGTGTTGGTAATGGAAGGATTCAAAGCTCTGTACCCAAGTGGAACTGATGGATTGGGTCTAAATGGTGTTCCAATTAGAGCCTGGGATGGTGTTACATTTCTGGTGGGGATTTTAGCAACATGTGGGAGCATAGTGGATTGGGCCATTTGGAGAGAAATGGTGGAGTGAGGACCAACTGACGGTGTGGCTAACATGACGGTGGCACTTCTGGGTGTACCAGAGAAATGATATAAGGGTACTGTGTAAGTAGCAGACATTTTAGGGAGTTGGGATACGACAGGTATATCAGAACCTGCCCCTAAACCGAAAAGTTCCTACACCATGAGAGGCAGGTTTTTAAATGTGTCAGTAGTCCAAAAAGGATTCTCACTTTTAGGGCTTGTGAGGGGTCCCGTCGGTATTCTAGAAGTATCAACAACAAGTTCTTCGTTTGAATTTAGTCAGATAATATGTCTCTTGTAACCGTGAGGAAGTCGAAAAGACTCTAGAGAATTGAAAATTCAGAAATGTTCTAAAGAGTCAATTCTTTCCACTTGTGAAGTGGCAGTGTCCTGAACCTCACTATGTTAAGGAGAGCCCTCTAGTGGATCAGTAGGAAAATTTTGGTAACCCTTGGGATCTTCCAGGGGTAGCCCTTGCATTCTACTTTAACGTCATGGAGGAATATTTCCCGAACCAAAAACTTTATGGAAAAAATCTATGGCCAACTAACGAAAAGAAACATCATACACTAATCAAAATCAAAACCAAGAAAAAAAAACATTCTCTCGATGACCGTACTAGTTGGTGATGAAATCCAATGTCACGTGATCAATTCAAGAAGGGGATAGGATATGAGCGGGTGGAACAGTTGCAATCGTGACCTGCTTAACGGACTTACGCCTTGGTGCAAGCTTCCATGCAGTAATTGTGGATTTACCCTCCAAGGAGCTCGAGTGAGTTTGACCAATGTCTGTTCCAGGTACAATGAGACTTCCCTTCACCATCACCTTGTGTAATAACCTAAAGATTATGGCTACTAAGGACACCAACTCCCAGTCAGTCCCTGGGTGGGTACAGTTGAGAGTCGAGTTTGAACGTATGGGCATGATAACAAGTCCAAAATCCTTCGAGAGAATTGAGGACAAGTGGACCAACAAAACTCCAGAGGACCCCGAATGGATTCGGAAGTCACAAAGCACTGAGACTAAATGAAAATAGTTGAACCTTAAGAAGAACCCCCAATATACGATCTGACTACTATGAACGGTTGAACCACAGAGGGATAATCTTTGTAACTCTCTTGAATGCGACCTCGTGCGTAACCCCTGTGTGAGAGGGGGATCCTAGAAAGCCTATACGACAATTGGATTTGCTCTCCCTATCGCAAGACGCTAGTGTTTATTTTGAATACTTTGGAGAGTTGTACTCATATTCTAATCCAAAGTGCTAATCCTAGTCTAATGTTGGTGGAAGATTCTAAAAACAAAAATGTTCTAGATCAATTTTAATTAGCATTAATTTTGCAGCTGTTATTTACTCAGGGGTGTATGAAAGTGAAACTTGATGGTATAATGACTCAAATTCCCAAAAAATGCATAAGAGATGATAAACAATCTTTTATTTCAATGAATGTCTATTTAAGGGAAGGAGAAAAATATTCTTTTCACTATCAAACACTAAGATGTAGTATCCCCATGTAATTGTTTCTCAATCAAATCCAAAATAATGCTAAAATTTTCATATAATTGTTCTAAGATCCAAAAACCAATCAGAAAAAATATATCCTTTTGTTTATGTGTGAATGATAATCAATCTGATGTAAAGCTTCCAATATCAATCAAAATTTTAAGATCAATGAGATTTAGACAATCAGAAGCAAACTTCACACAAACAAAAAACATGCTCTCGTTATGATAAAAAAAAGAAACACAAAGAAAACCAAATTCAAGAAGAAAACCAAAAGTCTCAAACAAAAGAGAAATGTTGGAAAACTGCCCTCAAAGATCAAATGGAATGGTTCATAGATATCTTATTTTCCTTACCATAGCTTTCATTCAATCAGATAAATGAGAAAAAAACAATAATTTGATTCCAAATCTTCAAAGGAGAAGAGTGACTCAAAGTAAGGAAAAAATGTCAAAAAATCCAAACAAAAGGTAATCAATTCCCATGAATCAAGGTGTTGGAGACCTAAACAAGAATACACTGAGGTGATAAGAACTTTGAGTTGATGAAAACAACAAGAAATGGACTTAGGGTCTGATTCCTTGCAAGATTTTTAACAAAAAAAAAAGCAGCGCTCTGGTGTCAAGGGCACCAGAGTGTTGCAATGATCTGTGGAAGCCTGGTAGGGGTGCCAACGTCTTGGTAGAAGGGGTAGGGGAGCGTTGGCCTCTCAAAATTTAGAAAAATGCCCAGAAATCCAAAAAATCAAGCAAACTCAGAAATTCAAAGTGTATAGGGTGAAGTAAAGAGCCAATCACCACATCTAAGAATCAGAGACACAGTATGAATAAGGTTAACAAATGAGCAAAGTCTAAAACAAGATCTAGGAAGGAAACCAAAAATGAAAGCTTCGATTTCCCCAGTGGAGTCACCAATTTCTGTCATAGAGAAATCCCCTTGTGGACAAGTGGATCTCCTCTTGGGCTATAGACTATTAATACCAAGACATAAAGGGTGCCAATGTTGGTCACTGACATCCTTTTAAACCTAGCTAAACTAATGCATAGAGAAGAGGAAGGAAATGTGTACCTTTTTAATGATGTTCGTCCTCGCACAGTTTGAATCGAGCTTTGATCCCCAATCTCCTCGACAAGTCATGCAAAACAAAGAAAGAAAGAACAAGCTTCCTATTCTCCTAAGATTAGCTTAAAACCAAATCTATCTAATAGAGACAAGTTCATGTAGAATAAACACAACCTTGAAAGAAACAGACCAAGCATATATGTATATTAATGAGAACAACAGAGAATATTTACAGACCTTTGATGAAGGTGCAACGACCTCTCCCAACTCTCCTTGTCCAACCCTTTGCTCAATTAATCCACACAAAATTATGATGCTTCAATGATATCTCCCTTATGATATCATAAGTTTGATGCCTTCAATGTCTCTCCTTTTCACCACGAGGAGGCCTCCTTATATAGGCTTGGAGAGGCCTAACCACTTAAGAGATTCTTTGGGTAGGTTGAGGATCCTTCTCCTTTAGTTGTGGATCTTCCCTAAGATTGAGCCTTGACCTCAGATCCGAATCCAACCAACTCCAAAGATGAGGGGGATTCTTCCCTGATTTTCCTCAACCATCCAAAATTCACTCAAAAAAGGCCAACACTCCATTAGAATGGGGCACAGAGCATTGCAACACTCCCCTAGAAGAGGGTACAAAGTGTTGGCATTCCCTGATAGTGTATAGGGGAGCGCTGCCTTCCAAAATTGATTTTTGAGTGTTTTTTTCCATGGCAAAAGACTTGTACTCTTTGTCAAATGATTTTTTCTCTTCAAAACCAGTCTTTTGAGGTGTCTTTCAGGTGTTCTTGATAATGTCGTCTAAGAAATGACATAGGAAAGATGACAGTATGATATTTGCAACACTTGCGGCTAAAATGCGACACTTGCAACATTGATAATGACGACATTAGGCCATCATTGTAATGAGTAATTTTGATGTGTAACAAAGACCTGCAGGACAAGTGTCATTCGGTGTGCACCAACATTAGACACCAGCTAGACATTCACCTAATTATCGAGGCACTCAGAGAGGATCCACATACACTACACCATGATGACTGATGCCCTAGTAGCAGACTCCTTACAGGGGACCACAACACCAACAACAATTTATTCCTCTTCAACACAACATACCAGGGTTCTAGTCCAGTGGGCCATTAGCTTCTACTTCGGGTACTAGGAGTATTGGACGGAAGAACGGGTGTTGGACATGTGGTGAGCCACTTTACCAACATGACTACCCAGTGGAGAGGACCAGAGCATCTGGATCAGCCAAACCCACTACCGTGGGAGATTTGGGCAAGGCCCATTGGATTCATGAAACTATGAATAATTTTCAGGTAGAGCACCATTCGACTGTGCTCGAGATGTCAGGTACTGTCATTGACCAGACCCTTAGTATTTTGATAGATCAAGGTGCTACAGAGAGTTTTATTTTTGGTGCAGCGCTAAAATGAATTAAGGTAAAGGCAGTCGAACATGATGAGTTTATCTTTGTAGAAATGGATTCAGGAGCCAAACATAAGGTTGGAGGGAAGGTTACAGGCTGTAGCCTTAACCTGGGTGAGTTTGTCACAAGGGATAACCTGTACGTCATGATCTTAGGGTCTTAAGAAATCGTGATCAGTATGAACTAGTTGGAATCGCATGAGGCGATACTCAACTGTAATATGAAACAATTGAGCTTGTTCAATGAAGAGGGAAATAGACGCGTGATTGTAGGTTGGAACTAGGGACTCTCCCTGAGGTTCATCTCTTCCTTGCAACTACAAAAGAGAATGCGCAAGGGATGTAATATTTATGCGATCCTTGCGTTAAACGAGAAGGGAGTAGCAGAATGTCTAGAAAACCTTCCAGTGGTGTGAGAGTTTGCGGACATCTTCCTTGAGGAGTTACCTAGGATGCCACCAGAGAGGGAATTGGAATTTACCATCAATCTAAAACCGATAACTGAACCGATATCAAGAACGCCTTATCGGATGTTGACCTCAGAGTTACAAGAGTTGAAAATGCAACTGAAGGATTTGTTGGACCTAGGACTTATATGTCCAATTGTGTCACCATGGGGTGCGCCTGTTATTTTCATATGGAAGAAGTATGGGTCATGGAGACTCTACATTGACTACCATCAATTGAATAAGGCAACAATCAATAATCAATATCCATTTCCAAGGATTGATAATCTGTTTGATCAGATTAAAGGCACAACGGTGTTTTCAAAGATTGACTTGAGATCTGGGTATCACTAGTTACAGATCAAGGAGGAAGACATCCCTAAGACCTCTTTTAAGATGAGGTTTGGACATTACGAGTTTACCATTTTACCGTTTGGACTGAAAAATTCCCCAGGGGTATTTATGATTTTGATGAACAAGGTGTTTCGTGAATACTTAGATAAGTTCGTTCAAGTATTAATTGACGATACTTTGATTTACTCTTGGATGATGGAGGAGCATGCTGAGCACTTGTGCATGGTACTACAGTGTCTATGAGAGAAAAAATTGTATGGGAAGCGGTCCAAATGCTCATTTTATCAATCAAATATTCATTACTTAGGGCATGTCATCTCTGACGAAAGTATCATTGTGGATCCATCAAAGGTTGAGGCTATTATGGAATGGCCTACATCGACGAATGTCCCAGAAGTGCGTAGCTTCATGGGTTTAGCGAGATACTATAGATAGTTCATCGAAGGTTTTTTGAAGATAACAAATCTGATTATAGAATTGCAAAGGAAGAACAAGAAGTTTGTTTGGACCAAGAAATGCACGGAAGCCTTTTGGAGGCTCAAGGAGCTGTTGACAACAACGTCGATACTAAAGGTCCTAGATATGGACACAGAATTCTTGGTATGCATCGACGCATCTAAAGAAGGCTTAGGTGGATTCTTGATGCAAGATGGTGGAGTGATCGCTTACATCTCGAGAAAGTTGAGAAGGCATGAGGAGAACTATGTGATTCATGATTTGGATGTTGGTTGTGGAGCCTGATTATCTTCTTGATTCAGAGGCATTTTACTTTCAGTCGTGTTTATACTCCATGAAGTATTTATACCCTAGAATTATGTACACTCTTCCACGTGGGGGAGTGCAGAGGGGGGGGTACCCCCTCTGTGGGGTCCGAGAGGGATATCCCCCCTGGTTGGGGGGGTTGGGGGCGAAGCCCCCGAAGGAAAAAATGACTTGTAAATGTATATTGCAAGTTCATTGTAAATCTAAAAATTTCATTATAAGGTTGCATATCTAATGGTAGAGATTCTGTTAGGGTTTTTTTCCCTAGAAGGCAACCCTCTTTTATGAGGGAAATGTATTGTGGATACGATTGATGTCGAATATTGTATTCTGAGATAGGAGACTATGAGAGAAAGAAGAGGAAGTTACAACAGGTTTGCTGTAGGTTGTATCCCTTCATATGTTGGATAATAATAAAGGAAGGACCTAGAAATTTCTTTGGTGGACGTAGCCCACATTGGGTGAACCACGTAAATCTGTGTCTCTATTATATTGTGTATCTTCTGTGTTTTGTTTCTGCATTTGTTTTATTTTATTGCTCTGTGGTCCTATTTTTCTAACATTGGAGTTGTTATCCATTGTTTATGTCTTGAGAGTTTGGAGACACTACCTTATTGGAAAAAAAATTGAACTAAAAATGGACCACTGTGGTGTATAACACATCTTTATGCTAAGCGACTTGAATGCGCGACAATGATATTGGTTGGAATTGCTTAGTGAGTATGATTTTGAGATTACTTACATAAAGGAACAATGAACAGAGTGGAAGATGCGTTGAGTCGGAGACCGCACATATTTTGGGTGATTCCTCTTCAGATGAATCTATGTGAAAAGATTCTAACTTTACAGCGCGACAATGACTGGTACAAAGAGGTCAAGGATTTTATCAAAAAAAACACAATGATGGTACCAAAATTTGAGGGATTTACTATGGACAACGATGGATTATTGAGATTTAAAAACCAAATTTACGTACTGCCTAATGATGAGTTGAGGATTTTGATCCTAAACGAGGCTCGTAGAGTAGTATACATGGCTCATCCCAGAGTCACGAAGATGAGGGGCAAACTTAAACCCTTATTCTTCTGGAAAGGAATGAAGGAAGACATAGTCAACTATGTGGCAAGATGTCTATAATGTTAGCAGGTGAAGGTTGAACATAGACATCTGACAGGATTACTACAGCCGCACGCTATAACGGAATTGAAATGGGAGGTCATTTCGATGGATTTCATTGTTGGATTGCCATTGACAATAAGGAGACATGACTCGATTTTTGTGGTAGTCGACACTCTGACAAAGAGTGCTCATTTTATTCTTGTGTGTATGACATATCAGGCACCTGACATAGCTATATTTTTCATCAGTGAGATTATGAGGCTGCATGGCATGCCTAAGAGGATTATATCTGATAGAGTATCGATGTTTATAGAAATATTTTGAACTAGTTTCCAAGAGGCCTTGGGAACCTAACTTAACTTTAGTACCACGTATCACCAGGAGACATACGGGTAGACTGAAAGAACAAACCAAATCTTGGAGGATATGTTGCGTATGTACGTTATGGACCAACAAAAGCGTTGGGAAGAGTTCTTGCCACTAGTAGAGTTTGCATACAACAACAATTATCAAAGAACCATTAAGATGTTGCCTTTCGAGTTTCTTTACGGGCGACCGTGTCAGACACCTTTGAGTTGGGATCAGCTTGAGGATAGGGTCCTGGTGGGACCTGAAGAGATCCAATAAATGGAAGATCAAATGAAAACAATAAGACAAAGGATCAAGGAAGCGCAGGATCGACAGAAGATTTATGTTGATGCGCATCATGTCGATCATAGTTATGAAGTTGGCGATCAAGTCTTCTTGCGGATGAAACTGCATAAGAGTTAGATCAAGTTTGGAAAGGGTGCTAAAATGTCTCCTAGGTTCATGGGACCTTTAGAGATTGTGGAAAATAAAGTTCCCATGGCCTATCGACTAGCCTTGCCTGATTCTTTGAGGTGTATGTACGATGTTTTTCACGTATCTGTTTTGAGACATTATGTTAGTGATCCCACACATGTTATTGACATGAGTTCCTTGCAGGTATCGGATGAGGGTGCACTCACGACGGAGCCAATCCGCATCCTAGACTGTCACATTCAACAACTACGATGTCAAACCATAGATCAGGTCAAGGTCCAGTGGGACAACTATAGTCCACACTCGACGACCTGGGAGGACACATATGATAAGCGTCAACAGTTTCCATTTTTGTTTGATAGCTAGACATATGATATTGTGATACACTTATTTCAACACTTATATACTATGAAACTTTGGGGTGAAGTTTAAAACAAGAGGGGGTGTATGTAACATCCCGCTCTTGCGTGAACTAAGCAGACTTATTCTTTGAGGACACTTGCATGCAAGTGATCCGGGTCATTATACTATTGGTTGTTTGATTATGATTATGAGATATTGTGGATTTGATTATATGTTATTTTGTTTTATTTACATCGACATGTGCTATTGATTGGGTTCTCCTGAGTGTTCAGGACTCTGGACATTGAGGATGCTGAGGCATCGATGAAACTCCTTGGACTCTGTATCGAGTCAAGGAGTGGAACGTTAGGATCTGAATGTTGTTGATGTGCCATATGTACATATGATTAGATATTATGATGTTGATTGTTATTATTGACATGATTCGTTGATGGATGCAGGATGACGATAGCTTTCTGACTAGACTCACATTTGGAGTAAAGGGGTCACGCACGACAACCAAAGAAATTGAGGGAGAGGTGTGGCAGTAGCCCTGCCACGACCTACTAGCACTCTTGCCGTGGATCGAACTGGAGGTTAATGATTACCTAGTTTGATAGACCCTCGATGCTATGAGGGAAAACTGTGACAGTCGTTCTTGATGATTCTAAGGGGAGTGCAATAAGGTAGGGTCCTTATTCCTTAGAGGCCCGTAGTCTCCCACAAGATCACATGACAGAGTATTGACTCCAGGGGTTTGATGTCTACAAAATTCAGTCAAGAGGCAAGTGACAGCCTTGGAGCACGTAGTGTGTATTGAAGGGAACGTCGCACGGAGAAAACAGAAAGAGGCGAGTGGCACCCTTGGAGCATGTAGTGCATCCTGAAGGGCACATCGTGATTTTAACTGGTAAGTTAATAAACCTAGCGCCTAGAAAACTATGCCTCCTTAGGACTTGGTTGGCCTTAAAATAAATGATGTGATGAGTTAAGTTTAATAAAAACCATTTCCCTTAAGAAATGTTGCCAAGCCTAGTGAATTAAAACCTAGGTCTGAGTAGAACCTTTAAACAAAACAAAAAAACTATTTAGACATGTAACAAGAAGGGGGTAAAGAAAATTCAAGCATTAATATTTAAAGTGGAAATTTTAATAAAGGTTTAATTATTACAAGGAGTAAGTGGTTGTTTTTGTCTAAGCCTACTAAATCGAACTTAGTTATAAAAGGGGGAACTTAAAAAAGGGGGAAAATTAAAGAAAAAGGGGAAAATTAAAAAAAAGGGAAACTTAAAGAAAATGGGAAACTTAAAGAAAAAGGGAAATGTCTAACCTAGTAGCGAATCTAGCCTTTGGAACCTTCTAATTATGAACTCAACTAGGATTTAAGTAAGGCATAAGTCATTTAAGAATTGTAAGGGAATAATGGGACACCGAGGAGCATTTTTAGGAACGCTTTTAGGTGGGTGAGGGAAATAGGCAAAGTCAATTAATTAATAAATTTATTTTCTAGTGCAACTAGGGGATCGAGCGACATGTGTACGGGGGAGGTTTCTCGTAATTAATTAAATAAAAATAAATCTAATGAGGGTTTGAGAAACTAATGACTAAGAAAATCTATAAAAATGATGGCGGAGGAGGAGTATGGATCACATCTGGCTTGTGTAATGTTACGCTACCGAAATTTTATTTTGACTGAGTTTCTCTTGCGGGAGTTGGGATACCCAACTCAGGTAACGAGTGGTAGCTCTACCTTGTGAGGTGAGCTGGTTCCTATAATTCTCTGGTATTGTGTGCATGGCCCATTTGCGGCTCAAGGGGCTCAGGTGAGGTCTCATGAGGTACCGGTGAGGTCTCATCAGTTGGCAATTGGGATTTGGATGGAGCGAACGCATGGGGCAATGTCTACGGGATCATCGCCTTCAGATTCAGCACATGCATTTAAATTTTGTTATATTTGAGTCAAATTATCTTGTGTATGAGATTATAATGATGACGAAGCAACCAATGCATTTCCAGTTGACTCTAGTTTATCTGTTCTTAGTAATTCTTTAAATATAAGATTTTATTCAGTTGTAATTCTCTTGTTCAGTTAACTATAGTAAAGAAGTGATATTATTATTTGGTTGTATTTGTTTAGTTAAGTATAGTTGAGAATTGATTATATCATTTTGTTCATGACTAACTAGTATTAAAATTCTGAGACCCTCTTGAGCTGAATATACATTGATTTATGCACATATCGTATGCCAAAAATTAGATTACTGTGGGTTCCATCCCTGGATAATTAGCGTAACCTGTATTGTTAATGGTGATCGTAACAATGACATTTTACTTGATATATAGTACCCGACAGTTCAATTGGAACCCTGATCTAACGCCTCATCATTCCATTTGGTGTTGTGTTGGAAGGTTTGGTTGAGCGTGGCTCTTTCTCGTAAGAATTTGTATTTCTACATATGGAAACAAAAACATTTTGATCTGGAGATTGAAAGCACAGAGATAATCTCTCTTTGTATCCCTACCCCTTCCACATACTCGCCTAGATTCGACCTTATAGTCTCTGCCCCAATTCATTCAAGCACTTTCGAATTATAGACCAGAATGTCGCTCGACTATTTGTACTAAGTGAAGGAACGATCATTGGGATACCTAACCAAAATTAGATAGGAAGGTAGTACAGGTTACCTATGGTTGGGTCAAATCCTCTATTACCTACCCAAATATTTTATTGAAGTTGTTAATTGGATCGTTTTTCCATATATATATATATATATATATGGAACAGACAAAATATCTTGCAATATATGCTATCCAGACCCGACGCACCATCCATTAGACTACAAAGTTTGTTCCACATGTCCCTTTTTGTCCACCTCCTTGCCAATTCTCATTTACAGATGATGAAGAAGAAAATTTTATGTAGATTTATTGAAGGAACCATCTAGCCTCTCAAACATATGCTTTTACCTTTAACGTGAATACTTTTAGATACCAGTTTTACTCTCAAACTTAGTTAGTGGCTGCAAATTTGTTCTAAGCGAAGAAGCCGGATAGAAAGCCAAGCAAAGAAGGCCAGGCAAGTGAAATATTCAATATTTCTTTGTTTTCCTTTTCGTATATTATTAGGTGGAAAAGAGTTTTGGGGGTTTGTCAGGCAGGAAATAGCTCAACCCGCTCAAAGACATGTTTGGAATGTTTATTTTGTTTGGGAAACCAGGTAAAAAATTTAGATTGAATCGAGAATACTTCATTTTAGCAGTGAATCTTCATTTTTTTGCAGATGAGCTACCAACTAATACTAACATGGTAGATTATCGTTGATTTTGTCGAGATGTAGATGCCGGAAGAATAAATCAGCTGACTCTGCTAAATATTGATTTAATAATTAATATTCCAAGGGTTTAATCTTAAAATGTGTAACTACGAGTGACTAATGTGTTAATATTCCCGAATTTTTGAGGTTTAAAGTGGAAATGAAAATGAGCAACGAAAAGAGTGTAGGCGAGTGATTTAAAGCGATATTTACGATTGATAAGGTTGAGTAAAAATATCCTTCATTTATTGCAAATCTTTACATTATTACTGTCGAGACAAAAGAAACCATGTGTGGTCATACAAAGGCGAAAGAGTAGACTAAATAGGGATTATTATTTAGATCTCTTCTTGTGATCAGGTCGTCCTGATTTTGTGTTTCTATGGACATGTTAGGCCAAGATGATCCCTAGTGGTAGATATTTTTATGTGTCATGTTTGTAGGCATTTAGTTAGTATTTTATGTATCTTTACTATCATAGCTACTGTAAGTATTAAATTGAAATCCTAGGTTGAGCAAGTGGCTGCGTCTTTGGTTTTTATTTTACCTTTTTTCTCTTGACATTCTTCTGTTTCAGTATAGTGATTTGTTCGGGAGTGAGTGGGTTTCCAAGTGTTTATTTCCCCTTTATGGAAGCGACTAGCACCACAATTTAATTATTCACAACTGTGCAACGATTTAATTTTCTAGTTAGATGCTTTTATTATTTTCTGAATTTTAAATTAATTCTAGGAAAAAAATTTCTTTAGAATCATTTCAAGGAATTTATATATTTATAGGTATGTGATACAATGGGATCATCTAACATAAACAATGTGATTTAACAAAGACATACACTTTGTTAAGTTTAGTACTAGGAATGTAAATTGATCTTCAAGTAGTGATTCAATAAAGTAGGGATTTAATTTATAGTCCTTGGAGTTTTCCCAAGATTTTATAATATTTCATAAATGAAACTACATTATCTTAGATGTTATTCAATTCCATAACACGTACTATCAATGAACAATTTATTTGCTATATTAGCACCACTGACAGTTTAAGTTGGTACATTGATGGATTGGTCGTTGTTAAAGGGTTAGATGTTGTTTGCGCTCAAGATTATTGTGCGCACGTCGTACCATGGCAACATGAATCCTTAAGTTGGGATCATTGCGCACATTTATCATTAGTGCATATGAAACTTGAATTAGGGTTAGGCACCTTCTGATGTAGATGTTGTTGTTTTTTCATTTGAGGTTGTACATGTTGTAACGTTTAATAACGGTCTCTCATTTGCCTGGAGGGTTCTAGCTACTTATCATGGAAGTTGTTGTGTTGGATTGATTGGTGTTGCCTTTTTCTTAGTAGGCATGGTCTTGCTTATGTTGGGTGGGATGTAGACACCTCCTTGTTCCTCAGAAAAGTCGCCAGCCTTGAGACCTTAAATGGTCAAGATCGATGGGAACCTGGGCTTGAGCATTGCTTATGTGTCTTGGAGGTCCTAACCTTGCAGGGTAGGATGGGTGCGTAGTCATTTTTATTTTGGTCTGATTGATTTTCGTATGTTGCATCCAGGTGTATAATGTGCTAGTATGCTAGGTTGTTATGTGGTTTGTTGCCTAGATTGTGTGCGATGTGTTCGTCGTCAAGTTGCGTTGATTGATTGTTTGTCGTTGTTACCTTCCTGTTTTAAAAAAATAAATTTTCCCTTGTTATGTGGTGCATGTTATCGTAACGATAAAGATCATTACAAAATTTCTTATTGTTCAATGAGGTAGGGACTAGCTGCTTTGCAACTATTTCCCTTGTTTAGTATAACTTATTAGTTTTTAATAATATAAACAATCCAAATCTTTTCTCATGAGAAGTAGATGAATGGGAAGCCATGATTTCTCAAAAATAACTCATGAACCCTTATAGACTAGTTAAAACCAAATAAAAAATTGTTGTATACAATTGAGATGCTCTTTTATAAGAAACGATTTCTTAAAATTTAATAAACTAATGAAATTGTTTTCATCTTTTTAATATTTTCCATACAAAATTATATGTGTTATTACAATTCTACTTACAATTTCCATCTTCCATCTTGATTGAAGTACTATTTAGAATTATTCTACTTACAATTTCCATCTTCCATCTTGATTGAAGTACTATTTAGAATTATTCTACTTACAATTTCCATCTTCCATCTTGATTGAAGTACTATTTAGAATTATTGAGTTAATATTTTCCATACAAAATTATATGTGTTATTACAATTCTACTTACAATTTCCATCTTGATTGAAGTACTATTTAGAATTATTGAGTTAAGAAAAACATTTGGGCTAAAATCCCCTCAGACCCTTGAATAACATATGTACTTAACTGTAATGGGTAAGAGTGCCTCAATGTATGCATAAATTGTAAAATAAAGTATGTTTGTTTTGTTAGGAGAACATGTACTTGTACTTAACTGTAATGGGTAAGAGTGCCTCAATGTATGCATAAATTGTAAAATAAAGTATGTTTTGTTAGGAGAACATGTACTTGGGGATAAACTAGTCGACATGAGTAGCATAGATCGGTATCTATATTTACATATGTAGCATGGTTTGGTTCGGTATTTATATTTACATATGCCATTGTAAAGGGTATTACAAAATATATTTTTTTCTTCTTCTTCCTTATATTTATATTTACATATGCCAAGAAGAAGAAAAATCTATCCTATCCTATTTAGTAGTATTTGAATGACAAATTCTATCCTATTTATGTGATTATGTGCAAATGCTTTTGTATTAGTTAGACTAGTTTAATAGTATATTTGTTGTTTTGATGTTGCAAATGATATGAATGTGGATAATTTAAGTAAGATAAATCCAACGATTAAACAAGTTACAATATCTATTATTATTATGTTATATCAAGTTACAATATCTATTATTATTATGTTATATCATGAGTTCACTATCATATCAAATAAAAACATTTAGGTATACTAAAACATTTAGGTATACCCAAATTGTGTTGTATACTAAAACATTTAGGTATGTATGTCGACACACAATGTTAAATACTAAAACATTTAGGTGTGTATGTCGACACACAATGTTAAGATGGCACTTTACATCACTTGATTTTTTATTTCTCCTCTTTCACCTCAATATTTGGAATAGTAGGTTAATACTTTATGTGTTTCCAATAGATGGAACAAATTCATACAATAGTTGGTTAATACTTTATGTTCTTCCAATCATCTCATATAGAGCCTGAAACCACTATCAACAAAGGGCAATGGTTCCACGATTAATATTTAATGTGTGATTCAAACTCCAATAACTCTTATCTCATAGATGTAATATTGGGAAAATAATTGAATATTATTTGGGAGAAGTTAACTTAATGATCCATTGATTATGCACTTATCTCATAGATGTAATATTGGGAAAATAATTAATGATCCATTGATTATGCACTTATCTCATAGATGTAATATTGGGAAAATAATTGAATATTATTTGGGAAACGATCACTTAATGATCCATTGATCAATGAACTTGTTGATGATACCTATTTGGATTTGGAGATTTCACTCTCTTTCATTACACATACCTCTATAATACATTTGTGGTGGATGGAAGAATAATAAAAACTTGGTATGATATCTGTGTATTCCCCTCCTTAGCTTTGGTATTATCATATCATCAACCATGGTATAATCCATAGTTGGTGTGAGTAACCTTTTTCTCACTTGGATTTTAGTACATGAAGGTTTTACAAATGGATGTGACCATATATCATAGTAGATAATTACTTGGATTCACTTCTATTATCTAGTTAAATTGATACAATTATGTTACTTGGATTTGTTTCTAGTATTTAGCTAAATTGATACATTTATGATCACTTACTTCAAGAGAACATTTAGTTGACACACTTTCTAGTAGTTGAAAATATTGCAACCTACTCCTATCACATTTTAGGAAGTGAAGGATTTTTTTTGAAAGAATGGTATGCGATGGTGCCATCATCTACATGGATTCCCATGGTCATGAAAGTTGACAAAAACTACTTGGAGAGTCTTCAAATGATTTTGATTATAGGTTAAGATAAGGATTCAAAAGGAGAAAAAATTATATCTGAAAATAACATAATAGTGAATTCAAATGGATTCCCATGGTCATGAAAATTTGACGAAAACTACTTGGAGAGTCTTCAAATAATTTTGATTATAGGTTAAGATAAGGATTCAAAAGGAGAAAAAATTATATCTGAAAAGAACATGATAATGAATTCAAATGGATTCCCATGGTCATGAAAATTTGACGAAAACTACTTGGAGAGTCTTCAAATGATTTTGATTATAGGTTAAGAGAAGGATTCAAAAGGAGAAAAAATTATATCTGAAAAGAACATAATAGTGAATTCAATTATTCTTACACTCTTATTCAATTATTCTTATACTCTTTCCCTCTAGTATATTTCTTAACAATATAAGGTTAAAACATTCATCTTATGATCACATGTTATATATGATATCAAAATACAATGGTGGAGCATTAGAAAACTTCATGCTAGTGAATGAACTGACAACTAGATGAATAATAGATATAGGCCTTATAGAAACAAGTTGCTCATATAATTGTTTAAAATCCTCAAAAAATATGCTATTTTTATTTCCAACAAAACTATATGTTAGAAATGTCCATTGAAGAATGTAAACTCTCCTTATGCTACTCTATGCCTAGTAGAACATTAGCCCTATAGACCAAAAACACCATTTAATTTATGTTACTTCCACAATACATGCACACATAAACAACATAGTTTTCACACATTGATTTTATCACATGCATGGTTAATCAACATTGACAAACCAACATTAGATATATTTTTATTGTTGCACTTTCCAACATACCATCAAAACTTATTCACTCTATACCTTGCAATAACTTGCATTGAAAATAATGTCTTTTGCATACTAGATACTACTACATTAGGTTATATATGTTTTCCCTAAAGGGAGCACATGAGGAGGGTTTTGATGGGGATATGTTTTTATGCCATAGGTTCGAGGGTTTTCTGCAGGGGTTTTTCATGACCCTGGTGATGTGTGGAAGGTTATATTTCACCCTAGCATTATGGATGCCAACTTGCAAATCATGGACAATAAAGAAGATATTGTATCTGAGGATATGATATTTATGAATCCCCGAGTCGACCCTTCCTTGGTGTCGTAATCATAGGATGTAATCTTGCATGAGGGGTATTATTTGGAAGGATCTCCAAGATTGCTGATCCTAACCATGTTGGATCACACCATATTGAATATATTCTGGGGGATTTTTGTAAATATGTTGGAGAAGAGAGTGAATGCCTCGGGGATGCAGGTACTAGTGGAGTTTCAGGACCATGTGGAGAGGTCGAGGGTGCTTTGTATGCGCACACATGTTTTCCTTTGTCTCGGGTTATGGAAACAAAAATTGGTTTTGATCTCTTTAGTTTTCGGTCTTAGGGTTTATTGGCAGAAAATTGGACCTTGAGGAGTTATAGGTGGTGACTCATTCACTAATAAGAGAAGTGTGGTCATAAGTGTAGGAGGGTGGTTAAGTCATGAGGTGGAGGGGATTCTTTGGTAGTAGGGAAGGATCTTCAAGTTATCTAGATTGTTGATTTGTATGGTCACAAAGTTGTAGGGAAATTTTGTGGCAGAAGGGTCTCGATGGATTCACTCAATTCGTGGATTCAGACTCACTAGGTTCTTGTTATATATTATGCTCTGATAGTTCATTTACTATCCATGGGATGGATTGGGTTCCTCTTTCACACCAAAGATGATGCTTGGAAAATATTGGGGGGTCATTGGTACTGGGATAAGAAATTACTCGGTGCTAAACCCTGTCATCCCTTGTTTGATGTCTGAGCAGAGCTTATTATGGTATGATAAGGGACTAAAGGCTATTAGAGAGGTCTTAGAGAAGTTCACTACCTATGAATATAGTTGCAAGAACAAGAGTCTCTGCTATGTGGCACAAATTCTGGTTGATCTAGACCCCAATCAAAGGATTTTTGAATCCATTGAGTTGGTGGTTGGCGATTGGTCCTACAGTCAATTATTAGATTATATTAATGTTCCATTTATGTTTTCTAATTGTCACAAAGTTGGACACATAATGGCATATTACAAGTTTTCATTCCATAGGAAGTTTGACAGAAAGGATAGATGTCTTCTTGGAGGTATGGGTTCAGGTCCAAATCTATGTTTGTGAATGTTGGACACACATACCTATCCTTTACATTTGGAGGGGGGTGGTGTGACACAAATTCAAGGTGCCCAATTTGAAAAAAATAAGCTTTTAGTCAAATGTTTTGATTGGTAATTTTAATATTCCCTTGGAAGAAGTTGCCTAGAGAGGAGTAGATAATCCTTCTCTTTGGGATAGATTTGGAAATGATCTGGACCTTTCTCCAACTCAGTGGATTAAACTAGAAGAACTTTGGACCAAGATCTCCACTCCTCTACAAGGTTTAGGTAAGTATTTTCCTATTCAAATCCCTACTTATGTCTTTGATTCTAAACAAAATCTGGAATGTGGGTCCTCTTCGGTGGATAAGACTACTCCTGGTCCATATTCAAGAGTGGTCTCAACAAATATCCCTTTTGTGACCCAGGATCTTTTATTTGATGACTATCACATTGATTTCATTAAAGAGCATAAACAAAGATTATGTGCAACATTAATGAAAAAAATATACACATGAAAAATAATAAGAAGAACAATTGCACAAGACTTGATAACGAAGTTTGTCCCAACAATGGACTATGTCTCCGGGCCCACTTCTTAATGGAGAGGCCTTTATATTATCTCAACAAAAATTGGCATAAATACATAGAAATACCTCAAATCTGGAAATGCCTTGAAAATTTGTTGCTCCAATCCAAATTGTGATTGTACCAGTGGATTCATGAAAAAATGATTATAAATTCATCAAATTATTTCATTGTCACATCGAGACCCCTCCTGGGCTCCTTGCCTCAAAATTCATTCCACAACATCCGTACGAACTTGCAATCAATACTCCTCCTGCATTGAAAATAATGCCCAAAAATGGGCCTGCGGACCCCCCCTGCTCGGTAATAAAATGAGTTTAAATGTTTAATGGTGGGTGAAATTTAAAAAAGGTCTGTTAGATGGGCCAGTTGGTAGAGGTTTAAGTTAAGGCATTGGTTATGGGGAGGTCCTAGGGTCAAACCCGCGGGCCTCCTCTTTAGACGTTGGTTATACATACATACATACATACATACATACATACATATATATATATATATATATATAGCGAGAAAAACCCCATATAGACTACACTAGGGTTCAACATGTAGGCATATCTAACTGTCTAAAAGTATCCTACTCTTTATACTACCCCGAAAATACCCCACATTCATACAATAAATACAAAGTAAAAGGATCTGGTAACTCTACCTTAAACTTTGCGTCCGATGTCGATCCTTTCGCGTTCAATTGCTCCTCAACTACAAGTCTCCTCCAAAGGTCGACCTGCATTCACAAAAAGAAAAACCAGAAACTATGAACATGCATCATATATATTAATTAGTGGGTTAGATGTTAGTGTGAAACATACATAAAACATAAAGAATGAACACATCATATTTTTGGACATAAAAAATATTCCTTTTATTGATATCACAAAGTTTACTTACAATGAGATTGGCGACTGCTCCACGAACCTAGTCTGGGCTCCTCTTCACCAAGCTCCAACTTCACTTCCACGTATTTTTATCCTCTCACACTTCTCTCTAGGGAAATGGCATAGGCTTATAATGGAGGGAAAAGGAAAGAATGGGCAATTCTGGCACAAAACTCACAAGGTGGCTGCAAATCTTGGGGCAAGGAGGGGATGTGAAATGGGCATAGTTTCACTATTCTTATGCTTATTTTAGGAATAATACCCCAAAACCTCCTTTTATATTATAAAATTATGGTTATTCGGTTGGGTGACGGGCTATAGGCGGTGGGACAGTTTGAAAACTACCCAATAGCCCATAATCTCAATGAATTCTTGGCAAATTTTTAATTTTTGCAACATTTGTGGGTATACGCGGGATGTAATGGTGCATCTAGAATATGTACATGGGGTATAGTGGCACAAAAAGTGCATGTATGTGGTAAGTAGTGGTGCAGGGCACGTAAATATTCAAAAATATGTTTTTTAAGAAGAACTGCTCAGTGATGGCTTGGAAAAAATAGCAAGTAAGAGGGCCTGATGCTAGGTATGCATGTATGGTGCAATTTAGGGTTATAACAGATGCCCCCTAATGTTTGAGGTCAGAAGAACATCTGATGGCATAAATACATTACAAATATTCACTAATGTACGAAGCGAGTGAGCCCGAGACTAGATTTCATGAGGTGCCATCTACAAGAATAATAATTGTCTCACCGAGGTGGGCATACCCATGCTTAGGATGAAATAAATCATCACTTCCAATCTAATACACTACAGGTCCATGTCATATAACTATATAAAGTGTATCCATGAGTAATAGACAATGGATCTACATCTCAAAATCAAATATATACATGTATAGTATCCATCTTCAAGAAGCCAAATGACGCCTGATGGATGGAGATGAAGCCTTTAGAGCTCAAGCAACAACTTCAAGATCTTAAAAAATCAGGTAGGAGTGTAATGTGAGTGTACGACTTCACTACCCAGAGGTCTTCGATGGCTCGTGGGGAACAAACAAGAGGATATTGGTGACTAGACAGAGAAATTCATTGATTTCGAACAAAGACTTGATTGGACTTATGGGGATGGTCGGGCATGAGGGCAAGAGACAAACTTTAGAAAGGCCGACTCAAGTTGGGTAAAACTTCCCTTGGACAATAGCACGATAGATGATCAGACTTAGGAAGCATGATAGTGACATAAGTTCATGATGCAAGAGGAAACACAAACTCTCCATGTGTTTGGAAGAATAACCAAACAGAGGAGGACACAACTCTATGTAGCGAGAACAACTTCCTAAGGTCATATTAAATCCCAATTCTTGATGAAAAACGAAAGGATGTGATTTTTCCAAGGGTGACTCATTGTGCTACCATAAAAATAAAATACTTTTCCCATCCTCTTTTTGGGGTGTATTTGATTTTTTTGTCTTTTTCAATATTTTGAAGAGCTTGAAAAAGAATAAAAGAATGCTACGTTATAAAGGAGGAACAAGTGTCGCAAGCACACTAGTTCCAAGTGCAAGGAACACACTAATTCTCATAGCAAGGAGACATGTGTAGGGAAATGACACTCGAGAAAATTCCTCCATGGGTCAAGGTGTTAGGTCGTAGAGGCAAAGTCCTACAAGGCTTGCGTATAAGGCATGCTTCGAAGGTTCAGTTGAGAGAAACATGGAGCCATAATTAGGCCAAAGACGCAAGGATGAAACTGCGATTGGAAAGACACGATGAAACCCCCTTCTGTGTATTTTTCACGAGCCCAGAGAAGGTAAGCTCAGTAGTTTTTCATTTTTTGAGAGTCTGAAAAAGCATAAAAGAAGACTCTGCTGGGGTACCTTTTTCGAAAATAGTCTAGTCGGTTCAAAAAAGGGATAAACTAGCACCGAAAAGATGTCCATTCAAAACCTTTTTAACGAGTGTGACATAGACAAGATCACTCGACGATCTTTTCAATTTTAAGGAGTCTAAAAAGAGCTTAACTATGGACTCACAACCTTTTTCTAGATTTAGTCTCCTTAGCCCGAAAAAGTATAAAATCTACTTAGGAGAAATCTCCCGGTGAGATGAATCTCCCGAGGTGTACCTTTTTCCTCCTTAATCTACAGGCTAGAAAAAGGGGTAAACTCATCCCAATAGATATTTTTTTGAACCAATTAATGAGTGTGAAAGAACAAGGTCAGTCAGAGATATTTTCAATTTTAAGGAGTTTGAAAAGAGCTTAACTATGGACTCCGTATAATATGTTATTCTGGACCAATTAACGAGTGTGAAGGAACAAGGTCACTCGAAAATATTTTCAATTTTAGGGATTCTTAAAAGAGCTTAACTATGGACTCTGTGGGTGTTCCTTTTTCATAAATTTAGTCCCTCAGGCCCGAAAAAGGGTTAAACTTATACCTGAGAATACTCTTCTAGTGAACCGAAGTTCTTAGAGTATACCTTTGTTCGTAAAAATGACCATCCAGACCGATAAAGGGGTAAACTACCGACGGACAGACGTGCCTTCAAGTTTTGGTTTGGCGAGTGTGAAGGACAACAAGATCGGTCGACAATATTTTCATGTTTAAAGAGTCTGAAAAGGGATTAAAAGAAGAATTGTTTTCCGGGAGTCCCGAGGGTGAGGTCAAGAGTGATGACATATCAGACGTATGAGGCTCAATCTCGTAATCAGGACAAGACTAACAAGGACTCTTGAGCCTAAATGCTTTAACGATGGCATGGACACGAAAATGCAACCAGGATCTACTTAGGGCATCCATGTAGAAGTAGGCTCTACCACCAAATTATGACACTTCTAAAGAAAAAATGATGGTTCTGTGTCACAATTCATTGGGTTCAATCCTGTGGAAAAGAAGAAAAGACAACGAGATGCAAAAAAGTGGAGGTGGAAACCTAACTTGAATGAAAAAAGTTGAAAAAAATGACTTTTACCAAGGAATATTTAAAAGTGACCCATCTCCCAAAAAGTTTTCCAAACCAAAAGTGAAGTGTATTGTAACATCCAATGAGAAACTCAAGAACCACGTTAAATGATTTTCAAGATAGAAAAAATGACAAAAGTGTTCAAAAAATGAAAAAAAGAGCCAAAAAAGTCTATAAATAGAGGCTGACAGCTCATTATCATCATTGCAAATTGAGAATTGACCAAAAAGCCAAAAAGACCCCTTTGCTAAAAGAGTTGATTCCAGGGGCTTCAAAGGATGAAACAAACTTCTGCTTGGATCAGGTAAGTACAAATCAACCCCTCTTGCATTTCAATACTTCCTTTTTGCATTTACTTTAGTTTTGGGGGGGGCTCACACTCCTAAAAGTGGGCGTCCCTACGTGTACGTGGGCTGTCCAAGGACAACTCGCATATGTACGCGAGCAAAAAACAATCTGCCTGCGTGCATACGTGACTGTGTCCAATACAACCCACGTACACCCTCAAAAACATTAAAAAATTGAAAGCACAAGAGTTAACTCCCCTTTGAACTTGTTTTTAACAGGATGTATGTCCACTGGAGAGAGAGGGAGCATGATGATATATATATCTTGGTCGATGAGGACCCTGCAACTATGGCCGCATTGAGACAATGCGGTTTGTGGAATTTCTTTCGGTGTCCATTCATGAGGGTTGTTACATACCCACTTCGGAATTCAGAAAATTTCGGCCTTTTTCTTCTTTTCTCTGAGGAATGGAATTCCCCGAATCCCTACAAGGCCTGATATAGACCCTGCCATCCCTTATCCGTACTCATATGATCAGCAGCTAGGACCACAGGCCTTATCAGAAAGGTGCTCGTCAGCTTTCTTGATTCGGGAAATCGCGATACATGTATTTCTTTTTCTCTCTTGTCTTTCGAAGGGCCGAAACCCAAAACAGTTTTAACTGCTTATCGAGATTCATAGCAACTCAGATTAAGTCCTGGTACTCTACCCTTCGGGATTTCGCATACCAAAAATTCAGGATATGCGACGACAAGAGGTTTTGCGCTTAGGTTTCCCGGGAGCTGAATCTCTGAAACCTACATACATACATACATACATACATACATACATATATATGTATATATATATATATATATATATATATATATATATATATATATATATANATTTTGGGAATTCGCAAACTAGATTTTCGGGACTGGCAAGTACAAGAGAACTTTCCAATAGGTATCTTGGGTACCAAAATACCAAAATACCCAATATTATCTATGCTAATCCATTTCGGCATTCCTCCTTTCAGGATTTTGCATTATGTGAAAACAAGGGGTCTCACCCCTAGGTTTCCCAGAAGTCGAAAACTTTGAGTCATCAAAACTTTAAACATGCTCCTCTATTTCAGGGTTTCCCCCATCAAGATTTCGCTAATTGGGGTTTCGAGACTGGAAAATTCATGGGGCCCGCACTTAGGTACCCTGGGTGCTGAAATACCGAAGTATAACCACTTCTCCACACTTTATTCTTTCGGGGTTTTGCAAGTCAGGATTTTGGGACTTGCGAGTATAAGGGAAACTTACCCTTGGGTTTTTTGGGTACTGAAACACCAAAATGATGAACCAAGTCACACTATGCCAATTCAGGATTCCATGAGTCAGGGTTTTGTATATCAGAATTTTGGGATACAAGAGGTTGAAGATTCACACTCCTCGACTACCCGAATGCCGAAAAGCCGATACACCCGCTCATCATACACTTGACCAATTTTGGGGTTTTGCAAGTCGGGGTTTCAGGACTTACGAGTACAAGGAAATAATCCCTTAGGTGATCTGGGTTCTGAAACATCGAAAAGTCAAAACTCATCCATACGCCGTCATTTCAGGTTTTCGTGAATCAGGGTTTTCGGTCTTGCGAGTACAAGAGAACTCGCACTTAGGTACCCCGGGTGCCAAAAAGCCAAAATGCTTACCGGTCACCACGTGTACTCTATAGATGGATAGTCCAGGTACTCCCATGGGTCTTGGAATCGATGGTCCCGATTTCTTCGCTACTTATGAAGGTTAAAAAGGGGTCGAGGCATTAACACCTGTGTTCCTTCATCCAATTTAATGGTCGTAACAGACCTTAGATTCTTCGAAAGGATCTCATTCGTGCATTTAGCAAGAGGAAGGGTATCCTGGGTACCGAACCACCAAAAGGTCCTTAATTCATCCACACGCTGTCATTTCGAGATTTCGTGGGTCGGGGTTTTGGGACTCGCGAGTACAAAAGGACTCACACCTAGATACCCCCAGTGCCGAAACTCTGAAATATTGAAGTCTAAGAATAGCATTCTCTCCCATGCAGGATTTTAAAAGCTACACCATTAATTCCTTCTTCGGGCCCTTGGGTAAATTTCACCAGGTTTGAAGACCCGACTGGAAGGTCCTCTTAAAATCTCTAAGCTATTAGCTTCTATGACTGGTAGTGAGCAAGCTCAAGGTTTTTACTGCGAAGGCAGTCCTTTCTACGCACTTACCCCGGCTTTATAGAGTAAGGGAACTTTCCCAAAAGTAGACCTGAAAAACTGACTTATTCATAAATATATATATATATATATATAAACTGAATGTGGTCATTCCAACATAAGCATGCAACCACCATTTCCGATCAAAACACTATGCAAACATTTCTTACACAGAAACCATTTATAAGTGTTCAAACCATGAGCATACATTCCAAGATATTTAATGCAAGACACAAGATATAAACACTTATCAGAAAACACTAGGTGATGCAATTGCTGAGAGGGGCATTCGTTTCCACCCAATCGTAGGCTCAGTGACTCCGAATGGATTTACCACTAGCCACCCCCGAGCTAGACCACGATGCTTGAGACTCTCTGTCTCGGTTTTTCAGTGATCGAGAATGAAGGTTACTCTCCTTCTTCTCTGCTATCGCTTACTCTGTATTTTGTTCCAGAGTTCTTCCGATCTCTTTCATGTGATCTCTCCCTCGTGTCCGTCCCCTCCCACACCTTTTACCTGCCTTTTATTTTCCAGCGAGGTTGCATGTGGCATGAATTTCCTCGTGGTGGTCAGGTCTGAGGCCTCCATGGATGGGCGGTTCACCCCCATCCCTCATTAACTCATGAGGAGCCTCTTCACCTACCATCCTGATGAGTAATTCATTTTGAGGCCAGCGAGCCGCTCTTGGTTCTCCGAGCTAGTGAAGACCAAATATGGTTTGGTTCAGTGGAAGTTAACGCCACCATTCCAGGTTCCTTCCACCACCTTTCTTCAGCCATCGTGGTCTCTTTTTCAGCACATCCCCCTCCCAGTAGTCCTACAACATATCTTCATAACATTATTTACATTCTTCGACCCTTTATACTAAGTTCCATTCAAATCACACATTCACATCTTTGAGTTTTCCATAGTTCTTGGCCAGTATAGTTATTTTTATAGACTGGGGGAAACAGGGTGTTAAAATTCCCTCCCCCTTAAAGGAACATTGTCCTCGATGTTCTATCTATCAAAATGACATGTATGTACCGAGACAAACAAAATCAGATATGCCTATTTCATGGCATCCTCCATTTCCCATGCAGCCTCATCTGGGCCAAAATGTCCCCACTTCACCTTGACCTGTGCAATGGTTCAGTTCCGGAGCAGGGTTTCCTTTCTGTCCAGTATGCATTGAGGTTCTAGTAGGAATTCTCCCTCTAGTTCCACCTAGATCACAGACCAGTCAATTATATGATTAGAATCATCTACATATTTCTTCAATAATGAAACATGGAAAACATTATGTGCTTTTACTATGGGAGGAAGTGCTAGCCTATAGGCTACAGGTCCCACTCTATTTAGAACCTCAAAGGGTCCACAATACTGAGGTGCCAACTTGGCACAAGCTCCCATTTTCAGAGAACTCTTCCTGGGCCTAACTCTGAGATATACATGGTCTCTCGTCTTGAACTCTCTTGGAGTTCTCTTTTGGTCGGCGTAACTTTTCTGTCGATTTTGAGCGACCTTCAGGTTTTGTTTTATATGAGTCACTTGTTGTTCCATTTCTTTCAACATGTCGGGTCCAAAATAAATTCTGTTTATGGGATTACTCCAACTGATAGGAGTGTTGCATGGCCTACCATATAGGACTTCGAAGGGGCTCATCTTTAAGGATTCTTGGTAGCCATTGTTGTAGGCGAATTTCACCAGTGGCAGGTAATCTTCCCACTTCTTGGGTTGATGCATTACATGCATTCTTAGCATGTCTTATAGTATTTGGTTCACTCTTTCTGTATGTCCATTGGTTTGAGGGTGATAGGTGGTGCTAAACAACAACTTGGTCTCTAAACCCACCATCAGTGATTTCCAAAAGTTGGAAGTGAATTTCGTGTCTTTGTTAGAGATGATCTCTTTCAGCATACCATGCATTTTAAATATCTCCTTCATGAATACCTGAGCGATGTCTATTGCCTTGTAAGTCGACTTAATGGGGATGAAATGGGTATACTTTCTCAATTTACCATGATGGCATCATTTTTTTTGGTCGAGGTTGGTAATCCGGTGATGAAATCCATGGAGATGGTTTCCTATTTGCATTCCGGGATTGGTAGAGGTTGCAATAATTCTGTTGGGTGTCGGTGTTCTGATTTTACCTATCGGCATTCTATGCATTTGGCTAGGTACTCATCTATGTATTTCTTCAATCCAGGCCAATAGAATTGTTTCCTAGTGGCCATGATCATCTTCTGGTATCCTGGATGACCAGTATAGGGGCTTTTATGTAGTTCATCCAATATGAACCTCTTCAAGTCATCACAATCTGGGATATACAATCTTCTTCGGTAATGTAATGTCCCCCACCTCTTAGAGAGGTGATGAGGAGACTCAGTGGCCTGGGCACCCCACTAGCTCATAGTCTCACAATGCGGGGGGGGTAAGTCAAGAAGTTAAAAGTTATATTTTTAAGTTGACTTAAGAAAGGAAAAGGATAAAGGAGTAAAATATAACTCAACAGAAGAATAGAAGATTAACCCTGGGAGTTAACCTAACTCAACAAAGAATTAGAAGGAAAAGTATAAGTAAGAGGTTGGGGCACACCTATTACTCATTCTAGTTTTGGATTAGCATTTGCTATTGTTCTTGAGCATTCAGTTTGGGGGTTTTGCTGTACAAACCCTTGTGAGCAACTCAGTCGTGAAATATCCATTGACCTTGTTCCACAGCTTGGTCTCGGGGATGAAAGACTCGTCCACACCATTCTAGTCTCATCCCATCTCCATCTAGTGCTTCATAAGGTAGCAGGTTGTACTGTTCTTGTTTTTCCAGCAAGGGCGCACCATCATCTAGAGGGAGGTTCGATCCAGCTTATCCTGAGGGCTTGGGTCCATTTCGATAGTTGGGTTTTGTTTGTAGGAGCAGGACCATCCATTTGAGGGACTTTCTGGAGGGTTATCATCATTATACATTTGTCTGTAGATTGGGATGTCTGGGAGCCATAGGGGACATCCTGTGATTCAGTAAAACTCATATCTAGGGAGATCTGCTTGAGAACTGAGTCCAAAACTTCTCCCATGAGATTCTCATAGCCTGATCTATATTCTTGGAGAGTTTCAGATCATTTGGAGGCCTCCTTCATCAGGGCCGAACCAGCTAGGGTTTCAGTCACCCAGCGGGGCACACCATTCAGTGGAGGAATTCAGATCTACGGGGTTTGAGAGTGGATTTGAGAATTTGGACATCTAGGTTGTCCTTACAGTTCCCCAATCTATCATTTGGCATATTTCTCGGGATGATTGGACAATATTGGTAGCAGGGAAAAATTATTGAGGGCTTCATCATTCTAGCAAGACGTGGCACTTTCTAGCTTGGAGGTTGAGCATTAGTACAGCTCAGATCAGCTTGATTCAGTCTTCATTGTATATCCAGCCTTTGGAGGCTTATTTTGTATTGTTTGGATCATTTTGCAGCAGCTCATATCTATTGCTTGTACGACCATCTGAGGTATATGCCAGATCGTCCATCTATTATAATGATCTTACATTACTCATAATAAAAAGGTTAGATCTTTTCTTGTGCTTCTACATCTTGAATATATTGTGATCTCCATGTGTTGATGAATCTTGTATGCACTTAATAACTCAATAAATTAGTAGTAGTTAGTGATCCCAAGAAAGAATTTGGCTTGGGATCATTACAAGTAAGTGAGTAGGCCTCCTTCCATCATCCGGTAGTCTCTATACTTTACCCCTGTGGGTTCTTGTTGTATGTACGAGGTCACGGTCTGGACAAAGGGATCTGTTTATTGTGCATTTCTGACTCTTTCCTTGACATTTGTCTTGCAGGAGCTCACTTTATCTAGGTGAATTGTTTTCATGCTTCTACTAAGGGCATCAACCACCCTATTTTCCTTTCCCTTAATATGTTTGATTTCAAAATCAAACTCCCTGAGGAGGGACATCCACCTAGCTTGTTTGGCATTGAGCTTTGGTTGGTCAAACAAATATCACAATCCACAGTGGTCTGTCATAAGTACAAATTTTCTTCCCAGGAGGTAATGCCTCCACATTTTCAAGGCGTGCACTATGGTAGCCAGCTCTAGATCATGGGTCACATAGTTGAATTCATGCTCATTCAATTTTTGGGATTCATAGCAGATCACACTTCCTCCTTACATAAGGAATCCTCTGAGCCCTTCCTTATAGGCATCTATGCACACGAGGAAGTTAGCTTCGGGATCGACGATCTTCAACACGGGTGCATGGGTCAGTAGATGTTTTAGGGTCTGAAATCTTTCTTTACATTTCTGTGTCCACATGAATTTTGTTCCCTTTTTCTGTAGGGCAGTGATTGGACAACCAATATTGGAGAATCCTTTTATAAATATTCTATAATATCTTGCTAATCCCATAAAGGATCTGATATCCAAAACATCCTTTGGGGTAGGCCATTCCATGATAGACTTGATTTTGTCAGGGTCTACTACTACTCCTTCTTCGAATAGAACATGGACTAAGTAATGTATTTGCTTCTGGAAGAATTCACATTTGCTGAATTTGGCATAGAGTTGATGTTCTCTTAGCACTTGCAGCACAAGCCTAAGATGCTCTTCATGCTCTTCTTCATTCTTTGAGTAAATTAATATATCATCAATAAAAACCAGCATGAATTTGTCTAGGAATTTGCTGAGTACATTGTTCATCAAGCACATGAAAGTGGCAGGGGCATTGGTTAACACAAATGGTACTACCCCAAACTCATAGTGACCATATCTCATCCGTAAGGCATTTTTATGGATGTCTTCACCCTTGATTCGGACTTGATGGTATCCCAACCTGAATTCAATCTTTGAGAAAATAGACGCACCCCCTAATTGATCGAACAGGTCATCGATCATGGGCAAGGGGTACTTGTTATTTATGCTTACCTTATTGAGTTGTCTATAATCTATACACAGTCTAAGGGTACCGCCCTTCTTTTTCACAAATAGGACTGGTGCTCCCCATGGAGACACGCTGGGCCAGATATAGCCCTTATCCGTCATTTCTCTTAATTGCAATTTGAGTTCAACTAACTCAGGTGTGCTCATCTGGTGCAAGTTCTATCGAGAAGTCTATATCTCTTCTCAGAGGTAGACCCGACACCTCTTCTGAAAACACATCTCTGTATTTTCTCAGGGTAGGGTGGTTTTCGAGGCTTGGTTTGTCATCTTCAATAGTTTTCAACACTTGTATTGCATATAGGGGACATCCTTTTCGACAATACTTTCTCATTTGCAGAGCTGATATTTGTCTCACCGAGACAGGTTTTCAAATCCCTTGAAGGGTTATCCTTTTCCCTTTTTTACTTACACATTCTAAGGTTTTATGGTAACAGTCCAATATGGCTTTATGGTCGACTAGCCAGTCCATACCAATCAATAGATCATACGATCCCAGGGGTAATATGTTAAAGGTTTCTTGGGTGGGGAATTCACCCAACATTAATTGGCAGGTTGGTATGACCTCTGCTACCCTTCTTTTGGTGCCAGTGGCTAACTGTACCAACCATGGATTGGTAGTTTTTTGTGACTATAGTTTACACTTATCAACAACCTTAGGGGCTATATAACTCAAATTTGAACCAGGGTCAATCAAAATAGACACTAGATGGTTGGAAATCATACCTTCTATTTCCACCACTGAAGCTTGGTGGTCATCTTGCTTATTATCCAAGGCTACATAAATTTGTGGCACACTACTGGCCACATCATTGATAGTGGTAGCTTCTTGGATGTTGTAAATTCTCCGACTATTCTGTTGTCGGTGTGGACAGTCTCTCAGTGGATGTTCTTCTCCACAACCCCAACATTTCAAAGGTTCTCTCTTTGGGTTATCAGTCTTTACTGGGGCAGATCTAGAAAGTTTATTTCCACTCAAGGAGGGAAAGTTTTGCTAGTGTACACTTTGGGCTGGGAAGCTCATCCTTGAGTTCTTTTTATAGTCCTTAAATCTTGGGGATTTAAACCCCTTTTTCTGGAATCCCAAACTATTCTTCTGCTTCCAACCTTCGTGAGGTTCTGTTCGATGTCCAAGCTATTCATAACAATATCTTTCCTTACAAATAGTATCTCCTAGGGTCTTTGGTTCGTCAAATTCAATCCTCTTCTGATAGTCCTTAGGTATTCCACTGATGAATCGTTGCACCTTTTCCTTTTCTTCTTTTATGTAGGGTACATACCTCAGCAACTCGAGGAATCTGCTGACATATTCCTCTATGGTGAGTTTCCCCAGCTTAAGTTCATAGAATTCTTTAGTCTTTTCATTGAAATATTTTTCCGACAGATACTTCTTCCTGAAGTATTTCTCAAATCGTTCCCAAGACATGTCTTCTTCATGAATCCCTTTTACATTCTTAAGGTCTTCCCACCAAATGGAAGCCTTTCTGTTCAAGTTGAACGTGGCCACTCGAGCCTTCAAATTTTCTGAGAAGTCATGGACTCTGAAATACTTCTTTAGTCCAAGCAGTTAGGCCTCTACTTCCTCTCCTTTATTTATTTCACTGTCAAAGGAGGGTGGTTTTTCCTTCCTGAATTCTTCGAATTTATGACCCTTGGAAAGATTTCGCTTCTTCTATTTTCTTCGGGAATAAGAACGAGTTTTGTTGCTAGAAGAGCCCTTCGAACCGCCATCTTCCTTCCCAAAGGAATCGTCCACCACTAGTCCTTTACCTCTGGGATGGACCTTTTTCAAGGTGATCCTCTCAGTGTGGCCACTGATATGACCATTTTTCTATACCTCAGGTTCATGTTGCATTTTTCTTTGTAGGTCGGATAAGCTCTATAGTAAAACTACGTTAATTTCTATTTGCTTCTCTTGTTCTTTCATCATCCTCTCATTGTCAGCCTTGCAGCTTTGTAATTCGACCATGAGACTCCTCACAATCTCAACTAGATCTGGAGGGGTCCCTACTGCCCTCCTTTCATCAGACTCTTTGTCTCTATTGTGGGAACCTTCCCCCACCTCTTGGTGAGTTGCCATTCTATGCGTCTATAATTTCCTGCAACTGATCGTCTGCTTGGGTGCAAAATACAAACGCTGGTTATTAGTCAATATTTATATTTATTTATAACCAGTACATAATTCATATTTTTCACATGTACACACACACAATAGGAGTTTTCATTCTTAACTTTGTCTTTTGATTAGGAAGGTTAAGACATGGGGTTACTCCTTTTAAGAGTGTTTTGAATGGAGCTTCTGCGCAACTCGTTCTTGAGCCCAAGAAAGCCAAGTGTTGTAACCATGCTCTGATACCAATTTGTAACATAACCGCTTCAGAATTCATAATTTTTTGGTCTTTTTATTCTTTTCTCCGAGGAACGGAATTCCCCGAATCCCTGCAGGGCCTGATACAGACCCTACCATCCCTTATCCGTACTCATATGATTGGTGGCTAGGACCACAAGCCTTATCGAAAAGGTGCTCGTCGACTTTTGCGATTTGGGAAATCGCGATACATGTATTTCCTTTTCTCTCTTGTATTTCGAAGGGCCGAAACCCAAAACGGTTTTAACCGCTTCTCGAGATTCACAGCAACTCGGATTAATCCCTGGTACTCTACCCTTCGGGATTTCACATATCAGAAATTTGAGATATGCGACGACAAGAGGTTTTGCGCTTAGGTTTCCCAGGAGCCGAAACTTCAAAACTTGCATACATATATATGTATATATATATGTATACATCTCTCTGTCTATTTCGGGAATTCACAAACCAGGTTTTCGGGACTGGCGAGTACAAGAGAACTTGCCAATAGGTATCTCGGATACCGAAATACCGAAATACCCAATATTATCCATGCTAATCCATTTTGGCCTTCCTCCTTTCGGTATTTCACGTTATGTGAAAACAAGGGGTCTCACCCCTAGGTTTCCCGGAAGCCGAAAACTCTGAGTCATCAAAACTTTAAACATGCTCCTCTATTTCGGGGTTTCCTCCATCGGGATTTTACTAGTCAGAGTTTCGAGACTGGCGAATTCATGGGGCCCACACTTAGGTAACCTGGGTGCCAAAATACCGAAGTATAACCACTTCTCCACACTCTATTCTTTCGGGGTTTTGCAAGTCAGGATTTTGGGACTTGCGAGTACAAGGGAAACTTACCCTTGGGTTTTCCGGGTACCGAAACATCGAAATTCTGAACCAAGTCATGCTATGCCAATTCGGGATTCCGTGAGTCAGGGTTTTGTATATCAAAATTTCGGGATACAAGAGGTCGAAGATTCACACTCCTCGACTACCCAAATGCCGAAAATATGATACACCCACTCATCATACACTTGACCGATTTCAGGGTTTCGCAAGTCAGGGTTTCGAGACTTGCAAGTACAAGGAAATACTTCCTTGGGTGTTTCGGGTTCCGAAACACCAAAAATTCCTAACTCATCCATACGTCGTCATTCTGGGTTTTTGTGAATTGGGGTTTCAGGTCTTGTGAGTACAGGAGAACTCGCACTTAGGTACCCCGGGTGCCGAAAAGCTGAAATGCTTACTGGCCACCACATGTACTCTACAACTGGATGGTCCAGGTACTCCCATGGGTCTTGGAATCGACGGTCCTAATTTCTTCACTACTTACGAAGGTTAAAAATGGGTCGAGGCATTAACGCCTGCGTTCCTTCATCCAATTTAATGGTCGTAACAGACCTTACATCCTCTGAAAGGATCTCATTCGTGCATTTAGCAAGAGGAAGGGTATCCTGGGTACCGAACCACCGAAAGGTTCTTAATTCATCTACACATTGTCATTTCGGGATTTCACGGGTCAGGGTTTCAGGACTCACGAGTACAAAAGGACTCGCACCTAGATACCCTGGGTGCCAAAACTCTAAAATATCAAAGTCTAAGAATACCATTCTCTCCCATGCAAGATTTTAAAAACTATGCCATTAATTCCTTCTTTAGGCCCTTGGGTAAATTTCACCAGGTTTGAAGACTCGACTAGAAGGTCCTCTTAAAATCTCTGAGCTATTAGCTTCTATGACTGGTAGTGAGAAAGCTCAAAGTTTTTACTACGAAGGTAGTCCTTTCTAGGCACTTACCCCCGCTTTATAGAGTGAGGGAAATTTCCCGAAAGCAAACCTGAAAAACTACACCTATTCATAAATAAATATATATATATATAAACCGAATGTGGTCATTCCAACATAAGCATGCAACCACCATTTCCAATCAAAACACCATGCAAACATTTCTTACACATAAACCATTTATAAGTGTTCAAACCATGAGCATACATTCCAAGATATTCAATGCAAGATACAAGATATAAACACTTATCAGAAAACACCAGGTGATGCAACCGCTGAGAGGGGTGCTCATTTCCACCCAACCATAGGCTCGGGGACTCTGAATGGATTTACCACTAGCCACCCCCGATCTAGACCACGATGCTTGAGACTCTCTGTCTCGGTTCTTCAACGATCAAGAACGAAGGTTACTCTCCTTCTTCTTTGCTATTGCTCACTCTGTATTTTGTTCCAGAGTTCTTCCGATCTCTTTCCTGCAATCTCTCCCTCACGCCCATCCCCTCCCACACCTTTTACCTACCTTTTCTTTTCTGGTGAGGTTGCATGTGGCACGAATTTCTCCATGGTGGTCAGGTCTAAGGCCTCCATGGATGCGTGGTTCACCCCCATCCCTCATTAACTCATGAGGAGCCTCTTCACCTACCATTCTGATGAGTAATTCATTTCGGGGCCAGTGAGCTGCTCTTGGTTCTCCGAGCCAGTGAATACCAAATACGGTTTGTTTCGGTGGAAGTTAACGCCACCATTCCAGGTGCCTTCCACCACCTTTCTTCAGCCATCATGGTCTCTTTTTCAGCACATCCCCCTCCCAGCAGTCCTACAACATATATTCATAACATTATTTACATTCATCGACCCTTTATACTAAGGTCCATTCAAATCACACATTCACATCTTTGATTTTTCCATAGTTCTTGGCCAGTATAGTTATTTTTACAGACTGGGGGAAACAGGGTGTTACAAGGGCACAACATAGGCTATTGAATGCCTTGGTGGACTATTGGCACCCCGACACTAAGGCATTCATGTTTGAGGGGCATTTGTTGACTCCAATGACTGAAGACATTTACTTTTTGATTGGCCTCTTGATGAGAGGTGAACCAGTCAACTTGTGTGCTTTTCCCCCTGGGCCTCATAACATTGTCGAGTTGACCAGACTATATTGCGAGGGTGGCACTGAGAAAGTAGGTTCTCAGGTTCTGATCCAAAATATTACCAACCTATCACTGAAAGTGATATTTTTAATCATTAGACGGATCACTAGATCCACGGCCTTACATCATGCCTCCCAGGTGCACATGCATTGTGCGGTGTAGTGCTTAAATGAACGTATATTCGACTGGAGTACGACCATGGTAGAATGCATGAAGAGACAAATCACTGAGTGTCGCGGATGGAGTAACAAAAACTTCAGATTTGGGACCATTTTGTGCTCATTCTTCTTCAAGAGGGTGCCCAGTCTTAGTCCATGAGAGACAGTGCGAGGGCATGTGGCCTCGCTCCCCACAGTGTGTATATGTGCAACGTTTCTACCATGAAAGGGGGGAGGGAAGACCATAGAGGCCTTCGACGATACTTTCTTCGACTGGTGGTCTTAGTAGATTTAGACTATAGAGGACTATCCCTATGTTGGAATCAAATTCTCCAGGGACCCTGACATGCCCCTATCTCCCGGAGCAGAGCGAGAAGAGATAGGTATGCTTTCTTTTAAAAGTTTTTAATTTTATTTTTATTTATATATATATCATTTTTATGTGTACCAAAGTATCTGACAACTATGTATCTGTTATGTACAGATGTGGGACCAATGCGTTCAAAAGATTTTGCGAGGAGTAGGCGGCATCCTCGACCAGAGGTAGTACCAATAGCGGTCGTCGGACCAACAAAAGTAGCAGGGGGACCTCCAGCTATAGAAGCTGAGAGAGTTTTGAGACAGGTGGAGCGAAACCTCACCATTCTCACTCGTACAGTGCCCATGGTCAAGATCGAGGATCTCCCACCATCTATGTAGCTTCATGTAGTTGGGGTGCCATAGACCTGGGTCCAGCTTTTCTGGCATTTGGAAAACATCATTGTTCACTATGGTAGGGCCGACAAGACCCGTGCTTAGCTAGGGTGGACTAGTTACGTGACGAGGGCACTCTTTTGTATATTTTTGAGGGCATAAGCCCCTATACCCGACATATTATTTTTTGAGGCGCTTGTGCCCACCTATGTTCTCTGAGACTTTTGATATATATATATATATATATATATATATATATATATATATATATGCATATTTACATGTTTTATGTCTTATGGATTACATTTTTACAATGTATGTACATTTGTATGTGTGTGCTTCTTTTATGTGTTTGCAATATGCCAATATAATACATGATTAGCTAGAGTATCTGTGATTTGATTTAATCTCCTAGGAACATGATTGTATGTAATATAATCAAAGTAATGTTCTAAGAGACGTACCCTAAGGAATCATCGGTGTAAAGTAGGATTGTGAATGAGGTAAACCCCATTTAACTGGGACACAACCAATTGTGCATCTAAGTAGACCCGAAGGTGAGAGATACCATGCGACAAAGTGTCATGAAGAAAATCTATCACTGCGTTGTACTCGACGACATTGTTTGTGGCATCACCTAAGCAGATACCTCCAGAAGATAACAACTGGCCTTGAGGTGTGAAAATCACCCAACCTACAGAAGAAAGCCTTTGAGTGTGTCGGCTAGCATTGTCCACGAACCCATCGAACACCTCTGATTCACTTGACATCTTCCATCGTGAAAAAGACAATATCAATAATGACACGTCCATAAAACAAAAAGATAAAAACAAACTAACTGTATAAGAACTATACATATGTACAAGAAATCACCCAAGGCGACCCACCTACGAGTAATAATTCTTGAGGTAGAGCCCATTTCTAGGCTCTGCTAACACGTTCCCTTCGAAATCAACCAGATGATAAGCGCTTTTCTTTAGTACCTCCTTTATGATGAAAGGTCCAAACCACATGGGTTTGAACTTGCCTGCCCCCAGGTGATCCTTAGCTTGGTCATAGACTAGGACAAGGTCACCTTCAGAGCAAATCCGAGGATGAATGAACCGATCATACTGACACTTGACTCTTTGATTGTGAGCCTCATTAGCCAAGGATGCATCATGTCGCTACTCATCGAGCTGCTTGAGATATAATAAGTGTTCCTCAAGTGGTGAAGTGTCTAGAAATAATTGTACTGCCAACTTTAGAGATGGGATCTATCACTCTATTGGAAAGACTGCTTCCAGCCCGTAAATGAGTTGAAAAGGTGAGAAATCGGTGGTAGTATTCACAGACGTTTGGTAGGCCCACAATGTCGATTACAACATCAAATTCCAATTTGACTTGGTTGAATTGATCGTTTGTTGTAGAATGATCTTAAGAGATTTATTCACAGCTTCCACCTAACCATTCGCTTGTGGGTAGTAAGGTGATGAGTGTTATTGCCTCAACCCAATATTTGACGTTAACTCAGACATCATTTTGTTTTGAAAGTGATTTCCATGGTTAGTGACAATCTCCTTTGAGATGTCAAACCTTGCTACAATTTGGTTAAAAATAAAGAGAGTTGTTGTTTCGCCATCATCTTTGAACTTTGGCATAGCCTCAACCCACTTTGTGAAGTAGTCTACCGCTACGATGATATAACGATGCCCCCTGGCTGAAGCCGGGTGGAATGTAGTATAATCAATCCCCCACTTGGTAAAGGGACCAACTGTAATGATGGGAAACATGCGAGCAGGGTGTGCCCTCATCTTCCGAGAGAAGATCTGACACGGGTGGCACTTCTTGACCGATTCAACGCAATCTTTGATCAATGTCGTCCAAAAATAGCCTGCTCATAGAATATTTTGGGTTGTTGCCAACCTAAACTAATGACCACCACATGCTCTAGTGTGGTAGTCATTAAGCATGAGTTCTACTTCTTCATGAGTGAGGCACTGACAAAGGATGCAATCTACACCTCGACGATAGAGAGTATCATTGAGTATGAGATAATTCTTGGCTGATGGCATATATGTCGACGCTCATCAAGAGAAGCAAATGCGAGGCACTTCAATGTCTGGATATAGACTAGTATATCTCCATACCAGGGGTCCAAAGATGAAATCAGAAAAAGATCTCCTTTAATCGGTGATTCTTCGGGCGTAACATCACTTCATTTGACCGAAAATTTCGAGATAAGTTCCGCAAATACCAGTGACTTTTTGGATTTCGCAGAAACAAAATCCAAGTCAAATTCCTGGAGGATAATGATCCATTTACTGATCTTTCCATCGATGATGTGTCGTGTCAACACATACTGGAATGGATTCACAATGGCAATGATAGTGGTCTTACGAAGAAAAATATAATGACGGAACCACTGGATAGCATGCACTGTTGCCAACGCTAGCTTCTCAACGTGGGAGTAGTTGAGTTTTGGTCCAACCAGGCCTTGGATAAGGTAATAAATCACATGCTCTTCAAGCATATCATCCTCTAGAACCAAGAATACACTGATGGTCGACTCTACCGCAGCCAAATACAATAAGAAATCTTTATTATAATTGGGAGGTCAAAGCAGCTGAGCAGACATGAGGGTACATTTCAATGCTTCAAAAGAGCGCTGAGTAGCTTCATCCCAATGGAAGCAGACTCCCTTCTTCAATAAACTCATAAAACATTTTGTGATCTCGGCATAGTTTGTGATAAAACATTGAAGACAATTCGCTTTACCCTGTAATCTTTGAAGCCGAGGGACTGTGCACGGGGGAGGCAACTAAACTATCGCCTCAACCTTAAGAGGATCGACCATGATCCATGTTGTCAAAACTATGAAACCTACCAGACAACCTGACATCATGCATAAAACAAACTTTTTTGGATTTAAGTGAATTTGATAGTAGCGACATCGCTCAAACATAAGTCGAAAGTGCATTGTATGATCAACTCTCTTACGAGATCATGATGCTAAATCCTTGAGATAATTCTTGACTATGTGTCTTAGGTCATGGAAAGAAAAAGACATGGCCCACTAAAAAGTGGCTCTAGCATTCTTAAATCCAAAAGGCATCTTCCTATAAGAAAATGTACCCCATGGACAGATAAAAGTTGTTTTATGCTGGTCCTCGAGCTTAATATGTATCTAATTGTATCCCTAAAAACCATCCATGAAAGAAAAGACCTCACAACCTGCACACTCATCAACAATATGGTTAATGAATGGGGTGGGGAAATTATCCTTTGGACATGCCTTATTCAAATCATGAAATTCCATACATACATGAATCGTTCCCTTCTTTTTGTTGACTGGAACAGGATTTGACACCCATTGAGTCAAGTGAACGAGGTAGATGAAACCAGCTTTGAGCAGTTTCTCTACTTCAGCCTTAATAGTTGATGCTTTCTAAGGATTGACTGGATGAAGCTTCTACCAGACCGACTTGGCATCAGGATAGGTCATGATCTCATGTTCAATGATTCTCATATCAATGCCTAGCATTTCCTCGTAAGACCAGGAAAAAATGTTGCAGAATTCTTTAAATAAATCTGTGTAGATTTGAATCTCCTCGGGGGAGTAGTCCACTCTGACGAAGACATTCTCCACGATGCCAGGGCTTCTGGAGATATCAATAGGTATTGTTTCAGCAATGGTTTCCATATAATTTACCCTCATCATAAACTACGTGCGTAGCCAGCGGATTAATAGGACAAGACCTATCTCCAATCATAGTCAACATGAATTCTCCTACCTCTATTATTCTTAACTCTGGGAGGAGATAAGATCTATGATGGAGATCATCCCAGGGTCTGTCTAGACCAGTCAATGCCTCTAAAATCACCTCATCAGAGGGAAATACCAAGTCTAAAGAATCAGTAGTGGCAAGGGAATTTTGAGCCCAAATAGGCTCGAGAACTAGATCTAACTCCTGTGCAAGAGTCAGATCGGGGTCGACTGAAGTTTGATGGACTATAGAGTACACAAATTTTGTCTTAGACAAGGGCATGGACATGCCATGGTGCCTTGTTCCTTCCATCCTGGTCAATGGGGAAGGAAGAGTCCATAGATCGTTAAAGTAAGTCGTACGGAATGATGACACTTGAAAAATATTAGCCCTAGGCTAGTCGGGGATAGCCAATATCATCTTGACATTGCCAGAAGGAGGTGGGTAATCGAACATATCCATCAAAGGTTGGCACAAACCAACCCCCACAATATTGACGACATTGTGTTGTGGGTTATCAATCATCGGGACTGTGGAATCCCTTAATAAAGGGTCAGGCCTGGAGAAGGAAAATTGATCAATGGTCACGATTCAACCCTCGTGTGGAAAAAACAAGAGCTGAAAAACTATGGCAGCCACTACATGCATGAAATATGTCCAAATCCTTCCTAACAACAGGTTGTAGTTGAGAGGAGCATCAACCACTTCAACTTCGATGCACACGGTCTTCTCTCCTAACTGCACGGGGAAAGAAGGGATGATTCTGTGTGGTCTAAAAGAATGACCGTGGAAAGTAGTAAGTAGAGCAGGTGACAGAGACAAAATGAGTTGGCCAATGGCCTTCCAACACCCCAATGACATCACGCATGTCGAGGCACCCTCATCAACCACCGTGCGAAAAATGTTCCAAGTAAAAGATTTCGTGGGGTGAGCCACTACTATCTGAAACACAACGTGGTATGGGAGAAGAGGGTTTAATTCGATCATATCAAGCATGATCATTCCTAGATTTTAGGTCTCAATGGATCCTAAGGCAGCTAACAAAGCCTTTCTCTACGAAGGGAAGCTTTGGAGGACCTCCAAAGTAGACATCATGCAAGGGGTTTGGGACAAATCCTCCACCACAGAATAGTACTGGGCGACCCTCGTGTTTGGATTATGCGAAGCTTTCTTGAACACCCTTTTTGGGATGCATGTCATTGTTTATCCCATCGTCTTCTTGATATGGAGAGGAACAAATGGGTTTACGACTTCTTTACCCTTCTCAGATGTTTCAGGCATTCCATAATTGTGTGCCCTAGTTTCTATGTAGGCATCACCTTTCATCATATACACATTCACGAACGAAGGATTACTAGAAGATGGAGGGGTCCCTGACTTCCCCCATCCACGCTCGAAGAGGCTTGAGTTAAATTTTTCCCATGAGGAAATGTGTTTGTTAACATAGTAGGTTGTTGTTGTGCTAGTAACTTTTGGGCCTCCACAAGCCGAGGGCACATGTGAGTCGGGTGGTCTTCTGTGCAAAGGTTGCACAGATACTTCGACTTTATTTTCTCTATGTTTCCCCCACCAACATTTTTGGTGGGTTTATTATCCCCTTTACCCTTCTTTCATTGTTTCTTCTTTCCATCACGCTGCTGGTTGGCCTTCAGTTTTGTTGACTGCACATTGTGTACATTTGATGTTTGAGTAGGGGGAGCGGCCGAACCAGTGGTTTGGTTGGCCGTTGTCTATTGTATTGACAATTGCTACAAGTGATTTGACAACTGCTCAGCAAGCTTTGCTTGTGTTGAACCAACTATACCATCAACATGTGGTCTATACTTCTATTTGGTCTTGTCAAGAATGGATCGTGGCACATCTGGAAAAAATTTGTAAAGTAAACCAGACTGAGAGTATATCAGTTCTAGCTATTGAGCTCTCATTATCACCTCTTCCTCGGAAAACACCCCTGACATTGCAACATCCTTGGATAACTGGGGTACCAAATACTTAAGGAATCACTTCAGCAGGAATGCTGGTGGAACTGGTACTTTTATCAAACTCTTCTGACACCGCCATTCTCGGATGTGATCAAAGATATGGTCAGCCTTTGTTTTCTTAAAGTTGGCCAATAATTTGGTGCCGACATCGTATCTCACAGGTAATTGAAAATGGTTAAGGAAAACCATTGCCAATTCGCCAAAAGTAGAGTATCTTGAGCAGTCGAGCTCGATGTACCATTTCATGACACTCCTGATAAGAGTGCATTGAAATAGACGCAATTGTATGGAGTCATCTCTCAATGATTTGGATGAGCACCATAGGTGAAAGGTGGTCACATGATCGCCTGGATCTTTGTTGGGATTACCTTCAAACTTTAGAATTTACGAGGGAAACTTGGTCGGCATGGGAGGCCAACATAGATCATGACAGATTGGGTCGTTTAACAATCTTGACAAGTATGGAAAATGCAAAGTCACCAGAAAAGGTAGTTTGGGTTGTTGACTATGTATAGAAAGAAAGGAGCCTGGAATTTAGTTGGCACCAGGTTGCCAGGAAAAGTTAGGCTGTTGACCAGGGTTCTGGTAAAAGCCATGGCCTTGGTCAGCATTTAGATACTTCACTTGTTGAGACATCATCGACTGACTCCTGTAGTAGGATGTTGAGGCTTGGGAAGGGATTGCCCCCAACGTTGTGTTCCAAAGGTTCTAGAAAGGGTTTCCCCCTGCCGACCCAATGGGCATAGGTACTGAGCCTTGCCCGAGGTTACATTGACCATGGAAGGGGTTGCCCCTTGTCGACATCCCTGGTGAGGGAATTGATCCCTGCCATGAATTACAGAGTCCTTGTGAGGAGGTGACTTCTGTGTTTTCCCCCCTGTGTAGGAATAGTACCGTGCATAGAATTTTGTGAACCAAAACTAGGGTTTCCCCCAATCGAGGTGACATCTGATGAGAATGCATTGTTTCCAAACATGTCAAATAAATATAAAGACAAAGAAACCACTGACCTGGTGTTGGAAGAATGTCCTTGACTACCTTCTCCGAACAAGCTATAGTTCATGTTTGGCCAGAGGGGTTTTTTTGAAGCACCGCCAAGTGAGGGGGACGAAGGAGGTATGTGACCTCCACCATAAGGGAAATCATTATAGGGGGATGAGTGCAAGTTTTAAACCTGTGAAGTAAAGAAATGCATATAGATTGTTAAGAAAAACAAAATTTAATCAATGGCTCATACACATAGTACACAGAGATTTTATACTGGAAACCCTCAACCGAGAAAACCTTTCTTATATTCATTATATCGAATTTCACCATTCACCATACAATATATATGCAATGTTTTTAGGTATTCCATAGATACCTAAAAACGCATGCCAATTCAGACGTAGTTGTCATATCTAACATGCCCCCACACACACATGTAAAGAATATAACACATACCCAACATTCTCCCACTTGTTGTTTTCTTTGCATCCAGAGGTCCAGGGGATTATATAGTCAACAATCCAAGGTAGCAATGCCCATTGTTACTCTACACCAGGAGAACTTTTCTGTGCTCACAGACTTTTTTAATGAATCTGCAACATTCTTCAAAGTGTCAACCTTTTACAACAACACCTTCTTTTCCTCAACCATGTCTCTCAGAAAGTGATACTAAACATCAAGATGCTTTGTCTTCGAATGATAAGTTGGGTTCTTTGCCAGGAAGATTTCACTCTGATTGTCACAATCTAATTTCACTGCTTTTTGTATCAACCCAATAACTTAACACAATCTTTGTAACCATACTGCTTCCTTGCTTGCATGAGTGGCTGCCATGTATTCAGCTTCTGTAGTTGAGAGTGCCACTACAACTTGTCTTTTTCTCATCCAACTGATTGCTCCTCCAAATAGGTTAAAAACATACCCACTTGTAGATTTTCTGTGATCTAGATATCCAACCCAGTCTGCATCAACAAAGCCATGTATGTCTAGCACTTTGTCCAATCCTGGTCTTCCTTGGTAGCACAATCCATAACTGGTAGTGCCACGAAGATACCTGAAGACCCTCTTTACTACTGTCCAATGCTCCTTACCTAGTTTTGACATATACCTGCTCAAAACTCCCACTGCATGTGCAATGTTCGGTCTAGTACAGACCATTGCATACATCAAATTGCCAACTGCACTGGCATACGGAACATGGGACATGTCCTCTTCTTCCTATGTCTCAGGACACTGATCTGCAGATAACTTTACACCTATAGGAATAGGAACCTTGACTAGTTTACTTCCATGTATATTAAACCTCTGCAATATCATCTCAACATATTTTCTTTGATTCAACCAGAGTTTCTTGTTTGCATGATCTCTTTTAATCTCCATTCCTAGAATGAAATTAGCAACACCGAGATCCTTCATGCCAAATTTGGAGGATAGTTGTGATTTCACCTCCTTGATAACATCCATGTTATTTCCTACCAACAACATGTCATCAACATACAACACTACATAAATGAAGTGATTACCAACTTGCTTGGAATATACACAATGATCAACCCTGCTTCTTACAAATCCCAATCC